>JAUCMS010000105.1:10809502-10822447 GCA_032357445.1 Enteromius radiatus
ATATCTTTATTATGTAAAGAAAAACTTTTATTTTGGATGCGATTAATCGCGATTAATCGTTTGACAGCACTAATTTTAATATTTTGTTTCAATTTGTATCTTTGCTGCCATATTACTTCTGGTGCCAGGGATTAATACTAAGTCACTTAAGCATGTTTTTAATATATTAAGGATCCCACATGCTGTTGCGCTGTGGTGTGGGAATAAAGCAGGAAGATGAAGAATCACTTTTAATAACTCCACAACAGGTCATAGCCAAACAGGTCAGAAACACACACTCACACACTCCCTAAATATCTGATCAAATATTAGAAATTTAAAAAAATACACGCACATCCACACATTTAGAAGTTAACATACAACAAATAATATGTGAGGGTCAGATGAAATTTAAATTGCTCCTCAACTGCACATTTACATTTCTACACTTCCTGAAATATTCATCAGCATAAATAAGTGGGATGACTTTAAAATGACAAGATTCCCCTCCGTTACACAAATTTCATGACATGCCATCATGGCTAGGACTTAAGGCTAGGAAATCTCCAACCTCACTCAGCCTGTCAAACTATTAAAAAAAGCGTTCAAAGCAGCAAGTGTTTCCTGCTGTCAGAAGAAAGCGCCAATGTAAAAAATCCTGGCATGCCACTCTGATTAATAATGAATAATCATCCTAGGAGTGCACACATGAGGAAAAAGTGAGAGAGGGGATAATATCCAATATGATGACACGGAAATAACATTTTGCAATGCTATATTCCACGTCTTGATAAAAAAAAGGTCTAGCTAGAGGTGCGAAGTCTTATCCTGCTGATTAAGTTAATTAATAGAACTGAGAGAGAAGCGGATCACATCAGGACAAGGGTAATTAACATCATTTGGTAAACAGAATGTTCTATTAGCGTGGGATGCACCTCGGCAAAGAGTGATTCCCCAGCATCCCCCTCCCCCCAGCCCTTATCATCTGCCAGCCATGTGTTTATGAAATGGAAGGAAAATCCAGTTGTTTACCATGTCTCATCATAGCTCAGAGTAAAGTATGTAAAAACATGCATAAATTATGAATTCATCCAATATGAATACACATAATTGGTAATATCATATTTCAACTGGGGGTGGGCAATACACCGGTAAAATATGATTACTGTAACCGGTAGGAATTTGTCAACGGTCAGAGATTTCAAGATTACATGTTTCTGTACTACGTGGTACGAAAACTGCATGTGTAAAGCATTGCATGAACATTAGTGGCAGTGAAAGTCTGACACCTTTTATTCCTTTTCACACGAATTTACAGAGTTTCGATTAATATTTTGCACAAATACTTGAAGAATATTATGTTATGACTTAATATGCTGGGAGACTTGAAAACTGATGCTTTTTAATGTTAGCATCACACATATGCAGTACAGAGATGTACTTAAGAGCCAAGGAGCTCCGGTTTAAATCCCGTGTAACTACGGTTTGACAAAAAAGTTCAAATCTGCATAAAAAGTAGTTTAAATGGCACAGTTGCATCAACAAATGCCATCCTCTCCATTTCCTTTCCCCCTTCGTAAGTCACCCTCCTTTTGTTCTGTCTATCATTTATTTTTACACTTGAGCTAACCACTGTGTGGTGCGGTCATCATTAATGAGTCATTTGGCTGCCCAAACACAGCCATTCAATCATATCGTGCTGATATTATTCACCTCAGCGGCTGAATCTAATGAATATGAATGGGAGTCCTAGTGTTAGAGACTCTTCAAAGGATTCAAGCTTCAGTGGCCAGTGAAAAAAAAACAGAAAGTAGACTGAGTTTAATAGAAGTAGCAGTAGTTAGAACGAGAGGTTTCAGAATGTTTCATGCCAAAGACCTTGGAATATAAGCCCCTTACCTCTGATCCTAAAACATGAATGTTGCTATATATTATAAGACCAATTCATACACTGCAAGAAACATTTTTTTTAAACCCAATTTCCATTACCTTTTACAAAGACATTTCATTAAAAACACAATGCAATGCATAAGGCAAAACACAGATACATCTTAAAAACGAATACAGAAAATTCCTTCATTTTTGTCACTTTTCTTCGAGTGTTAGAAAAAAAAAAACATGAAGTTGCATGGACAATATGTTTAAATTTTTCTTTTTTTAGGTTTTTGTATTGTAAACCTAAATTAGGCTAAGTGATTACAATATTATATGTGAAATATTTACTTAAGCTGCTGTTTTTTTTTTTATTAATTTATTGTAAACAGCTATCATAGAACTGTCTGTAAAATGTTCAGATTTGAAGAGAAAAATAAAACTATATGGATGTATATAATAAAATACTTACATGATACCGCAAAATAAAACTTTTTTTAATTTAAGTATTGTTATTTAATCCATAATATCTTATGGTTATCATAACTTGTTTGTGGCCTGTCAAAATACGTCAACTTCAATAACTTTTAAGCCTATATAAGGCCAAATGATGTTAGATTATGTTATGTATGATATACAAATATAAAAACACACGGGAAAGGAGCCTCTGTAGAGGAAACAACATCTATTTCACTCTTCGAGGACATTGCCACAAGATAATAGATCATGCGAATTAGACTGTGCAACACCTTTGAAGTATCTCAGAGGAAGAATTCATCCTTACCTAGCTGAAGGGGACAAACCAGCTTCATGTATTATTCAGAGAACACGATTCACTGTTTTCATGCTCTTTTAAAATATTAAAGTGACAAGATTAATACAAAACCATCCATATCACGCTATCACACACATATATAGGTGTATATGCACCATAGAGCCCAGGATAACTAAAGTGCTTATGGGAACACGATGGTAAGAAATCCATTCTCATTCCCAAAGCGTCAAAAACTAAAGCATGGTTAAGAACTGTGTGCGTCACTTTTGAGACTCTAGACGTCACTACTGTATATTGAGGAATTAGGAAGCCAATTGTTTTCAATTGCTTACCTTATGCATCAGATCAATTGTTGAGCATCAACCAGATCAAATACAGAGGTTTTCGCTTACATTTCCATTAAATGTATCACAAAATCAATTTCATCCCCATGCCCTTCACATATGTGTATGCAATGGAGCTCCTATTTTGTCAGCACACTGTATAGGGATAAGTTTTTGACGTCTTGGGAGTGAGAATGAATTATGGTAGTATGGGAAATGTTAGTGAGTTTTTGCTTTGATATTATTTTTATTTTTCATGTAAACTTGAATGCGCTATGAGTGTGTCTTCTTGTCCTTCAATTACTGTAAGCTGAGCACGAACATGTTCCTATATGTCAAGTTACGTAATGTGTTTCACAGCCCTGAGGAAAATAACCTTGACCGATCAGTCAACCTTCTGATTTGCTCAATGATTTCTTCCCTCTATTTCTGTTCTGCTAGCTTTCAACCGACAATCCCATCTGTTCCTCAAACACACTGCTGTATAGAAAGCAGCTATCACACACACACACAAAATATATAAATAAACATTATGCCTATCCACGTTCACATTTACTTTCAACTTTCCAATAACTATTTGGACACTCTTCCAGTGCTTATGTTTCAGAAGATAATGATTTCATCTACTACTCACAATACTGATGATGACCTTAGAATCACCACTTTGCATCAGAGACTCTCAATATGAAAGCATCAGCGTTCCAGTGCAGTCTAAGTGAGGTCCATCAGATGTAACCTAATGGAATATCTCATGAAATGCCGATTCCAGCAGGAGTCGAGTCCAATTTTCGGACAGTTCGCTGGATGAAAGAGCCACTTAGCGGCACTTACTGGTACCTGTATAAGCGCAGCACAATCTGATTCCATTTCAACCCATTTAGTCCTCTCTACCCTTCCACTGAGCTGTTTAGTGTCTCATATTTGATCTGGCTTTATTAAAGCTTCAGAGTTACTGGCCATAAAGGTTGAGAAGAGGATTATTCCCAAATCACTGAGGCGCATTTAGGCTTACCGGTAATAAGACAAGGTAAATGCAGGGTTATCTATGGAGGAAATGTTTTGTCTTAATACTAGTTTTTGTGTCTGCTGTGAAATGTCTCTGTGCATTCAGACTTTTACGGTGAGCCAAAATAGGGATGACATAAATCTCTAAAATTATTACACCATTTGGTGAATGTTGCCTGAAGGAACACAATCATCTTATGTAATAAAATATCTTTCCCAAAAGTTTGACTGGGCTGTAACAAGCATGTTTTGCTTCCAAATCTTGAGACATAAGGTTATTTTAGGGGCCAAGCTATACATCTGTTGGTTTTCTTTTGATTTCTTTATGTCCTGGCTGGGAGTCCATGGCAGCTGTCAAAATGTTTTGGCAGACAGATTAGACTGGATGGATATCCCTGAATATCTCTCTAGTGCCACCAATAGTTCAAAAATTTTATTTAACAAAAATATTATAAGATAATTCCTTAGTATATATCGAGGTTTTATTTAACTACATCCATCTGGATTGTCTGCTATTATGACATTTCAGATTTTTTTTTTTCTTTTTTATTTGTTTCCCAATTTAACGAAGATCATCTTTGCATAATAAACACAATTGAAAACAAATCTTAATACCTTTTTTAATGTTACTTGCATGTAAGGTTTCAAAATATGTGGCGAGTGTATGCCATATTATTTACTTGATGATAGGTGAAAGACACTGGTCAAAATATTGTAAAATCCTGCAAATACTTACACTGATGCATATCTGTCAGATATTGAAGACAAAAGATTAATTGTTACTCAGTTAATCAATCAGCCAAATAATCAATGTTAGTGCTTTTTGTACATTTTAATTAATAGATTTGTTTAGATTTGAAAGTATATATTAACCCGAGAATTTGCACTATTGTTTGGGCTCTTTAAGGTATTTCTCTAAATAACTAAACACTTTTATTTAGCAAGAATTCAATAAACTGATCAAAAGCAACACAAGAGGCTTTGTGCTCATGTGACATCGACATTTTGCCAGTACAGGAATAAAATACATTTGGAAATATATTAAAACAGAAAACAGTTCAAATGTTTTACTATATTACACAATATTATCATTTTTATTGTATATTTGATCAAATAAATGCAGCCTTGGTGAACATAAGAGACTTCTTTCAAAGGATTCTGCACAGATGTGTTGAGCTGGATAAGCAGGATATAAGAATCAGTAAGTGTATGACCCACTGACCGGTCTCTAATGAGACTGTTAAAGCTGTCTTAAGTAGATTACATTATTGTGAGAAAATCGCATTTATAGTTGTCCAAATTAAGTTCCTAGGAATGCATATTAATAATCAAAAATTAGGTTTTGATATGGTAGGTAATGTATAAAATATGTACTTATATGTACTTAATATCCTAATGATTTTTGGCATAAAATAATCATTTTGACCCATACAATGTAGCCTATTGCTGGGCATTACCCATGCTATGACTGGTTTTATGGTCCAGGGTCACATTTATAGGCTACTATATGTATATGTATTATTTCACAGTAATAAGCAAATATTCAATGCAGAAAATATGGAGTTAAAAACTGAGCTTCGTTATTGTAAATACTGCTCTGAAAGGTGAATGTTGGCATTTAATAGTGTAACAGTGCCATCTGTTGGTCAGAAGCTATGGAATTTCTCTCTATTCACCCCTGTGAATGAATGACCAGTGTGTTTTTGCTAACGTTTTGTGTGCATGTGTGAAAGTTGCTTTCACTCAAGTAACGTTAAACATGAACTCTTTAGCCAGACATCACAGACAACGTTTACGCTAGTATAGATTAAATCTGGATTATTTCACTTATGTATTTTTTTTCTGTAATTAGATAATGCTATCTAATATAGTTTTAAAGAAATTACCTCTGAAACTACTTCCTAAGGTTTTTTTTCTTTTTAAATAAATGAACTTACTGAGCTGAGGTGAGGTGAGGACACGCGCTGCTAGAGACGCTTTCCGGTTGGTCGTGTGATTCACGAAATCAATCTTCCGCAATCACAAAGCAGAAAATTGTGCGGAAACGGTAACTCGCATAGGTTTGGTAACGTTAGCCCTAACGAAAATTGCTAACATATTAACCCCTAGCGCCCTCTTCTGGCGAATTAATAATACAAGAACACATAAGCTGTTGGATTTATTTTTTGTAAATTTGATTTCCTAATCAAATTAGGTCTTGTCTTGCTAATCTGTTGGTATTCTCAGTGCAAAGACAGTGCTGTTTAAGGTGGCTTTCCTAGTTTATATAAACAGCAAAATGAATAAAAAAGCTTTATTGTTTCTTAAAAGAATATGTAGCACTGTTGCAACTAATTGAAAAACAAACACTTAGCCATAGCTGCAATAAATAGTTTATTCTGACCAGAAAAATAGACAAGAAATAACGTTACATCATAGACGGTTTCAACGACAACATAAACAAACGTCACTGCGCATGCATGCTTTTGTGGCCCTAACTTAACTTCTGGCAGACATCCAAATGGAATCAATAACAACAGCTAAGTCCATTCGAGAGTATATTTTTTGATAACAAGCAAAATATGTTCGCTGCGTAAATCAGACGGATTTATTAAAAATGCAGACTCATTCTCTGCCAGCAGGAGGTGCTTTAAGCACGAGAACCTCGATGTTTCCTCGGTAACGGCTGTATACAAAGCAGCTCTTAGCTTACAAACGCTGCCTTATATCCAGGATGAAATGAAAATGACATTTTCTAAAGACAGTCTTCCTTCAAAAATACAGTGATATAAAACCACTCACGCCTCGGTTTGATTTTTAAACGTGCATTACGTGGTTGTAGCCGACGGCAATAACCAGACCAATAAACAAACACAGACCGGAAGTTAACTTAGGTCCAGTGCGTGCGCCCGATGAAACCGTCTATACTGTACACACATTCTTACTGATACTCTGACACATATAACCAATTTTATTCACTGAGTTACATTCAACCCTCATTTCATCAAAAATACCATACACTGAAAATAGATGACATTTTGTACACTCAAAATATTTGAGTTTCCAAAGAACACAGACCTCACTGACAAAATATACATTCATATTGAATGAATAAGTCCAATGTAAATGTCGACATGAGAGGCTATTTCTTCACAAAGCTGATATTTTGATGGCCGTCTCTTCAAAAGCCCCTTCACTAATGATAACCTGGACTTCATGGAGCACCAGAAATGCACAAAAAGCCACTAAACCGTGACTGTGACCACCACTTCTTTAGAGGCTTTCTTGCTTTATTCCAGTTAGCATGGTCTTTACAAGATTTTAACTCAGTGTTTGAAAGTTTCCATGCGATGAAGATGGAAAGCAGCGAGTTCCTGCAATGACAGGCCGATCATCAACCCATCACCGAGACATTCAGAGTTTAGACTGTGCTTGGATGCCCTTATGAAATGTGCCTGGGAAATCTGGCTGTAAACCCTAAAAGGTGTAGTGTATTAGGGACAAGTCAAAGAGCAATATGAAACACTGGGTTTGTAGGAGAATTGTGTTAAAAAAATGTAATTAATGTTAAGGGTTAAAAATAGGGCTGCACAATTACTTTAAACAAAACAAAAAAAAAAATAGTGAAACGGCTTAGGGTGTGATTTAAATAACATATATGCACTGCACGTTTCAGAGTGAGGTGTGGCACCGTTTCCTTTTACACAATTGGTTCCAAATAAATGTTGCTACACATAAACCCCTATCTGCAATCTGCATTGTGCAAAAACGCAACATGCATCCACCATCTTCACAAACTTCACAAGCTGACAAGTTTTAAAGGCTGACTGCAGTTTCCTCTGCAGCTGATTGTTTAAAGAAATTAAGACAGCCACAAATATTAGTACTGTAATTATACCGTTGTGATCTAAAACTAAATTATCATAGAATTTATTTAAATAGACCATTCTGTATTTTACAGTTGCTCTAATATTTTCCATTTAGCTATAATAATAATAAAAATGTTAATAACATTAATCATGATTTTATTGTCATATCGATACATAATCAGATTTTTGACCAAATTCCGCAGCCCTACAAACAAGCTCAGAAAACCTGGAGCTAAAAATAATTTGTGTTATTTTAAGATTTTTTTTTTCCAAGATCATACAGCTTTGCTTTAAAAAAAAAAAGAAAAAATGTAATAAAAAATTAAACAGAACTCGCAATTTTTATCAATCTCAAATTGTGCAGCCCTATTGGAAAACACGGAGGCATTTTGTGGACCTCCATCCTATGATGAAAAACTTTATCCCACGTTACCACCAAGTGGCGCTGTTGATATTATTTCAGGGTGGATTAATGCATTCGGTCCGAAACTGAGGCAGATAAAGAGGAATGCTGTGAGATACATTATTGGAATCAACAGATCTGGAATTTTTGCCTTCGAGAAGAGACCTGGTGTTGACCGTCATGACTATTTCATTCATCTCCTGTTCACCCTGCGTTTCCTCAATCTCCTCTTCATCTTCTTCCTCTTCCTCCTCCTTCTCCTCTTCATTCACCTCGAGGTAGTAGAGATCTTTGGCTACACCTGTGCTTTCTGATGCTTCATAATCTTGATCTGATGTTTCCGAAAACTCTTCCACGGAGTTATAGGAGCTGGAATGGCGTGGGTTGGTGCTGTCGGAGCACATATGGTTCTCCAGGTCCCAGAGCCCTCCAGGAAAAGAGCCAGAAATATCTGAATTGTTGGCTGAGAAGTTGCCTTCGTCACTGGAGCTGCTCAGACTCTCCTGCTGCTTTCGAAGGAGACTGGGCTGATCGGAGAGGAGAATGGTCGAGTACGTCACTGAGGACTGGCCTGATGTTTCCGGAGTAGCAACAGCGGTGGAGGTCTCCAGAGACAGAGGTTCAGAGGAGTCTGCTAGAAGGGCAGAATCTGTAGTCGTTTTGTCTCCAGATTTATAAAGGGGTACTTCATTGTCTTTTTCATGTTCAAGCATGACAGGATGAGTTTTCTCAAGGATTTCCACCTCACAGATGCTCTCAGAGACCAGCAGCAGTGGACAGGCAGTGAGACCCTCTGAGTGAGGGAACAGGTGCTCTATGGTGTCAATCTGCAAGGAAAAAGAAACAGATACGTTGTGGAAATATACTAACCAATATATAGTGAATGTGTTAAAACCCTTTCTCCTCCCAGCAGAACACGCAGCATGTTTTTTACCCATATATCATGTACATGATTAAATGTTGACAAATGAAAACAATGGTCCTTTATTTGACTCTCAGGTATGGCTCTACAACATTTTTAGGTAGAGAAAAATGGTTGTAATGGTTGGTCACTGACCTGCCTTAAGTCCATTCCTTTGGCCCAGGAGCAGTTGTTGGGGTTTGGAACATCCTTCCACATCAGTTTTCTCATCCTGTAAGAAATACGCACAGGTATATACACACTGTTTGCAAGCCAAAATTGTTCTAAACAAATATGCTGGCAGGTTTATGATTTGAGAGGACAGCAGAGGATGGACTTTTCATTAGATTTTTCATTGCTGTGAATTATAGACAGTTTTGTTTCTTACAAACATGTAGATGTTTACATTAAGTTAACTGGACTTGAGTCATGTGACTTATTCTGACGGCACCCATTCACTGCAAATGATCCACTGTTAAGTAATTGATGTAATGATTTCTTCAATTTGGATGGAAGGGTAAGTACATTTTATGCAATTTATTAATTTTGTTGTGAACTATTGCTTCATCAAAATCCAGAGTAGATTCATATTTCACCACCCGCAAAGTAAAATCCAAACTTAATAAAAATGAATTGGCACTTTTGCCTCTCCTTTAAATAGAGCTAAAATATGCATGCCTTTTTTGTGGTGCACAAAGTCATGATATCACCTGAGAGTCAAGTCTAAGCAGATGATAATATGATTTTATGTTACCTTAGTAATTATCTCTGGCAGAACTTGTGAATTATTTACCCTCAAGCAAACTACTCTAATGCTAGGAAGGAGCGTTATTGCAATTTCTGTATTTTATATGTGACATCCATTACAACCAAAAATCCTATACAAATCAGTTTACAATGCCTTTATAACTGACATTACAAAATCAATATACTGTATATTGTAGCTTCCAAAAACATCTTTAAAAAGGTAGTGATAAAGGTATGTTAAAAAATAATATATTTTTAGTATTGGTTTTACTTTTACCCCACTGGTTCAGGGAATACAGATAGAGCAAGGCTTAGCTTTAAACAGCTATAAGCCTTTAAACTATTTTGACAGATGAAACATAATAATACTATGACTATTTATTTTGACTAAAAGAAGACAGTTGTTAGTCTTACTGGTTTTGTGACATCAGAAGAGTGACAAACAGCACCACTGACAGGAACGCAATGATCAGTAGGAGTATGTATGCTGCAGGGTCGCCCCTAGTAGCTGGATGACAAAACCACAAAAAAAAACACACACACAAAAAACATCTTTATATAAAATCATCATGATTGCCATACAATATTTTTAAACAGCCATTTGCAAAATGCATACTTTACAAAATAGCTAAATGTTTTAGATAATTCTGTAATATTTGTAAATCCAAGTCTACTCGCCAAGCCCCAATTGCACATAAAAATGTCTTCAGGGGTTTAATTTATCACATGATGACGTCAACATTACTTGATGTCACTTGCTGTAAAACCCACCAGTGTATCGCACCGGCTCCCCTTCACCATCCACAAACACTGGATACAAGGTGAACTCCTCTGAGCCATAAAAACGACCTGTACCAAAAGACACACTCATTACACTGTCAAAGACCATTTACACTGCTGAGGATAAACCTTTTTTATTATCATCATGTACTGATATGCAAATTTGAGGAATGTATGAAGAATATCAAGCAAAATATCGTACGGCAAAGGGAGAGATCTCTCGATGCGGACTGAACTCTGACCCACTGCAGCCTCTCAGTCAAAGACACGTCCTGTTCAGGGTCTTTTTTCAGGTCGAGCCATTCGATGACAAATGACTGAGGCACTGGATGATCAGATAACAGGCTCCAGGAAAGATACACACAGCTAGAATTTGCAGCTGCGCTGAATGAACGTACACATCGTCCTAAAAAAGCAAAGAAGAACATGGTTAGTTCATACAAATAGGGGAATCTATATAATTTCGATGTGGAAAAACACTTGAGGTGCAGGAATAAATAATACTAAGCAGGAACAAAATGTCAGAGTACCTTACTGTTATTATGTTTAATTGAACATGTGTAATAACTAAATTAAATCTCCATCCCAAACAAACAACACCAAGCTCCTACCAAAATAATTACCAAGAAAAATTAGGACTGGATGAATTAAAGCACCATTAATAGGCACATAAATAGATTATTTTGTCTGAAGGCAAAAAACAAACCCACTGATAACAGTATACCGCATTAGACTGAAGTGAAAGAATTTAGTGTGAAGTTACAGGAAGGGTATGAAGCAAGTCAGCTCACGTTTGGGTTGATGCAACAATGTCATGTTTCGATTCCGTGTAGAGATGCCCAAAGCATTGCGAGACATTACAGTGACTGTGTGTGCTTCCTTCCTCCACTGGAATGAGTGAAACTGAGCCAATGTTGTTTCATTTGACCACACGGTTCTGCCTGAGGTTTGGTGTTCATTTACTAGACCCTCCACGCAACTATTGGGATCTCCAGCTTGCACAGGCTGCTAAAAGTGGCAAAAAACATTCAAGCAATATATCTTATATTGTGTATTTTATATATATTTTTTGTTGTTAGAATAAATCAAGTCAGTTTTTACCCACCTTAATAATAAGTGTGACGTTTGTCACATTCCTAACAGGATCCTCTTGTATAACCCGCCAGAAGTCTGGTCCAATCTCTGGTGCTGAAATGACATACCATACAGTCATGATTATCTTATAGATATAGATTATATGATTATATTATGAAAAAGCTTTAGGGATATGGGATACTTTTTTTTTTTTTCATTAATTAAATGAGTAAAAGTAAAATATTCCAATTTAAAATAAATCTGGAAAATCTGTAACTTGAATTTGGATTGAACAAATCGCTATTGCAACATATAGAGTGCTGTCTTCAAGAATTTCGTTTTTCTAGAAAGCACAGATAAAGAACTGGTCTTCCTAAGCTGCGTAATGTGGAACTTCTGACTACATACTTTCATTTAAGTCTCCTCTCAGCTTAGAAGAAAGGTGTGGCAAATTTCTACAACTCTGCACATACTGTACAGTAACAGACATGAATGATTACAGTATATCCTGTAATGCTAATAGCAATCTGCTAGCAACGTTTACTTCAAAAGCATGAGCTTAGCTCTGGCACAAGCATGTAGCTCTGCACTAATGTAAAGATATTAGACAGGTGCTGTAAAGAGTTGACAAATGATATTACAAGCACATACTGATCTTCACCCCAGCAGTTATGTGCCAGTTCACATTCCTCCAGTGATACGCAAGTCAAGGTGGGTGATATGTGGTGCAATTTTCATTAATCCTAATAGACTTTCTACCGTAATTTTGTGCACATTCCTACTACAGAGACAAAGTCAATTAAGGCCATTTTTTATTTAATATATTATTTATCCACTTTTTCCTTAGTAACCAATGAGCACCATCATGGCGGATTTCAACTTTTGTTTGGATGATGTTGTGTTCCAGTCTTCATAAATTTAATGTTAAAAATGATGGCATCAAGTGATTTTTAAAACCATTTTCATAGGTTTGACGTTATATTATCTGCTCGGATGTTACGTTAATTTGACTACATAATAGAAATGCTGATTTGACTATGTAAAGCATTGTTCCAGTATGAGTTCTGAGTATCAATATACATTTAAAATTGATCTGAAGGTAACAAAAGCACCCAAGCTTAAAAATCAATGAAATTTGAGAAGGAGTGATAACACTATAGTGCAGGGTTCCTCAAATCTTACCCTGGAGGTCCGATGCACTGCAGAGTTTGGATCTAACCCTAATCAAACACACCTGA
>JAUCMS010000105.1:10823295-10850327 GCA_032357445.1 Enteromius radiatus
GTGAGTTTTATCAGGGTTGGAGCTAAACTCTGCAGTGCATCGGACCTCCAGGGTAAGATTTGAGGAACCCTGCTATAGTGGCTCTGAACATGTTTTGAATTTCATACAGTATAACCAAAAAAGGAAAGAAAAATAATGCATAAATCTGTCGGCTAAGTAATAGTATAACAATTATATTGATAATGTTACCTTTCCTGTTGTAAACAGCTGAAGTGTAACTCGTGCTCCAGTCACTCAAGTATCCAGAGCCATTCAGTTTTCTACAGCGAACTTCTACTTTGAACTGAACACAGGACTCTTCAAGCTGGATCTCTGCCTGTTGTTCCAGAAGTGGACCGATGACCTGTGAGGGACATAGCACTCATCTGTAAATGCCACAGAAAATTGCAAACCTAATACCTGAGTACAGAGTGTAACCATCTTCCTTCTGAAATCTAAAAGGGGTAAATTGAAAATGAAGTGCTATGAAGTTTAGTGGGCACATTAAGAGGAAAATTTTTTAATTTAGGATCAATTTATCTTGCCATTTCATCTCAATTACACAAAAAAAAAACAGATCAGACTGCAGAAGTTTATTGCTTGGCCTCTGCGATTAAACACTATGCATGAAGCATTTATTTAAATATTTTTTATTCAGCTTTTTGGTTTCATTGTCCACCTGAGACCCCAGCTTCCAGAAACTTCTTCCTACCTTCCATTGTGTGTTTGCCATCCCACGCAAAGCCACAAAGCGCAGCTCGTACTGCATGTCATATACTGGCAAATGGGGGCGTCTCCAGCTTACACTCAAGGTTTTATTCGGCAAAGTGGTTGCTTCCAGGACTGAGGGAGGAAATGGTTTTACTGAAGAAAAAAAAACACAGAGGGAAACATTTATTCAAGAGAGCTGTTTTTTAATAAATAGTGAAAGTAATCAATAATGCACACTAATATTCAAAAGATTTTTTAAAGAAATGAATATTGTATTCAGCAAGGACACATTAAATGAATCTAAATTGAATGCAAATAAATGGTGTGCTTTAGAACTTTCTATTCAAAGAATCCTTAAAAAGTTGATAACACAGATTTCTTCAAAACAATAAGCATACCATATTTCTTTAACTATGAAAATACAGTAATAAGAAATGCAACTTGAGCACCAACTCAACATATTTGAATGATTTCTGACAGATCAAATTACACCAAAGACTAAGTAAAACAAATAAAAAATAATTTTAAATTATAATAATACTTTTTACTATATATTTAATTAAATAAATCCACCTTTCAAAAATATTCAAAAAACCTTACAAAACTTTAAAAAGTACTGTGTTTTATAGATATATTTACTTCTGTATTCAAAAGTCAACAGAATTCCAAATGGAATCCTGCTGGAAAACTTTGGAACTCACCATAGTCAATAGGCGCAACGTAGACAGGAAATGACCTCACTTTTCCATGACCTCCTTCTACTTCCAACCAGATTTTGTAGCAGGAGTACATACTAAGGTTTCTTAAAGTGCACTCTCTGTGGTCTCCAGCTCCAGATGAGCACTCCATGTTTTCTTCAGCTTCTTTGCTGCCATCCATCTCTGATATAGTCTCACACATTGATGTATGTCTACAACAAAAAGTAATATCTTTACCATCTTTTCAACAATCTGGCTGGAAAACAAATGGATGAACTATGATTGCGTTTGTACCTGTAAAGTAGTCTGACTTGTGCCCAAGCGCTCTTATTCCACTCACAGCTCATGGTGTCCACCTCTGAATACTTGCTCTGGCAGGTAATATCTGCATTAAACATCCCTGAAAAAAGAACCAATTTTACATTTGATTTTTAAAAATTGTATTTAATTTCTGTTTAGAGATGTCCTCTATGTAAAGCTTACCTTCTGTGTATATTTTAGCATAGGCGATGATGCACTTCAACCTCTCTCCCCACTGCTGGCAGCACATCAGGGTGTCAAACCCTGGTTCATCTACCGTCACAGTGACTGCGCTAACCTGCTCGTTGATTACCATGTACTGGCTTTCTGGAATCTTCATCCGCCCATTAAGCATCCACACGGCTTTATTAGCACTCCAGCTGCGGTTGTGGAAGACGGCATAAACCGTTACCTCAGACCCTGGCGTCGTGAAGATTTCAGCAGGGATGTAACTGACTTTACGGAGCAGAGAAAGATTGAGAAAAATGTAAAACAGGTGTTTCCGCTGTAAACATACAGTTGACCCCAAAATTAACCCCTTTCCAAACCCATTACACCTTCATTTACCTTAAGAAAGCCTTTTTTTTTAATTCCCAGAGCTTTCTGAATCTGCATAGACAGCAATGTAACAATCCCCTTCAAGGTCCAGAAAGGCAGTAAGGACATTGTTAAAATATGTGACATCAATGGTTCAAGTTACTAAGTTAGTTATTATGCTGTCTATATGGGTCAGAAAGCTCTCTTAATTTGTGTTCCAAAGATAAATAAAGGTCTTATAAACAACAAAACATCTCCCGAATTTTTTTTTTAAATACAGCTGAAATTTGTACTTAATTTACAACTTCATTTATTAAATTTAAACTTTATTTATTAACATCTTTCATTTTCATCATTATTCTAAATTATTATTTTCATTAGATTTTCATTAGTTTTTTTATTTTTAATTACTGCAGTAAAATGTTTAAAGGCACAACAACATACATTAAAGGCACAAGAAATACTACTAATATACAACTTTAATTCTGAAATTTATAAATTATGATATTAATAATTTACAAATATAAATACTGGATTGCAGTAGCAATGCTTATATGCTTAAAATAATAATGTTACAAAGCAAAAAAATATTTTTGTTCGATTTTAAATATGGCCTAAACATGTTTCAGGTGTTGAGATTCACCCTGGTATTGATTTTATTTTCCCTCTTTTCCATCTTGGTTCCTTGCAGCAAATAAAAAAGTGGGTTTATTGTAATGCTAGTGAACAACCCGAAGCTTAGTTGCTATGGTGACTTACGCAGCAAGGATTCTGAAAATATACAACACTACAGGCATATCAGAAAAACAATGTATGATCCTCCTTGAAAAAGCTTACAAACACATACAAAATGACAGGAGCTACATGAGTAATTCATCCAAGTAGGAAAACAGAGATAGAATCAAGTCTCTAGTGATGTTAAATGAAGCTGAAACAGTTTAAACTTTAACTAATATGCAGACATCCCAAAGTGCAGTAAAGTGCAGCATTAGTCGGCAGCAGTATTTCAGACTGGCTATTCAAGAGATTTTTTATTTTTTTTTCAAACCTATCTGTATATTACTCATGGGCGCTGCTGTGGTGTACGCATTTAAAAACAAGTGAAAAAAAAAGAGTAATAAAAAATAAGTTAATAAAAACCCACATGATTAGTGTTATTCAGCTAGATAATAAATCAAGCTCTATTCTACCACAGAACAGAGTTTATATGTTACAGTTTATCTGAAGTAAGGATTTACTTAGCAGTTGCTTCATACTTGACTTGAAAAATGCTCATTTCATAATCCTGAGTCACTCTAAGGTGCATGTGTGTACATACACTATGTGTGGGCTACAAGTGTGTGTAAGCCATCTGACAAAATTACAATCAGTTCATGGCAATCTAAACATTCAGATGAATCTAAATTTTGTTCCTTGATACTTGAGTATGAATCAGTAAAAATCATTTTAGCTATTTAACTATAACCTATAGTGTTCAATGAATTTAATCAATTTTATTCGCCTGAGACTGAACATGATGCCAAGCAAAAGACTTTTAATATATCAAAATAGCAAAAACTACTTTCAAGGAGAAATATAAACCTTACCAATAAACCTAACAACGACAAGGTAAAAGAACTCAAGAACAGCACATCCTCTGACATTTACAATACAATACCATCTAGGGATGAATCTAAATATTCTATTGAAATTTTAAAGATGTAATTATGGAAATAAAATTTTTTTATGTAAATATGTGTGCAACCACTATTGTACAGTGTATGTCTAGTTTAAGAGTATTAAGTATGCAAACACCATATAGCTTGCAAATGCAATGCCTGACCTTAGTTTGCAAGCAAATGGCATATTAATGCTTTTCCAAAAAAGCATTACTTTAAAATTTCCTGTTTTGCATTATAATTCATACTAAAAATTAGCAGTGAATTTAAGTGCATCTTTCAGGGGACAAATCGAAGAGAGTGCAACAAGCATATGCACTATACAGATGCAAAGCAGATTATATACAGTACGAACGTAATTATCAAACGTCAAACTCTTAAAGTGGAGGCTTAGAGAACACAATGAAAGATAAGTATATCTGCAACAGCAAAAACACTCATTTGCATAAAATCTGACATACTCTAAAAGCCGCTTTTAAACTGAATGATGTTAGGTTAAATGTATCCACCTGTATACTCTCTTGTTGAGAGCAGGTTGTAAGTCATAGAAACATGCGCATACCAGGCAGCAACATTTTGATTACCCTTTTATAAATGTCAGTGTTTGCATACATTTACTTATTCACTATACCTTTATTAAATGGGAGGAGTTCTGGGACTATATTAATTCAGCATACAGAATAACCAGAATTGGTATGTAGAATTGATGTATTGCTGATCCTTACCATCCAGTGTGAAATAGAAAGGTTGGCTCCATTCACTCCAGTTGTTGAAGTAGCTTTCGTAGCGCACTTGGACCATGTATCTGATCCCAGAACTGAGCTCATTCAGAGAGACCCAAGAACGACCTTTGACCTTCACTACCTTAAAGAGACATAGTTCAAAGAGATTCATTCACACTGTGAAGGTTAAACAAATAACTGTAGCTATAGCTAGATGGACAAAATATTTACATAAAGGTCAATTCTAGAACCCTTTCTCATTTCCTTTAACAATAATATGGGTAAATGCAGAAACCAGCTGATTTAAATATGTTAGATTTATTCAATTGTATTCATATTCATATATGATGTGTGATTATATATGAGCATATACAGTATAATGACTGTATGGCAAGGCTTTCTGTGGAATTCTCTGGGAACCTGTAACAGTTCTCACAAATATTACTTTGTAATGTTATTATAAAACATTCATCACACCAACAAATGAGTTCAATTACCTCCCACTGTTGAAGTGAGGAATTGGATGAGTATCGGATCTCATAGTTTATGGCATCACTTTTAGGTTGTGCGTCACTCCATCTGAATATTACTTCTCCTTCAGTCGTTACATTGTAATGCAGATTGACAGGTGGCTCTGGTCTTCCTGTGAAAAGTGGATATGTACAAAATAATTATATATACCTGAAAGAGTAATCGTGATTAACCATCAAAAAAAGCCTGTAAGGCCTACAACAAAGTTACGTCTAGACATACCAAAGGTAGGACGCATTCTTATAACGATAATAAGTCTAAATAATTTTTTCATGATCTTTATGAGATTTTTCCAGTTGACATTTTGCCATTCATGAAAGTGTCTTCAAAGACCGTTATCAGAGGGTGGGGAATCCACAGCTTTATGTAAAAAAGTGGAGGAGGGTGTTAATACCGTATTAATCACCAGTTTAACGTCTAATTACACAAAATAATTTCACAGAATCCCCATTCTTGAAGACTCGCTAAACATCTTTAGCAAATGGAAAACCAAGCCAGATGCCTGCAATTAAAATTCATTCATTCTGCAAAGGTCTCATGGTGAACCATTTAGAGAGATTAAGAGAGTATGTGAGCAAAATTGAGAACCATTTCCAGGTTTTCTATTTATGGTTGTCTTGTGCCTTTTGATTGTATTGTAATGTAAATAAACAAATGTATATATCTGTTACCCATATTCAAGTATTGTTTGGTTCTGTGCAAAGTATTCATCATGTCTGTCTAGAACAAAATGGCCCCAGCAGCCACTGTAAAACAAGGCAAAGCAATTTGCTGTTTTAATAATAGCAATGCCATTAATACTAATCAGTTGAGGCATTTTCATTAAAAGACTAACATTATATTTTAAAACCCCTACCTCAATAACACTAACACATTCTAAAATAAATGGCTCCCTGCTGTTCCAATTAATATAAATAAGCTTATACTAGAGTTTTTATTCATTTACTGTCATTTAGTTGCATCTTTTCAAAGAAAAAAATAATTAAAAATTTCTGAACATTTTGTTCACTTGAAATTAAACCAAAAGGAATCATTCACTTACAAAAAGATATTATTTAATAGGTTATTTTGCTGAATGTCCAGACTGCTCTTATCCATGCAATAAAAGTAAATGGTGACCATGACTAATTTTCACATTTTTTGTGAATGACACTTACATTTCTTTTTTCTTACAACAAAAGTTTGCAAGTCATCAGAATACTTGTAATATAGTGAAAGTGTCACTTTTATGAGACTTGTTGGCCATTCTGGAGTTTGACAGCTACTGGTTTGAATATTTCACTAATGCATGGAACAACATGAAGGCAAGTAAATGGTGACAGAGTCTTCATTTATTTGCTGGGTATCCCTTTAATCTTACTAATTTTACTAAAATGTTAGAAAAACATACTTTATTAAACTATTTTGTTGTACCTGTACGACTAAAAAAAGGGCTTGACTTAAGGTTTGGACCTGGTGAGTCGCTTAACCACACCATTGTGAAATTCCATTTCAATCCACTGCCAGGAAAAACACTTGAGAGACAGATGTGTATTCTTTAGCCTCCAGTCCCAAAGAACAAACACACCCTAATAAAACACCTGTTGCCCTGGCATCGGTCTCCATGAACTCACGGGCTACGGTCACATATTTACAGGCGAGTGTTAAGATAAAACTTAGTTCATAATATATAACTTTTTTTCACAAAAAATAACTTTGTCATAAAATAACCTGTTACAAACTGTATGATCAGTCATTTGTCATTTATGCAAATATGTGACTGTAATACTTACAGTACTTGTAATACATTGGTCAGTATACAATAACATGTTTGGCCATTTCTACTTGAGTTTTCAAATAAATAACAGTTTAAATCAATTCTGAACAATAAAAAATAGCAGTTTTCCCTGAAAAGGTCTGTGTCATGAGACCTATAGCTTTAAGACCTATAGTATATGCCAAGTTTAAAATAGGAAATAACAAAATCTGCAGTACTTTTTTGCCAAAAAGGAAACTCAGCACTTCTAGGAATGTCACAGACCTTAAAGTAAACATGGGCGGAACGAAGGAAATCAAATAGCTGGTTGCACTTTTATAACATAAGACTAATGAAATCAGCATTATTCTCAGAACTGTTCTGGAACTCGCTAACCATTCAGTTAGCCACAACAAAGCAACCAAATTCCAGTTTTTACTTCATGATTTCACAATGACAGAGTGATAGAATGATAGAAAAACAGATAGACTGACAGAATTGATAGAATTATAGAAATAACAATATAACAACAGAACAATAAACAGAATGATAGATATATAAAGATAGATCTAAACACGATTAATAAACAGGCAGACAGACAGACAGGTAGATCATAATGATAACTCATAATAAAGATGATAACTGTAAATCATAATGCAGTTCTTACGCAGATGATGTGTGCTGACTTGCATCTTGGGTGACAGTGCTGTACTCCCATTTAAAGATATACTGATGTTCAATGAGACAGTTGCATCACTGCCATGAAGAGAAACAGAGCACGTGGTAGAATCTTCCCCGGCACACTGAGCAGGGTGGTTTGTTTCATCTGAAAGTACATTCATCTGTACACTGAAATGAACAGGGGAAAAAAATTTAAATATAAAATAGCATCCATATCCAATCCATCACATTAAACAAAGCCTCTAAGAAACTCAGGCAAACAAAAACATTTTACATTTGGTGTCCTAAGTTCAACTGAGGCTAAATGTTATCACAGGGGAGTTAAAATCTACATATAAAATAGAGACAACTTAAATAATATTATTTAAATAAAAAAGATAATTTAAAGTTTACTATTA
This sequence comes from Enteromius radiatus, assembly GCA_032357445.1. Classification (NCBI taxonomy): domain Eukaryota; kingdom Metazoa; phylum Chordata; class Actinopteri; order Cypriniformes; family Cyprinidae; genus Enteromius; species Enteromius radiatus. Next base: position 10,831,246 of record JAUCMS010000105.1, read on the forward strand.
CTAAAGGTGCCATAGAATGGAAAATAACAGTTCATTGTTGACTGTTTCATTCTAGGGTCAACTTCTAGGGTTGTAAATGGACCTGTAAGCCCGTTTCTTTCCGTTCCCTTACCTAAGCTAAAGCTACATACCTTCTACGTACATATCAGACAACAATTTAAAATATTCTCTCAATGCATTCTATGGCACCTTTAATATAGAACACCCCCTCACATACACACATATTTGTTCTGAATCCGATTTAAGCATAAACAGGCACAGCAGCCAATTAGTAGTCTGTGGAGAGCAGAATGAAAACAGAGGACTCACACTAATTGAGGTCTAACGGTGAGCAGACTTGCTGCACTGTGGCTCTTTGCATTACAAATCAAATTAGTCCGTTCACCTTCAAGCCAGCACAGGATGTCCAAACAGTTTCCTGAAAAGAGATTGCATTCCCTTGTTAGCTTCTTTCATCACAGCCAATCACAATCAGAAATAACATCTGTAAATTATTCCTATCAGAACAAAGCCTCTTTACACGGTGTGCAAATAACATAAAAGATACAAACGAGATGCTCTGAATCAACATAAAATATCAATTATTCATAGTCTAGTTGAAATTCTGTTAGGATTGTTTTTCAATTTTGGACTTGCACTATTGCAGGAGTCCAATAAAAGTATATCTTTTTATGAATGTTTTATACTGTTGTGGGAAAAATAAGCATCCACCTCTCAGTTTTTGTATTGATTTCTTTTCTGTTTTTGCAGAGCCACTTCACACTTTAACAGGATTGCAAACCTTAACTTATTTTGCATTTAAATGCTATATATTTATTTGTAGACTTTAATTATTGTCCTGAGGCCTACTGCAGAGACGAAAAAGTAACGAGAATTGATTAACGTGTAATGGCACCCATCCACTTGTCTGAAGAGGTCAATCCTCTCTGTCTCTCTGCTTCACAGTTGTAGCTAAGACCCCTCACTTAATAAGTCTGGTCTGATGCAAATACAATAATAAAGTTTTTCTGAGACCTTAAAATGGCAAGACTCCAGTCTTCAGTGTCACATGATAATTAAGAAACCATTCTAATATGCTGCTTAGGTTTACATATTATCAGCATAATTAGAACTTTTATTTTTTAATATTATCACTTCAACATTTTACAAACCTGAAAAAACTGTCCTTTACATGATCTTTCTTTTCTGAAAATGTCATTTCGAAAGAAATAACTGTGATATATCACACAAATTTTATTTTTTTAGAAAGTGTGGGTGATTTACTTGAGAATTCTGGTTTTGTAGCATTTAGTAGCTGACACTTTCCTACAGGAGGGTGTTCTGAAAGACCATCATCAAGTGTCTGAGCAAAGGGCAGCTCACAACATAGCAGAGCTTTCCATTTCAGGTCTTCATAAACGCCTCCACTGCTATCAGAAGGACTCAAAGCAGCAAGACCTGGAACACAAGGATCTCAATGTGAGTGACACTGATTTGTAATACTATTCAAATTTAATAAATAAAAATCTCAGTGGACACACATAAAAGAAAAATCTATTGACAGATTCATTTCGCAGAAGTGCTCAGAACTGAACATTCAACTGAAAGCTACTCAAGGACGACACAACTATATAGCACTGCGACATAAGCAAGCCATCATACATATTTTTCCAAACAAAGATTTAGTATTTCTGAGTTTTAAAAAGTGTGTTCTTACTTAAAAAGATGTAATTGAGCTTTAAATAAAGATCAAAATTATTTAAAAGTAACTTGTGTTAACTTTCTGCACCACTAGTGTTACCTAATGATAACTATTTTGAAAGTTTCCCAAACAGTCCATTGGTTGTAAGACAGATGACTCCGCCCCTACATAACAGCCAATAGTTGTGCTACTACCATGTGTCGGGATGGTCAGGATGATCAAACAGAGCAATAGTAACATGGTATTTTATATTTTATATCAAAAAATGTATCATTTTGACCAAATTATTATTGTGATAAATTGCTCATATCACCATTTTCCTAAAAAGATATCTAAAAATAGAAACTAAAATAAATCAATAATTAAAATAATTAGCAATTTTATAAAGATTATAGCAATGTTATCAAATTATACAAAGGTAGGCTGGTGTTGGACGATGTAAAAAGTTATCTAAATGTAAATAGGTGAAATGCATATTTACCGTTTATTATGTTATATTTACACTGATTAATACTGATACATTTTTTGAAAATTCCGGATATTATCTTCTAAAACATAAACGCATGGGGCTCATATGTTGTTTATCCCTATTCACACATATCACTATTTCCCATATCACCTTTATTTATCAACTGCACTGTTATCCTGAAGGCCTATGGCCCTTCCTCATCTGTACATCTGTCTATATGTGAGGCCCCTGGGTGACCATTAAAAGTTTATAGTCTGATTCATGATGCGGGTGTAATCATCTCCCTCCTACACCCCTTACTTTCAGTCTACCTCGCTCTCTCTCCCTCACTACCTCTCTGTCTTCTTCTATCTCTCTGTCCATTCATCAGCCTCCTGCACTCTGTGCGCTCAACCATAACCCACACTAATGCATCTCTGAGGTGGGCAGAGGGACTGCTGACAGCTGGTGACTATCCAGCATGCTATGTAGGTCTTTGCTTGAACAGCAAATAGGAAATGGAAAACAATGAAAAGACGCTAGATACAGAATTTGAATGAAAACAGGAAGTGTAATTTTAGCTTAATGTACCAACAACGACTCACCTTGTGAAATGGTAATGAAACTCACAAGAAGAGCAAGCATGATATACAGAGACCTGCAGGAAAGAGAGGACATCTGTAAAATGGTTCAGTATGGATATGACTCACTATCTTCATCCACAATGGAATAGTCAAATCTCCAAGCTCAAACAGCATGACAGTATTTTGTTTACTCATTATATGACAAAGTCCCATTCCAGTGCTGCCTGAGTCAAAAGCCCTTCTGTTGACGTTGTTTATTTGTTTGTTTCCAACCATATCGTTTCTCTGTGCCTTTATCGTTATAGTTGTATATTGTGAACACTGCTATTCTTTAATATTAAGAACGATTTTTAGAACTTATTGTTATCTTTAACATCATCGTGCTTGGTGTGAACCGACCTTTAATGTATTTAAAATTATTAATTGGATGCCACCGAACTGGGACAATAAAGCCCACCCTACACCTCCCCTGTTTTCACTTTTTGATTATTTTCTTCAATATGGAAAAAAAAAAATCCTTTCCAACGTGATATGAGATTTTAAAGAGAAAAAAAAGTTCAGCAAAAAAGGGTTTGAACTCACTTTGATCACGTCATAAAGAATGCACTTTATCATCTGGAGCTGAATATTGATCTCCGTCTTTGATATCCAGACTATCCCAATCATAAGTCAGTGAACAGAGTTAGTGCAAACAGCCTCTACTAACAAGGCGGGTTTAACTAATACTTCATTTTTGTTTTAATTAATTTGCATTTTAGTAACATTATTTGCTTTTTGACTTTTTTGTGTGTGTATTTATGTACTCCACAGTTTTTATTTTTGGGTGAACTACCCCTTTAAGTATGGTACAAAAGTTTGCATGTCCATTCAGCCCTGATGCTTAACAGTAAACGAACTTGGTTTGCTGTCCTCAATGGAGGCTCGAACCCAATGGTCCGCGTAAGCTCTGAATTTAATACCCCACTGCAGTGCTACACAGAGGGAGAACAACAGGAATAGAGGAGAAGACGAGGAGGCGGAGAGATGCCAGAACAGTGACTGCTGTTTATACAGACGTGATGATTGACAGGACAATTAAACTCCAATATCAGATGATAAATATCCAATATAATCTAATACTGATAAATACAAAAATCTGTAATATTAGCCAATAAACAATATGGTGCATGATATAAGGTGCATTTCAGTGTCTATTTGAAGTATTTTTAAGTTTAAATAAGATTACTTAAAACCACACAACATGCCTCTCCCCTCAAGCTAAGGAAAATGTTAAGATGAGGAAGTTAGAAGAATGTATCATCAAACTCATCTTTTAAAGAACATTTGTCATTCATAGCATTAAGATTTCAAGAAATAAGTAATATTGTGCAACACTGTGCAATATTACTTTGCTAGCTGTAGGATATACCACAACAAAATGAACTAATTATTTACAGAAATACAAATGATCTCATTAACAATTCATTAATCACTTTGAAAGCAACAGTCCAAATGAAGTCATGCAAAAATCCAAGCCCTAATAAAACTAATTAGATATACTTACATAATTTCATATGCTTTTGAGCATCTTTTCTCTTCTTGATGGAGTGGAGTATAAGAGAGGAATGGCCTCTGTGTGGGAAGACAGACAAATTCGATTTAAACTTAAACACTGAAGAAGAAGAATGCAGGAATAGTTTTACTCTCTTAAGGGATGCAGAAGTCATTCCTGAGTCACTTAATGGAAAATAAAGCAGACAAAAGTTTTCTGGCATGCATTTAACGTATCAGGCGGTAATATGACACCGGCTTCAAGTGAATTACTCTGCTCTGACTATATTTGCTTTTGATTCCCTGGCTTACTCTCTCTGATGAGTCAAGTCACCTTTCTTGTACAAAGCAATAACATGCATGACTGCTTCCCTCTTGCTTTCCATACCCTCAGTTCCTGGATGTACTGAAATGCTAGGTTAAATTAACAAAAGCGCAACACTGTTTTGATTGTGTGCCTGCGCAAACATGTTAACGATAGCAACACCCGTTTAGCATTTCCTGGCATTTTACTATAAGCAATATTGTGAAATTTAAAACCTGTTTTGCCACAATGCTGTGATGATGATTCAGCGACCTAATGAACTAAGGAAATAAAAATAAAAAAAACTAACAATGCTCCATAACCTGCAAATAAAACACTACAGTCCCCATAATGCAATGCTTTTTATACCATCTGTTAGAGCCACCTGGAGTTGCTGCTGAACCAAACATGATATAAGATAATCTGACATAAAAACAGGTCGGACATGAATATGCAGGGAGATGAGGCAAGTGGCCATTCACTTCAGTAAAGCCTTTTTTCCAGGAAGGCTCTTGTGAACATATAATATATTCATGTAAAGTCCACTATCAAATATCAAAACAACTTTCATGTTGTTCAATTTTGTGTCAACAACATAAAACCAAATGCTCACCACAATAAATATTAAATCAAGCAGAATACTAAAACATCTCAAAGCTGATACATTCAGTGTTCTGCTTGCTTTGACTGCTGCAATGAGGAGAGAAAACTGTAATTTTGTGAAGCCACTCAATGAAAAAAAGTCCAGATGTTCTGAAATAGGTCTTATGTTTAACCTACGTGTGAATTAAATGGTGCAGAACTAGGAAATGTAAAAAAGAAAAAAAGAAAAAAGGTTGTTAACCCCTAAATGACTCATTTAAAGAGACAAAACAGTGGTCATTAATGCTCTTAAGGGATTTGTTTGAACCCAAAATCTTTTAGTTACAAGGCCAGCTGTTTACCCATTTCTAATTAGGAATTAAGAATTGATCAGTGTACCAGAGTTAATAATCAACTGGAATAATTCCTATTATCATTTACTACATAGTCAAATGTGATTAAGCACATTAAACAGATAGGCTAGCTATTCTCTGATTGATTCCTTTCAAAACTGGTTAAAAATCATAGCACATTCAAGTTCTATCCTAGCACATCTGGACTTTGTTTTCCACTGAGTGGCTTCGGTATCACTGTTTCCCTCCTCACTGAAATAATCAAAGCAAGCAACACATTGAGTGCATCAGCTTTGAGAGTTAATATTTATTTTGGTGGTGTTGACACCAAATTTAAGCATTATGAATAATATAATCAAATAAAAAATATATTTCCACTGTGGTACACAAGCTTCCACATGTTACATTATAATACAGTTGCTATTATTTTATTAACTAGTAAACATTTTAGTATATTATGTATGTAAACGATACGTGGAAATTATGAGCTGAAGAAGCTCTAAATATCTTTAGTGTAAAGGTGATTCGTACTATGTTCCTTTGCCCTGTCAAGTAAGACTTCCTCAAGATTTAATTTGGTGCTTGATTTTCTCATCATTTCCATACACTGTGCTGCAGCTGTGGCCACTGGGGTAAAACGGGGAAGTGATCATGCATAGTTGATCACATTCTGCTCATGGTTTTGACAAAAGCATATTTCACTGTAGGTATGCAAATAAAAAATATATATTAACGGGATAAATGGGATTTTTACTTCCAGAAACAACTGTTGCACTTTATTAACTGGATCATCCCAGACCCAGAGTGACAATAAACACTCCAAAAATTCAAATGTATGCTACTTTTTGTTTTGTATTATCCTTATTAATAAGTGTTTTTTTGTCATTTCTTGTACCATTTTCGTTTTCTTCAGATGCATGATACTGGATACATTTAAAACCAATTATAATTCATTGTGCTTAATTTGCAGAAAATATTGTATTTACATAAAACAATATTAAAATTAATTTATCTCTTTTTCTTTGCTTTGCATCTGTTGATAAAACGGCCATGCAATGAAGCTGTAATCATACTTCCATTACATTTATTTGTAACCTCTACTGTTACTCTGGTAACTTTTCCCCCCCAAAAACCACATGACTGTTAGCTCACTCAGCTCTTCTGTTCACTGTGATCGGGCACAATCAAAAGACACAACCAATTCAAAATTCAGTTCAGTGAGCAGTTGACTCCCGAACTGCTCGGACAGATTCAAACCGGTTCAAAAGATTGCCTAAAAGTTCCAACTCAACACAACGATTCGTTCACGATTTGGACATCGCTATTATCGCCACGGAAACACTGACATTGCTCCGGACACAAAGGAGGAAACCCCAAAATAATGAATAATACTGCTACTAATATTCCGCTACGAAGTAAAACCACAACATGAATGAATGTCAGTGCAACATTAATCTGGAAGAACATTAATATCCAGTCAATCAACTGTTTAGATAAGCACGCACAAAACAGCTCACTAAATTACAAAAGGGGAAGAAATAGGAGACCAATAAATAGGTTTTCGTGGTTTTGTGATTAAACGATAAAGTGGCTTGCTAAAAGTGAAGGAGAGATTTGCCGCTATTACATCTGCCTGAGCTGAGCTCATCCGCTTGAACTCGGGAGTGAAATATGTACAGAATGTCTCACCTGAGCTGTTCGCGCTCTGGCTGTCCGTGGATTTGATCCAACTACACCAGCAAAGTCTTACTGTGAGTGTCCTACTTCGCTTAAAAACGGAAAAGGCTTCAGATCCAAAGTTTAGCTCTTCTTCCTGTAATGAAGAGTGTCTGTTGTCGGTTATTGAGACTAGGAGAGGCGTGAGACTTTGCTAATGTTTCCAGAGCTGGGCATCCTGAGCTCGAGCGCTGCCGCCGCTTCTGTGAGGGAGGGGAGGGGAGGGGCACCAGCTACGGAGCGTATTGCGTCACACCATAATCATCTTCATTGTTTAATTTTTGGCAAGGGAAAGAACGTGTTTTATTTAACAACGTAACTGTACACACCTTCCTAGAGGAAATGTTTTTGAATAATTCTTTATTGTACTCTATTCCAGCGAAATTCACTTAGCTAGTCTAAACAGCCATATATGATTATATTTAGGCTATTTCATTCATTTGTTATTATAAGCTACAGAACAAAAAAAATAATGTCTTTAAGCTGAATTCTTCCCAAATATTAACAATAGATCTGTGAAGGGTAATAATTAAATATACTAAATAATGAGTCATCTGTAATTGAATAAAATACATCACTTGCACTGTTGCAGTTTAACGACATTACGTCATCCGCATGATCTCAACATGCTGTCATCACCTAAAGTGAGCGCGAGGAGGCTCCCACGTGACGTGCTTTATATGATCTTACATGGGATCAGTGTGGTGCATGCAGGTCAAATGAAATGTATAACTGTTTTTCACTGTAGAACTAACACTTAATCCATAGCTAACTTATGAAAAGATATTTGTGACCTCGACCATAAAATTAGTCAAAAGAGTCTTTTATTATTATTATTATTATTATTGAGATTTATAGATCTGAAAGCTTAATAAATAAGCTTTTTTTGGCAGATGTATCGTTAGGACAATATTTGGCTGAGAAACAACTATTTGAAAATCTTTAAAAAATCTAAATATTGAGCAAATTCTTTTTAAAGTTTTATATTTTTACAGGAGGAAATTTACAAAATGTCTTAATGGAACACGACCTTTACTTAATATCCTAATGATTTTTGGCATAAAAAAAAATATACTATTTTGACCTATACAGTGTATTGCTGGCTATTGCATCAACCCTGGCTATATGACTATATGGCTATATGGTTTTGTGGTTTAGGGTCACATTTATTAAAACTTAGACCCTCTTAGATCTCTTATTATAGCTTTTCATGACATAAGCATGTATGTTTGATTTCATCAGTATTATAACAACTTTGAAGGATCTTTTTGTCTCTGCCTTGACATCTAATAGACCTTGGATGATGTTAAAGCCATTGGTGATTTTCTGTTACATAAAATACTCAGAAACATTTTGAGTCACATGGAGACACACACACCAAAGCGGTACAGAAGTTAACAAAGATGCTCAGAGGCTCAAATGTTTATCAACCTTTATCAGCCTTTAACAGGCCTGTGCACACAAAATGCTGCAACAGCCTGTGCTCACAATAACCATTTAAATGCATGACATGCGCTATGTGGCCCCTCTCATGCTGTGATCTAGACCAAGAACACTATGTATCTCCTAAGCAGTTCACAGCAGGTTGGAGACAGTCAGCGGGGTGCAATTTAGGTGGCAGCTAGCTTATCAAAACCTTATCAAAATCAAAAGTTTAGGAACCATTTCCAAAGAAATTAGGATTAGACTTACAGCTGTGAAAAAGATACATGGTGTACAACTAAAGATCCATGTTCAAACTATTAACTATGTGGACAAAAGTATTTGTATGCACCTCTTAATTATTACAATTAGGTGTTTCAGTCAGACCTATTACCACAGGTGTATAAAATCAAGCACCTAGCCATGTAGTCTGCATTTACAAATGTTGGTTTTTTTTTATTATTATTATTATTATTATTATGTCATTATATTGGATGATTAATCCATTTAGTATTAAGGGTCATTCCATTTTTTATTTACATTAGTATCATCCATTAATAAAACTAAAATCTAAAATCTAAAACTAAAAGACTAAAATCCAGTGCAATTAGATGCTTGTTTGTTTAAAGCATTCATAATATTAATGTTATTCTCTCCACAGGCTTTGCAAGGTTAGGTATAGCCACAGTATAAAAGTGACAGCATGACAGATGCATTTGTGTGGGTATGTTTGTATGTGGGCTGCCAATATAGGTATGAGTCTTAGCGTAGTGTAGGTGTTCTTTGACAGCAGGGGGGTTGACGCTCCACTTCTGCCCAGGTCTGACCCTGAAGAATGAGACTAGTCATGCATAGCATGAGCTGTGATCAAATCACTAGCGCCTGGGAAGCCCTGAAGAGTCTGAATGGTGAGGGGAGAGGAGCATCACCAAGGGAAACATTTCCAATGAGTCACGACATGGCCCCTAATAGTGCATAATGGCTGCACAGCAACTGTTGCACTTTCAGGCAATGATTGTTATGAAGTTAACAATCACATCAGAAATTCTTTTTTGTTTGGGAAGGCTTAGTTTATCTGTCATATCGGTTGTAACTCATATACTGCATCTGTCATTTCAAGTGGTAACTACAAAAATACATTTAAACATTTTAATTGAGATGTTATGCTAAAGCTTTTCTCAGAAACTTTTCTGAGCCATTTTTGCATTTGTTTTTAGTCAACTCAAGGCCTCTTTCAAAATATGCACACTTACATCCTGTAGGTGAAATGAAGGTCATTTATTGGCAACTGTCTTTTGAAAACTCTTTACAATTCATGGAAACTTTCCAGCGCACAAAAGGTTGTTTATAGTAGAAAAGGGTTCTTTAGATTGATAAACTGCTTACAAGCCACTTAATGTTGATGTCAAGATGAAACATTAGCATATTGCCAGCCCACTTGTTAGTCTTTTCATGTCGGTCTGAATGAAAATGCAAATTCATTTTAGGTGGCACTTTTGTAGCAGTAAAAATAGTTTCCCATAATTCTCTACACAAAGCAGCACTGCCTTCACAACTCAGACAAGAATGAAAATGAGACCAATCACCACAAATTTGTCATGCAAAGGAGTGGTTTGGAAAAATGAATAATTGAGTGAATTGTTTGGGAGTCATTGAGCAAGTAAGGTAAAATAAATGCATATTATTAGACAAAGAAAGTGTTCAGCCTGTTGTTAGGGACTCCCGAAACCAATTTTTTTTTCATTCATTACCCATATTAGGGGCACTTTAAGAACAATTTACTAATGTGATCTAAGATAAGACTAGATAAAAGACTCAAATACTCAAATACCTTTACTTAGCATGTGAATGACGTCATCTCTCATCATCATCCAGGAGGGTTAAAGTTATGACCTCATGCACTCACTATGTCATGTTCTCCAGAGAACTTGCATGTGCGGCATTAATAAAATATTCAGAAGTTTGCTCACACTCTGGAAATAAAGGAGGTCAAATTCTCCCTTATTCGAAAACACCACCTATACAGAGGTAAATGTTAAACCGTTGTAAACACAACAAGCTGTAGTGCATCATTGAACATTGAAACAAAAACAAAGAGGCCTTAACAACAGGTAGTCATAAACCGGCCCATGATACCTTGTTGCCTGCCTGATGCAAGCTGATCCATCAGAGCTTGCAACATTAACACAAAAGAACACTCATTGAGAATCCCAACTAAGGAAGGAGATTGTCAATATTGGGCAAATAACCAAGATAATAATCAAAGACACAGGACATCATCCTCATTATATGCATAAAATGATTAAAGATATCCATCCCCTAACTCAGGACCAGACTGAAATTTCTGATGTGACCTTTAACCTCTGGTCTTCACAAAAACTGCCCTCACATTCACAAAACTGGCACAAAACTGCTTGTTTACGCAAGCGTAGAGCTGCCACCCAGGTAAAAAAAAATCTGAGCTTTATCACGTTATTACATGAAAACGTTATTGTTTGAACAATATATTTTTCACGTTTGTACAATATACTTTTCACGTTCTTACAATATAATATCGTGTTTGTACAATATACTATCACGTTCTTACAATATAATATCGCTAATATCACGTTTGTACAATATACTATCACGTTCTTACAATATAATATCACGTTTGATATTATATTGTACGAACGTGAAAAATATATTGTAAGAACGTGATAGTATATTGTACAAACGTGATATTATATTGTAAGAACGTGAAAAGTATATTGTACAAGCAATTGTATAAAGCTCAGATTTTTTTTTACCTGGGTGGCAGCTCTACCCTTCCATACTTATTCATGCCTATCCAGGCTCAAAATACACTAAACTGGACTTAAATCTGCATAATATGCATAACTGCATATTATAACCCAGAAATTTAATTATCATGTGTTAATCACTCATTGTGTACAGGGCTGACCATGGTCTATTTGCTGCCCTAGGCGAGATTTACCTTACCTCACAGCCCATTCCACCAATAATCATTGTGTTCAAACATTCACACAGTCTTGTTTTTTATATTTTTATATTAATTTCTACAACCACACAACCCCACCCCTAAACCTACCCATTACAAAAATAATGAAAAGCCATATTTATAATTGAAAAGAGAAGTGTCTTATGTTTTATGCTTACAAGTTAATGTCTTAAACTGCAGATCTTGTTACTGTGCTTATTAATAGTGTTTACACTCTAATCTGTATTTTAATATCCAGTGCAGAGTTCATGTTATACGGATCGTTCAGTGAATCGCAGACCGACTCAGTGATCCGCCGTACAACAGCAATTCTGTGCAAATTACCTATAGAATCTTAAATGATTCTGATTTGATTCTTTGTTTACAAATTTGCTTACAAAGCTCTGCCTGAGATTTGTTCCTTCTGGGGAAGAAATTAAGCAATTGGTGAGGGAGAATTTAAAAGCATGCTGAATACAAAAGGAGATTTACAGCCAATGACTGAGACAGTCTTTCCTTTGGCACCCAATGCCCAGGCAAGTGCCCTTGTTTTCGCAGGGTTGTGATATATATTACAAGGAGGACTGTGAGATTTATGGGCTAACTAATGAGAAGAATAGTTACCGTAATGAGGTTGCAAAACATCTACTGCGTGTCATGGCAATCAGGAACAAAATGTCAGCAATATTACATTGGCTCAGCCTTCTGGTTGAAACTAACTCTAGTCAGTCCCTTTTAGTCAGTCACTATGACGTTATGTCATTGATTGACGTCATGGGGTCCCGCCTGGGAGATCAATCGACATCCGGGTATATAAGATGGCGGCGCGCAAACCACCATTAGCTTTCTGCTTCTGAGCTGATTTGCTCATGAGAAAGAAGACTGGAGAAGAAAGAAAACTTACCTGCTGTGGAAGAGCCCTTGACTGGCGTGTCCTGCACCTCAGTGGAGAAGCCTGCACTGGAGCTGTGTGGCGGTCCTCCCCTTGGCAGTCCCGTTTCACTAAAAGAGCATTTCTTTCCAGAGGTTCATGAGGAACTCAGCAAATCATGTAAATCACCGTACACATCTCAGGTGCAGTTGAGCTCCTCCCTGTGACACCACCTGGAGAAACTGCCCACGTCTCCCATCCAAAGCCTGTAAGCTGTCATCAGCTCTCATGGCCCAGAGACAGGCTGCCCAGAGATGAGGAGAATTATTTTTCGGGGGAACCAAACATCTGCGCCCCCAGCCTCGGGGGAGGGCCAAGAGCTTCCTTTCCCGCTCCCCCTTTCCCCACCCTTTCACAAAAGTACAATTTTCCAAACCTCTGGGCCCTATACAGGTTGTGAGCTCCGCTCCGCTTCTTTACTTTCAGGTTCATGGTGCCACTTTGTCACCGCAAGACGGGGGAGAGTTGGTGTGTGCTGCTCACAGCAGCCTGTCCTTCCACTTGGACACTCTGCCTCTGGGAGCAAGCCGCCTCTCTCCCCCAATGTGGGAATGTTGTCAACCGCTCCGCTGATCCCGCTTGTACGCAGGGTTTTTCACCTCTGTTTGTTCAGAGAAGAGTGCTTCTGTACTGAGTGTGGAGATCGCGGTCCTGTTGGCGAAGGACGCAATCAAGCCAGTCCCTCCAGCTGAGATGAATTCGGGCTTCTACAGCCCCTATTTCATCGTTCCCAAAAAGAAAGGTGGGTTTCGGCCAAACCTTGATCTTTGGGTCCTGAACCGGTCCCTTTATCGACTTCACTTTAGGATGTTAACCCTGAAACGCATTCGCTCTTGCGTTCGTCACCAGGATTGGTTTGCAGCCATTAACCTGAAGGACGTGTACTTTCATGCCTTTTGGTATAAGACAGCGGCCCCACTAAATATTTTTAGAAGCTCCTGGGGCATATGGCAGCTGCAGCCACAGTTAGCCGAGTCCCAAGATTGGCATGGCGCCATGGCTCGCTCCGGATAGGCGTTTCGCCAGAGTGTTGCCGCCTTTTCAGCCTGTGGTCGAACTCTGTGTTCTTACAGGCCAGAGTGCCTCTAGGACAGGTGTCCAGGCATGTGGTAGCCCAGCTGGCCCAGGGCCCTTCTGAAGTACGCCTTTCCCCCAGTGAGCCTCCTTGCACAGACTCTGTGCAAGATTAGGGAGGACCACGAGCAGGTTCTCTTGGTTGCACCACTATGGCCCACTCGAACCTGGTTTGCAGACCTCATGCTCCTAGCGATAGACCCTTCCTTGAAGATTCCCCTGAGGAAGGATCTTCTTTCTTAGGGGATGGGCACTATCTGGCACCCGCGTCCCAACCTCTGGAACCTACACGTTTAGCTTCTGGCCGGGACTCGGTAGACCTCCTGGCCTTCCCCAGGCCGGGGGGGTGTCAGCTTTGCAGCGCCACTCCACTGGATCTGAGTGCTTCATCCATTTGTTCTGAAGGATTCATCTTGTCCTTGCCAGCATTTGGGCCTCCTACGTGATGCAGTTCGGTCTGTGTCGTTTTCCATAGGGACCCCATGCCGTAAGTCAATGACGTAACGTCATAGTGACTGCCTGAAAGGGAACGTCTCGGTTACGTAGGTAAACCTCGTTCCCTGAAGGAGGGAGATGTTATGTCCCTCCTGCCGGACTGCGCTGAGGAGCAGCTTGCAATCGGCTCCTCAGCAGGAAGCTAATGGTGGTTTGTGTGCCGCTATCTTATATACCAGGATGTCCGGGGGAGTGGTTTTGCATGCAAAATCCACCAGCCAATTCCCACTGGCGTTTTCTCCAAAAGTCAGAGTTGATTGGAGGGAGGGACCCAATGATGTCAGTCAATGACGTAATGTCTCTGTTCCCTCCTTTAGGGAACGAGGGTTACATACAGGTTTCAGATGTTAGGAAGGAAGACACATTGAGAGCAGGGAGATAATAATGATCATTTTGGTCAATATGATGAATTGTCCTGAACATCTAATGTTCTTATATATGGAATAAATGTTCTATTTTCAGTGTTGGCTGTTACTAGATATCAATCTTCTCAATAACAGGATACATTATCAGTGAAACCAATTTAAATCTTTTGAACTTCACCTCTCTTTCTTGTCAGTGTAGTGCGTGGTCTGCAAGCCTTGAAAAGGTCAGTAACAGATTTAGTTGTTTAATTCTGAGTATGAAGCTGTTGGTCTGAGACAAACTGACACATATTTGATGCTTAAGTCACCATTTCAATTAACCCCATCTAATGAGCTGACTCATAGCGGCATCTGCTTAATCACCACAAATCAGAGCTCATGCACAGTAGGAAAAGGGTTAGTTAGAATCAAATGAGGATGGTTGCTGTTTGTGCCACTAATCTGATAATTGTGTAGAGTAATGAGTAAAGATATTTCTGAATTTGGACACTTAAGCCATACTTAAAGAAAGAAAAAAAGAAAGAGTAAATAAAAATGTATTTTAAATGCTAAAATAAATTAATAATAATATTAGTTATTTTTGTTATCAAAAGTTATAGCAGTCTGGACTTATAGCCACCATGTTGGTATTGTCATGTGACAATTCAGTTTCCAATGTCGCTAGAAATCGTATATGATCTGTATGAAATTATAAATCAAATACTACTCATTTGAGAAACATACTTTTTACATAATATATTGTAATAAAATGTGCATTTGCAGATATTGGGTTTAAGTTGGATATAAATAATTGTTGGATTTGATAAAGTACAAAACAATAAATAAATAAATAAATTCTTGAAACTACTGTTCTGACCATTTTTGTGATTGTTTTTTTTAACAGACATTACAACATGATTCTTTTTGTTTCTTTTTATTAGATTTGTTTCTGACAAGATTCTGAAGTATGTATCCTATAAAGTCCATGAAAAGGAACATCACAACTGACAATGTAGTTCACATGACAATGCCAACATGGCAGATAGTACGTCCGGATTGCTATTAACTTGCAAAAATGCAAAATCATGACAGGAAAAAAACCCCAGCACAGGCTCAAGATAAGGCTTATGTAAATTAGAGAGAAGTGCATAAACTTTTGGATCCAGGCTGCTAATTAAAGCCTGTTAGTTGCTGTTATTGTGTCCTTCAGAAAGGCACTTAACACTGGGTTGCTCTAAGGGGTCTACCACTGCAATTGGTGTACCTTAGGCCACACTGGAAAAACAACTTTTGCAAAATGATGCATAACTACATAATAAGTGATAATTTCTTCCCTTCATGTCTGCAAAGGTGCTAATCATAGGCAATCATTTCTTTTTTCTGAAATCACACAAGAGAGGTTCTTTTTTTCTGACGTGGAAGGTCTATACAGTATGTTTCCACCTTATTATTGTTGGGTCTGCACCATGTTGCTTGATGGGTCTAATAGGAATGAATAACTATGTGCTGACTTTGACTAGTCACATTGAAAGGCTAAATTACTCTGGGAGGAGTTATGTAAATTTATGCAACTTTAGTGCATAATATTCCAATGAAAAAGACCACATGCTTAGAATATATGCAATCCAGTTTAACCATGAGCTAAATCTTCTGGATTATCACTATAATGGGATGATATTGTGTGCAAACACACCACTTTTCTATAAGGATTTCACTTTATTCACTAAAGTCAAGGATAATTTTGAGTGTATTTACCCATATGCCATTGTGTGATTTCCATAATGCCTTTACTGAATCGTATGATAGAACAAAGCATACAGTGGGTGCTAAAAATGATGCTATCTGTGGACCCTGTGCTGTTGATTTAAGCCTCTATCCTGGCTGTTCTGAAAAATGATGCAAACTGGAATATTAATGACTTTTTCTTCTAGCAGATGTAGGAGAACGGAATGCATGTCAACAGATCAATAATTGGATTTGGTTTAAGCACCACGGAAGACAGAATAAATAATGCTGTCTTCTCAAAGAAAGGAAATTACCTCTAGCCTAAAGGTTAATCACAAAGTTTACGTCATAATAGGTATAGGGCTGTTTTCTGGGTTAAACAGTGCAGTTGTCAGTCTAGAGTTCCATTCCTTGTACACACGAGTTTGCTAAAAACATTTAAGCTCTGGATTTCTTCTCTAAAGTTTGTGTTATGATTTTGTTTTGAAATATGAGTTCCAATTAAACTTTCATGTGTTTTGCGTTTAATATGTGTGAGCAGGGATACTGTGCAATACTATCAGGATTAGCTGTAGACTGCATGAAATTACACAATCTGGCTCATAAAGTCATGTCACATGATTGACCGGTGTATGCCATCTGGCTAACTTAACTCAGAGATGTTCATTTCCCAGAAGTGAGCAAATTTAACAGTCTATTTAAAGCCAAAAAGTAAGGAAAAGGAAAACAATTCAGATAAAGTGAAAGTCAACACTTAAAACTGCTGAGGAGGTGATTCTCTTTTTCTTTTCCTGACCACAGCAAATGACATTTCCATGCACTGTATTACAAAAACAAATACGATCATCTCTCAGGTATAAGGTTATTTACTATTATCACTTTTTACAGTTTTAGCATAAAATATGTTCACAGTTATATAACAGTACAAGCCTGGGGCTAGTAATCACGCAAGTTGTAATTTTTCAGTAACGTTTAATGTACAAAGGTATTGTAATCACTAATAAATCGTAAATTACAATATTTAATCCAGAACTTTGCCCTGTGGGAACTTTTTGTTTGTGAACTAGCTCAAATTGGCTGGTTTTCCAGAAAGAGCAGTGTCCCATTTGCCCCTAGCATGAACCCATTGGCTTTCCAAATTTCTTTCCCCATCTTTGTTCCCCCAGCTAGCATCTATATTCATAATACCACACAAAATGTGTCAGTCTGCTTTATTGTGTTGTCTCTGAGACACACAGAAGTAATAAAGACTGTGTACAAGGACAATGAGCTTTGATTCACCAAAGCATCTTTCGCCCACAGCCAAAGAACGTCAGGACAAAAAGTGGGAGAAAGTAACCTTCATCAGTGTGTGAACTGCAGCACACAAACAGAGGTTCTATAGAGTATAGTCAAAGTGTGCAATGCTACAGCAAGTGTTCAATGGCAAGTTATAAACGTAACACATTTAAGCTATACAAAATATATATAACTGTCATTTTCCCTAAAGTTTCAGAAGATATCTCTTCATTTCACATTTTACTCTCACATAGCAAAGTTAAATTTTTTCCCAGTTTTTGTTTCATCTTGTGGCAAAACAAAATATTTCAGTTCATATTTTAAGAAGCAAAGAACATTGACCTTCTCACAGGGTTACATGAGAAAGTACTAACAGTTTCCTGTCTTCTGCATTATCTTTTGCAACACTAATGATGTCTGGTGTCATCAGGGTGGCCTGATTATACAACAAACAAGTGGTTTTCGTAACTGACATCTTGTTGGCAGACAACTGAGCAGTAATGTATTACATCATTTCCTGCTGCATTCAAACTTTCCCAGATGTGTTTAACCAGAGCCTTTTCTCAAAACATAAAACAGAAGCCCAACCTCACTAATACTGACACCTAGTTTGGCTTAAGAATAAATGAAAACAAGGTTTAAGCAATCTGTCTACGTGATTTACTTTCAAGTTACACCTTATAACTGTCAAAACTGTATTTTTTTTCTTCAGAAATACGATGAATTTAACATTACATGCTCTAAATGAAGCATAAATTGTTCCACTGGCAAAATGTCAGTTTAACTGCATCCAAACCACTTAGCTAAAAAAAACAAAAGATTTTTTTTTTTTGCTACTGGGGCAAATGGGAACACACATTTTTTTTCCCCTAATGAGAATCCTGGAAGTGTGATATTTTTTTTTTTTTTTCATTATTGCATCATGTAGCTCCACCCAAAAAAAACTCATTGGTCCTTAATATCACCCCTCACACTGTAAAAAAGGGAACTGCACATTTTCCATTTCACAAAACCTTTTGAGTCTTTAATACTAAAAAATGCAATTTTTTTAAAACTACATAAATTACCCAAAATGCTATCCCAACTAGTCAAACACAGTTGTGAATGGCTAGATGTGTTACGTCGAGGTCTGCAGCGTCCGCACAGGTCGGCCATCTAACCACAGGCTGGCTTTCTGGTGGGATCAGTTGAACCGGAGGTAAAGTAAGTAACCTGCACAAACTTTAATACTCTTATCTCGCTGAAATTGTTTTCTTACAAACGTTATTAACGTGGTTATAATTCTGGATGCTTGAACATATTGAAATTGCAGCTTTTCCCCTCTGAAAAAAAAACTGACTTAATCGTGCAGTTTAGTTGCGGAATGTGTATCACGGCTAGCTAGGCTACGTTACTAGCTACCCAGTAATTTGGGGCGAGGCAGAATTACGCTTTCTTTTCAATATAATACACATATTATAAACATGATTTAAGTGAATTTACACATGATTTCCTGTCTGGTCGGTTTGTTAAAACATCTTACATTATGATTTCTACAGGAAATTGCTGACAAGATGCTAGACTTGGGGATCACCTTTCACCTGTAGGATATTACAATATTATGCATTATTTTTAGGATAATTGTTAGTTACTTAG
>JAUCMS010000105.1:10888554-10927684 GCA_032357445.1 Enteromius radiatus
ATATATACTTAATAAATATACACAGTACATACAAATATATTATGTAAAGAAAAACTTTTATTTTGGATGCGATTAATTGCGATTAATCGTTTGACATCTCTAGTCCTGCACATCAACGTATGAGGCAACAACATACATCATTTATACACAAGTGACCCTGGACCACAGGATCAGTAATAACATGGTTATATTTATAGCAATAACCAACAGTACATTTTCTTTTATGCCTAAAATTAGTAAAGATCATTTTCCATGAAGATATTTTGTAAACTACTGTAAATATATCAAAACTTCATTTTTGATTAGTAATATTCATTGCTAACAAGTTTATTTAAGCAACTTTAAAGCCAATATTTTCTCAGTATTTAGATTTTTTTTTTGGCACCCTCAGATTCCAGAACTGTTGTATTTCAACCTAATGTTATATTATCCCAACATCAATTGGACGCCTATTTGTTCAGCTCTAAGATTATCTATTTATCTCAGTTTTAAAAACAAAGACCCTAATGTCTGGTTTTGTGGCCTAAGGTCACATATCCAATTCACTAGACTCGAATTTCAATAGCTCATCTATGACCTAACAATCAAAGTAGTTAGTGGAGCTTCCAGTACGCCAGCTCTGTGACTTTGATCAGTTGTCATGACACAGCACACGAACAGACGACGACGCGAAGCACATGCTTCCGGCGGATATCGCTAATACACTAATATTTAATCCACCGCCAAGGATTCTTACATGAAAGCGACATGCCTTAAAAACAAACACAAAACAGCTTGTTCGATGCGTGTCAGACGAAGGAGGGGCATCCGGTCGACATGGTTTTCATACCTGAGCTGTCCATGGTGCTGTAGTCGTCCTGCCTCGCGGGGCCTGTTTTAACGCTGCCGAGGGTCACTGCCGTCAAACCGCCGCCGCCGCCGCTTCGTCCCCCGGTGCAGAAGTCTCCACTGCTATCGACCAGCTGCAAAGATTCGTAGCCATCGTAACTGCTCTTTTTCTTATAGCCACCTAGCAGGCTCATGAGCACAATTGGGAATCACATAGACGTACGACAACGACGATTTCAAGAGACTAGGGGAATGCACATGTTCTGTGGGACAGCTCAGAGGGAGGGAATGATGTCCCGCTACATACGGCCGCTAGCTGCAGGAGAGAAGAGGGCGGTGTGTCATCAAGCGCCGCATTTACTACGCTGCACACACACAGAGCCAGCAGCCAATCAATGCAGCCGGCTAACATCCCACTCCGCACCCTCTGTCCACATCCTGTGCTTGCTGCTTTGTATCTTATTATTTCAATTAGACAAATGCCTAACAAACGTTTTTACGATGGCCAACATAACACACGCAAATAATTTACCTGAAAAGCAACATTTTATTTTGCATTGCTGCATTATTCTGCTAACAATTAAGCACATTTACAGTTAGCATTATTTTAATTTGAAAAAAATATATATAATAATTACATTACTATAAAAGTTATATTGTCTACTATTAAGTTAATTAATATAAAAGTTGTTAAATGTTATTAAACTAGAATAATATGAATCAGCATAGAGAATAATAGATATTAACAAACAAACAAATAAAAAAATATGTACAATGTACATTAATGAATATTTAGAAGGGAAATGTACTTAATTCTCATAAAACTTCAATTTAAAAAGAATTTAAATCATTTTTTATTCTGTAGTATTTGTAAACAGCCCCAAATCTGCAATGAATCTGCACATGCAGGCTGTTAATAAATCATCCCTTTATTCTTTATCCCTTTATTAACTGTTTTGGCCAATTTTATCATACATGCTTTTAGAATTTCTCTCAAAATAAACATAAAGAAATGAGAGGGAGAATATTTATATTCTGTCTATGGCTTATTAATTGAATCTTGTTTATATATTTTTGTTTGTTTTGTCTGAAAAACGTCAGCAGACAGCTTGTTTTTGTTTAAATCAGATTGTTTTTGCTTTGCATACAAATAAATAAACATTTCAGAACAAGTGATTTTTAAAAATGAAACATTGTAAGACTTGGTAAGGTAAAAATCCCTCTTCTCCAGTAAAGAAAAGACAAGTGTATTTTTATGGCTCTTTAGCTCAAACGTAAATTTATCTTGGCTGCATCTGTGCACCGCAGTGCTAAATAAATGTTGTTATTGCATTGGCTTTGCATCGTTTTCTGTGCCGAGCAGTCAAACAAACAACAACAAAAAAAGAAGCTTTTATGACTTTATAGTCTATGGGTAACCCTGCTATAGTGTTTAGTGCTTTGCCAGTGGAAGTCAGGCAATCCAAGACTTCCTCTCTGGTAGGATGATTTATCTCTAATTGAGCAACTTGATGCTTCCCTTTAAGCAGCCCCCTTGCTTGGCATCCACTGTGGCTACATGCTTTCTCATAAGAGAGCTGAAGTCCGGGCAACCCTTTGAGAAGAGTGAGACTGAGAACACAGCATGTAGGAAGTGTCACCAAGAGAAAGGCTCTGGTTGCTGTCTGCCATTAATTCCCAATTTAACGCCGACTCCAATTCATTTATTTACCTTTACCGTTATTAAAACAATCAGTAAAAGTGACCCGGGGTCAACTGGAGGACAGAAACTTCAAGAAAGGCAAAAATATGATCATGTTGCTTTAATCCCACTGTACTATTTAAAGGGTAAGACAATGTCATTATTGTTATTTCAGTGTATGAATATCATCAGCTGATAAAATGGTAAGGATATACGCATTATATATTCAGTAGGAAAGCCCCACCAACAGCCAGAATAGCAATCAATGATATATCTCATGCAAAATAAAAGTAAAACTATTTCTTGTTCAGCAAATGTATTTTATTTTAGTCAAAAGCTTGCTGCTGCCACAGGATTAAAGTCCTTTCCTAAAACTGAGTTTGTATCTCCCAATTTTTTTTTTATGTGATAGAATTATAATACAATTGTGAGATATGAACATAGAATTGTGAAATATAAACTGATTGTGAGATATAAAAGTTACAATGAACTTTTAATTCTTTTTTTTTAGGTGTGGGAAAAATTTTTGTGAGATGCAAATTCATACTTGCAAGAACAAAAACAGAATTCTGAATTTATATTGCAAATTTAAAAATGTTAATGTGACCTTTTTTAATTTGAGATATAAATTCAGAATTCCACTATATAATTTTCTTATCAGTTGGCAGAAACAAGCTTTGATAGCAAAGCATTAGGCTTGTCAGAGTTAATCTTACACTCACACAAGGTTGTTTTTTAACACATCTTGTGATCTTTTTTAAGGCCTGTAACTTGTAAATGTCTGATAATCTGTCACCTACAATGTTACAAGCGTCTTTAAAAAGAAATCTCATTCTACTACCCTAAAGGCAGAACTAGTGCTTAATACATGCATAGAAAGCAAGACTAGACCAGTTTTAGTTTTAGTTTAACTTTAATAAGTGTATTAAGACTAAAGGAAATTTGCTTTATTTATGAATATTATACATTAACAAAGCTAACATGCTTCTCACACTGTAGGTGATTCAGGTGACACTTAGACCATAATGTATCTGGTTAATATTTCGGCTAAATGAAGTGGACTTGGATTCATGACTGGGTTTGGATTAATTTTTAACATAACAAAAGCTTAAATTGTAATAGCTTGCCTAAAAAGAAGTTACAGCTTGCATTAACCCTTTAAGAACCCTTATAGATAATTAACTAATAGATCTTTGCAGTTGGAAAAAAAATAATATAGGCTAAATCTCACATAAACTCAACGGAATAATATGTGACTTCATCAGTCATGAGAAACATTATAATCTAAAGCCAAAACTGTGAGGTCATGTAAAATTTTGTCCATGGCAACAGAGGCAGGGAGCGCACATTTCTGCACAGCTCCATTACAGTGCAAGGGATTTCCCTTAACCTTTTAAACTGATCTCATGCTCATTATAGATTACACATTAATATCAATTCAACAACATAACACGCTCTTTGTCCCTGATACAATTTCTATGATTTTCTTTCTATTAAACATAGAGAAGATGGGATCATCTTAACCATTGCTTATCAGTGAATCAAACTAACATCAATATTGTAAGGAATAAAATTAACTAGCAAACATCAGGTAAGTTCTCTTTTTTTTACTATTTCCTTTGAATATGTTTATTAGTGTTCCTAGTTACTATATTATATATTATTTAAAAAGTGTACCATGTGGTTGTATATTGGATATCTATCTATCTATCTAAACATTTGCTTTTTTATATTCCTGTTGGAAAATTGTGTTTTAGAATATAGTCTAAGCTGGTTAGAAGCTGTTCTATGATGGTACCTTCTTGTAGCATATTGGAAATGCTAGCTAGCCGGCTACATACACATATGCATACATTAATAAATTAATCAATTCATTCATTCATTAATGCATACATAAGCAACAAATACATAAATCATAACACATAAAAGATCATAATAACTTAACATGTCCAAGTTTTTTTTTTTTTTTTTTTTTTGGACGATGGTAGCTGGTCAAACAGCGAAATGACCGGCTTGCACCTGCTAATATATCAATCTTAGACCAGCTAAAAACTATCTATCATATTCCAAACGATCTACAATCTTAAAACTACATTTCCCAATAACGTTACGGTCTAGGTTTATCTTCAGTCGGAATCTCGGTTCATCAGAATGCATAAAAATAGTAAGCGATGATTACTAAATCATCACCTCATGCATCAGTCTCGAAACGCGTCCGATCAGCTGATCTGCAATGCATGTCGTGACTCATGTAGGTTATTGCATCTTAAAACAGGCCTATCGTCATATAAAAATTATCAAACACGATATTATCCTGCAGCGATGCTGACATGAATAAGACCACATCTAAACAAAACACCAATGGCACTATATAAACCGTAATACTTATTTAGCAATGCAGATATGGCTAAAAATGCAACCTCGGGTTTGATTATGACATCACGACAGCCACGACGGTTTATAGATTAATAACAATTCACTACGTAATGTCGAAGATGTAATTCAGTGCTGTATGGCTACAGCTGCTAATAATAAACACATCCATCAGTTTATAAACAGCGTTTTCCTCCTACCTTTCGATGCACTGTCTCTCATTCTCCGATGCCCCAGCTGATGTCAGAAACGCTGACCTTTCATTTGTCATTCGCTTGCTGTCAAAGGTCAGATTGGCGCGTGTCCCAGCGAATCGTGCTGCGTCTCGAATAAGCGCTCGATCAGATTCTTCAGACAGTGATTAAGAGCTACTTCAGCATCATCGAAACAAAACCTTCAAGCCAAATCCACAGCCGACCGTTTGATCTAGATTAATGAACATGCTTATTTATTTGTTTTTATTTTTAAAATGTTAAATGTTGCAGTATTCCAACTGTACGAAATATCCACATAATGGTTAATATTTAAGAATTTTTTTTAAATGGAGACAAATCTATTTCTGATTTGTTGTAGTTTTATTTTAAGCTACTATTATAAACTGTACTGTTATTTTTTTATTTTTTTTAATGGGAAGGATGATGATAATTTTAGCTGTGCGTCATATTTTGGGACTTCCGTGATGCCGCGCGCCGACTACGGACGCAGATGTCCTACTATAGCCGAGGCTGCGCTCCTGAATATTAATTAGATGATGGTGACGTTGCACGGAAAACTTCCGAAACCGTCCAACTGGGAGCGTCTTTTATTTAGCCTTATTAATATTCATGAGGCAAGCCTTCGCCGTAGTGGGATTTGTAAACGTTAATACACATAAACGTGCAGCCATCGGCCAGATAATCCCACCCCTAGAGGACAGCCCCCCTAACAGTTGGCCAGATGCCACGTCGCTTTTACGTAACACACACACACACACACATTTTCGATTTTGGGTGAAAAGTGAGGACATTTCATAGGCTTAAGGGTTTTTATACTGTACAAACTGTATGTGCTATTGTCCTACGCCAGCCCTACACCTAAACCTACCCATCACAGGAAACTGTGTGTATTTTTGAGATCTTAAAAAACATTATTCTGTGTGAAAAGCGTTTTGAAAAGTGGGGACGTGGTGTAATTTCCTGAAGTCACCCTTACCTCATAATACCTGTCATACCCATGTCAAATGTATGTCCTGATTTGTCACAAAAAATTCTGTGAAAATTATAAGGATTCAATTCAAACCAAAAGACTACATTGAACATTTCTGCGAAAATAAGTTTATTTTCTTTGGAAAAACAGGAAAGCTAAAGTATATGGTATTGCACAACGACAAGGTGTGGAGATATTTTGAGTGTTTTCTCCATTGCGTATTGTCCAGCAAGACTGACGTAGTCTGAAACAGAACACGAGAGAGAGAACAGGAAGCAAGAAAGAATAAAAAAATAAAAATAAACAGAGAGGAATACAGATAGGCTGATAACTATGTGAAAAACACTCCTTCAGTTTCTGTTTCAGGGACAAAAATTGTAATCTAATTGTAGTTTAATCTGTGTTTTTTTTATAAAGACTGTGTTTTTTTTTAATCTTCTTGATAAAAAACAAAACAAAACCATCACTGTAGTTCTGGCTGAACAGTCACAGTTAACCCCATTAGATTCTTTTCTATCAACGGCTCTTTCAGATATGGCTCTTAAAAATGCAATGCTTAACAGTATTTACGAAAGATGGCAGTATTTAAAGAATAGCTTATATGGTATAGGATTATTTTATTACATTATACTTTATTTTATTTCCATTTGCTAAAAGTGTTACTCATATATTGGTTTGATTTTTAACACCGTTAAACATTCTATCAATGTATTTCAAAGAGTAAGGCCTGGTGTTCAAGAAGCAAGCATATTTGGATTATAGAGCTTGTAAAGCACATCAAAATAATTATAGCATTTATTATGATATACAGTATAGAAGAATGGTAACACTGCTATGAAATACATAAGAACGGCAAACATCACAGACAGAGTTGATATAAAGCCCCTTTAGAAACAATTAAATCTCACTGGAATGCTTGAACTGTTCAGTGTCTCATTCACTTACACAAGGTATCACGTGTTTACCCTTCATTATTCATATGCAATTTAATCACATCTATATCAAATTTGTGCATTTTGAATTTAAATGTAGGAACCATTAACACTTTTGTACTTGTAAAATATAAGTTGACTTTTACCCTGACTGATTCCCCAAATTTCAGTCCTTCAAATGTATGATTTTTTTTTTTCAGGAACAGAAATGATCAAAGCTAGCACTATGAATAATACTATACTACCAATGGACAAGGTGCGAAGATAAAAAAGCATGGAATCTTTGGAAACCAAATGTGATCAATTAGTAGTTCCTCTGAGATGAGGCCACGCCGTTCTTTCAGTCAGAGAATTCCCTCAGTGAGTTGAAGCGCATCGAGCATCTGACTGGATGGTAGGGATCTTTGTGCTGAGAAGTGTGCTGATATTCGGCCAGATCCGATCTGTCTCTGTGTCCGAGAATGTGTACAGGATGCCTTTAGCCCTTTAACACAGAATTACAATGCTTTTTAGCAAACAAGGGAATACGATTTTTGAATGAAAGTTACAGAAGGACCTTACAAGCACTCTACTTGGGGAATTCCTATAAGCTTACTTATAAAAGTCTATGACAGGTTTTGCAACATCTTTGTAATGTCTCAGTCTGGCCACCAGGGCTTCTGGTCTGTCATCCTCCTGTTGAATTAATGGCTCTCCTGTGATGTCATCTAACCCCTGTAAACACAACAGATATTAGCAAACTGTTATAATATGATTGTGATTGTGATTGTGTATGTTTACATTTATTCTTTTATCCAAAGCAATTTGAAAAATGCAAATGAGGAATGCAACAAGTGATTTGTTCTATACTGCTAGCAAAACAAAGTTTCATAAATTGCCCAGAATAATACAAGCTACAAGACAGAAGGATATACTGTAATAATAATAATAAAAAAATAATAGGACAATACTTTTTAATGTGAGTAGGGAGCAGTTAAAGGAATATATGCTCAAAATGTTCTTACTTTTTTGCCATCTAAGACGTAGATGAGATTAGATCTCCGTCAGAATAGATTCGGAGAGGTTTAACATCAAAACATCACAATAATCCACAACTAATTAACTTAATTGCAGTGCGAAATACTGATAAATAATTCATAATATTGCTTCCTCCAGTGAAAAACATCATCCCCGTTGTCCTCTCACCGACCAACATATTTGTATAGAACTGTTTTCACTTTTAAAAATGTGCTTGATGCGTGCAGGACATTGATTCAAACAAGACTTATTATGGACCGACAATTCACATTTTTATTTTAGCTCTGAAGCAATGGTTTGAAGTTAATTAAGAACATCTTAATTTGTTTATTACAAACACACAGATTTTTTTATTAATTAATGGACTGGAAGTGGAAGCATGGATTACTTGTGGATTACTGTGATGTTTTATCAGCTGCTTAAGTGTTCATTCCAACAATACTCATTCACTGCAGAGGATCCATTGCTGAGCAATTGATGTCATTTTTTCAAATATTATCTAGTGAAGAAACACATCTACACTTTGGATGCCCCAAGGATGAGCAAATTTTCACTTTTAGCTTAACTATTTATTTATATAAGTGCAGCTATTCCTTTAAGAGATGTCAAATCTCCTCATTTGTGAAATGAACCTGTACTCTTAATCTTTATCTAAATTCTGCTATTCAGAAGCATTTACTTTACTAAAATTATTTTTCATTCTTACTGTTACACACTTGTGCCTCAATCCACTACCTATAAGGGAGTCATCCAGACATTGAAAAAAAAAAAACACTAAAAATGGCAACATCTAAATGAATGTTATTTTTTCAAGTTTAAAGCATTATGTAATATCAGCCTAAATACATTGATTCAGGCTACCAGGTTTTACAATGTATTTCTGATGCCGCCCTGCTGTCCAATCATTCCAGTGCCTAGAAATGTTTGCTAGTTATAAATCAGGAGTAGGGCTAAGTAGTATGAGTTTAAATAATATGCTCCTGGTTTCACAGACAAGACTTAAGCCTAGTCCTAGAATACAATATAAACCTGAGCTGTTTCAACTGAAAGAAACTTGCACTGATTAATCTTAAAACATGTCAGTGCCTTTATTTTGTCTTATTTTGATGCACACCAGTAATGTTTGTTTCTAAGGCATGCTATAAAAATTACATATGTCCTAATTAAACTACGGCCTAATCCTGGTTTAGGCTAAGCCCTGTCTGTGAAACTTAGCCATGAAGAATTTTGCAGAAACAATGATATAGGGAAATTGAGATTTGTTTTCACTTTCATTATTCCTTCAAAGCCTACTAACTTTTAGCTATTTTAATGTAGTATAAACAACATTTTTATGCTAGCAATTTGAGAACATTTTTACAAAGATACAACTTCAAATAGACATTTTGTTAACATTACTCAAAGAATGTTTCATAACTTTAAGAGACCTTTGCCACAGTTGACTGAAAGACTAAAATATTCACCTGGACACGGGGAGGATTGAAGCACATGTTGTACACTCTGCCGCTGGGTGGATGTATCCATCGATGTCGCAGCCTTTCCTTCAGTGTTTCCAGAGGAATGTTGAGAGTGATAGCTACATCCAGATCACAGGCACTGTTCAGGGCTTCAGCCTGAGCAAGTGTTCGAGGGAAACCTGGAAGGTGAGTGCGCAAAATGACTTCTCATACGTGAAGACAGGCCAAAATTAATTATTCACAAGAGTAATAACATTTTCTTTCTTTTTTGATTATGACACCTTACATATTAGCTTTAGTTTATTAATAAATACCATTTTGAAATAGCACTTTAGTTGCAGTAAGTAGTTTCACAACTATGCATAAATGTCAAGTGTTGCAATACTACATCCTTGTTGAATGCAGGGTATTGCGTCATTATCATAATCATAATCTACATTCGTTATTTCTAGTGTAATTACTTTTTTGTTAATGTACAGAACTATCAAGCTTTAGGATTAGCCTTTGCAGTGTTAGTTTTAATGTTTACAGTCCTGTATTAAAATAACACTAGTTGCACATCACACTGCACATCTTTTCAGTCAATGTTTGATATCCTTACATTCTATTTTAGGAGCTTGGACTTCTGACTTTCTGGTCTCAAAAATCAGTAATCAATTGATAAAATGGAAATAAGCAAGATATTTTTACTTCCTAATACTAGACTATTTTGAGTTTCTGCTGAATGAAGAAATGAAAGTTCCCCTAAATAGATTTAGCTTTAGCTGCAAAAAAAAAAAAAAAAATCTGAAAGATCAAGTAGTAAATGGGTTTTACCACCATACCATCCAACAACCAGCTGTATTTGGTCATCTCCTCCAATCTAGGCAGCAGAAGCCGTGTCATGACATGGTCTGGTACCAGCAATCCTTTCTTTATATATGTCTTAGCTTGAACACCAGCCTCTGCAGAAAAGACAATGAATGAAACACATACCTTCCATGCTAATCATCCAAAATATAATAAAAATAAGGTGCCTTTATATGACATTTCTTCAAGAATGTAAGCTAATACGATTCTAATATTTATTTCTACTTATGTTCGTACTTAAAATGCACTCATAAACTTTAACTGTGACTAATCAATTATTAATCATATGATTTTAACCAGCAACTAGAGTGTTAATCATTTAATAAGTTGCGAAGGTCGCATGAGAGTTTTGAGACAATGACACACAATAACTTAATTCTGAATTTTATCTACAAACATGCAAATAATATAATATGAATGTCACTACATACATTACAACCTTTTACAATTTGCAACAACTATTGATTTCTGGTGTTTTTCTTTGGTTTTCAAAGTCTAATGCCCAAATAAATTGGGGAAATGTGTGTTAATGCTAAAATTTACCTAAATCGTAATTCTCTTTTTAAAAAGCTTTTTAATCTGAGGCTTTAAACTAAACGTATTATGATAACTTTACTGAGAATTAATAAAAGTGTACTCTACATTATGCATTAATTAATAGGCTGCACAATATGTTGATTAGCATGAAAATTCTGTTGTCTTAATAAGGGAGTTGGGCATAGCAACAGTGCAATAAAACAGAAATGTGGAGTGGCATCTTGCCAGCATGGCAACTTTTTAAGGCATTCGCCTCACATGAACTCACAAATCACACGCCCGAGGTTATACTAACCACATATTCCAAATTGGGAGGACCAAATGTTGACGTTAAATAATCAATAAACCGCTAATCTTTACATAAAGCACATTGCCCCCCTTCATATGATCAACGAATCCCTTCTGTTTTACTGTGGCTGTTTCTCAAAACCTAGCGAGATGCATATCGAGCATTTGTTGGCATCGACAGGCTTCCTAGAGCTAGCAAGCATCGATGAAAATTAAAAGTTTGCACATTTTTGAAGATCACGCACCAGTTTTCGCAGCGATGTTTTCTCGAACAAAGTCTCCACTGGATAAATGTTTAAGGCCGAAATTGTGCGCGATCCTCTCCGATATGGTCCCCTTCCCCGAACCTGGTGGACCCATGATAACAGCCCGGAATAACTTAGACATTTCCTCACTGGACTGCCCTGTTTACAACAAACGAGCCCAGCATTACACGTGTAATCATGTAACTCGTGCACTTATTTAACGTAGCATGCGACATAGGACGCGTTTGCATTACAATTCAGATTTTACAGCTCTGTTAAAGCAGATCTTCAGTGCAGAATAAGGGGTGGGGACCTGTAACATCGAATAAAACAACTGATTCATACAAAAAGAAACGACTTTTTTTCAAAGTTATAGGTAAAAAACAACAAACAAACTTACCAACCCAACAGAATATTATACTATTAAACTCTTATTTCCACGGTGAAAGCGCAGCCCGTTGTCACCGTTCATTAAAATTGGGCAGCCGTTCACTGACGCACCGCCTACTGCTCTTTATGTGGACGTGAGCGTCTCCTCTCTGCAAATGAATGGAGGAGAAACATAAACGCCCTATTTTAAACACCCCTGGCACAGCATCGCACTGAAAAATATGCAAGCTGTAACGTTACCGCATAGGAGTCTGGACTTTGTAGTATAGTTGCAGCGCACAACATAAAAATCCTAAACAGTGTAAGCTAAATATTTTGTAATGTATGTATACGTACAGTTACAGTTAAGTAATACACAATGACAGCTTTACTGCGTGCTGAAATATATCCTAACTTTGAGTTTCATAATATGGTTATTTAGGATAGTCAGAGGCATATGTTATTTTGCAAGAGCTTCTTTCCA
The DNA here is from genome assembly GCA_032357445.1 of Enteromius radiatus. Taxonomy (NCBI): domain Eukaryota; kingdom Metazoa; phylum Chordata; class Actinopteri; order Cypriniformes; family Cyprinidae; genus Enteromius; species Enteromius radiatus. The sequence goes on from JAUCMS010000105.1 coordinate 10,900,800, forward strand.
GATAAAATAAAAGCTTAGTGCGTACAAATTTGCGTACTTAAGCACAATATGTGCCATATTATTTAAAAAGAAGTGCATTTCAATTGCCCAAATGATGCACACATTTAATAGAACTTAAAACTCATCATATTTCATGTTATATGACAGAAATAAAATTATATAAATTTCAGTGCATAGTGCATAGTGTGCATTACATCATTAGGAACACTATTATTCTCTTCACAGGCGACAAGCTGTGTCGGAGGTAAAACTGGTGTGATATTGCCCCCTGTCTGATTTAGGACATTATACACTTGTTGACTGTGATGTAGGTGAAAACAATTCGCAGATAACACAGTATTGTTTTAAATAATGGGCAACTAAACACTGAAGCCATAACGCAAATTGGACTGCAAAATCATAAAACCATCTAAAAAATGTAACAAAATTATGACTTTTCTAAAAAACGAAAACATCACAAAAAAGGACTTTGAATGAAAAGAATTAATAGCGTAGACCGAGTTCTTAAAATAAGAATATATATGTGTGTGTGTGATTTATAAATATATATAATTTTTAAAAAGATGCTGACACTTGTTTCTCTCAATAAAAAAAGTTTAAAAACAGACTGTTATGTCATCGTTACATCCAAAATTCCACAGGAAATATTTTACATATGTGGCCTTAGAGACAAAAAGGTTAAAAAACCCCTAAAATAATCAGCTATAATTCCCATGTCAAACATTTATTTCCGAGGTGCCTTACGGTGGCGTCAGAACATAAGACATATTAAACGCAGTTCACTTCGGGTGTGCAATGTCAAAATCGGTCGACTTTTTAAACCTTCTATTTGGCAGTAATCATTGTCCACTAAAGAAAGTGGTGAACTTTGAGCGTCAGGACCCGGAAGCGTGTTATTTTATTGTCACATGGCTTGAAGATTTCAATAACAACAAAAAATGGCGACAATCACGTTGTTCGCTGTAAGGCTTGCTGCGTCATTAAAAATATTCACGTAAACAAGGGAGTTCAGCGTTGAAAATGCAGGTAAGAACTTTTGCAGTCGATAGAACAGTACATATGTCTAACTGTGATGGTGTTATTATATTAATGTTTTCGCGTTAGAAGTATGTGGTGTTTGTTTTTGCCATGAGAGGGGTGTGTGCGCGCGCTGTTGGGCGTTAGCGCGCATCAGTAACGTTACCGTACAATAAGACGACTTACAATATATCAGACAAATAAACCTTTTGACATAGCAAGCCAAGTAATTGATATACACGCAGAATATTTACAATAGCTTTTGTGATATTATATGACGTATGATCATGTAATGCTGTTTCGTGTAATAACTTATGTATAATTGACTGTAGACTATACTGACCTCATGACGTTCTAACAGGCTTTTTGCTTAAACACGTCTTGTATTCATGTTTAGTTTTATGTATAAATGATATTGCTCGAATGTTCCTAACATAAATTACTTTATTTACTTTTATCAGCCATCAACATTTTCCTATGAGAAGTCGCAACACGCTATAATTCGTTTTAACCAGTAAAATGTTTTTCTTTCCTTTTTCCCTGAAACCGCCGCTAGAGGAATGTTAGGCAGATGTTTTGTCATAATTTGGCAGGCGTTTCCACTGTCCTGAGATGGCAAACACGACGCGCTGATGGAGTTGTTTACAAGAAGAGATTCGCACGGAGGGCGGGGATGTTATGGGCGGGGTCTGCAGGATGATGTGGGAGGGGCCGAACGCTTGCCAAATACGAGAGCAAAGTATAGAAGGTGGAGTCAGATTCACCAAAACAAGTCTGTCGTCACAGGAGTGGTGTGTATGAATAATTAAAGCTCAAAACGACGGAATTGAATATCTTGTTGTCAGATAGGGAGTTGACATCTAAAACAGTGTATCCAATCTTGATATTGTAATTTCTACTTTGTACAAGTTATGCTTAATAATAAAATGTTTTCATCTACTCATTCCTGTAATATACACAGATGGAAATGTCAAGTTTATTTAGCCTGTACTGTATATTTATTGTTGTATCTCGAATACAGTAAACATCACACTCTGATATTTAAAGTATCCCAGAGTGAACATGGACAAGAAGATGTGTGAAGAACTACTGCCCTGGCTCTGCTTGATTTGACAGGCTGCCCTGGTTCAGTTATCACAGTGCTGATGCTGTCCATTTTAAAGGTACAGTACTGTGATAACTGAAGGATGGCTGCCATCTTGACATCTAGCATCAAAAAAGATTTTTTTTACAGGTGAAAAAGAGATAAATAAGAAAAGAGAAAACAAGCAGAACAAAAATGCATTGCAATCTGTACTGAATAAACTGTCAAACTGTTGGGTGCCTTCTAATTTTATATATGAAAGTATGTATATGGTTGCTGTCATCAGTATAATATCCTCCTATAGGATCTATCAAAAAAAAAATATATATATATATTGACATTATAGATTTTTGTGGGGAAATAATAAACTAATAAACTTTAAAATGTATTACTTACATTTCACTCATGTTTTTCCTGTAAAAAATCAGGACTATAAACAAAATTAAGACAACATTTCAGTTAATGTTTTCTACAGTTTTTTTTTTTATTTATCCTCTGTAACATTTGATATGATAAAATGTTATTTTTAGGTTTATGATGGTGCTTTGTATTTTTTGCATATGGTATACCTATGAATTATTTAGCCATTTAATTTGTGTATAGGTTTAATTAAGTTAATTAAGAAATTAACAAAATTCCAGAATTTTTGCATAGAAATGTCCTTTTCAAATAAACTCACTTGTGATCAAACCTTGCACATATTTTAGTTTCAATGTTTTTCAAAGACCACAAAATGTTACTACAACATTAGTTGTACATCCTTATTTATTATGCAAATTATGTCAATATTAGTAGAAATGGGAATTCCTATATTGTACATACATTAACATTTGTTTTAGGGCAACTACAGAAAAAGATGTTTACTTACATGAAACACTTTGAATAACCAAACAAATTGAAGTCTCAAAGAGCAATACCTGCTTTTTCTGTTTCTATAAAATAAAGCTGATTTATAATGTCAGACATTTAAAAAATTAAGGGAAAAACTTCATGGCCAAATCCCAAAACATTTGGAATCTTAGAAACGTTCAAGATGTCAATTAAAATTGTTTCTACAAAGGAAGAAATTGAATTTCTCAATTCTAGAAGGTTGTATTGAATATCCTTATAATATATATCAAAGCATGTGATGTATAAAATATAATAGAGTTACAGAAAATATTTGATTATGTTAATATAATTTGGATACACATGAACATTTAAATTAAATAGTATAATAGTAAGTGTATTCTTGGTTTTTATAAAATGTTGTGATATATTTAGATGCAATAATATAACTGTATGTAAGTTTAAAAAAAGAAAGAAAGGTTTTCTCATCTGAAGAGCTGGGTCGTTTTCAATTTAATGAGTATTTGGGAAACCCTCTTATCTAAATATTTGTTTGTTCCTGGTCTCTGCTGAATTTCTGCCTTTCTTCAGATGAAAAACGCATTACAGCTTTTATATGACTGCCTATGGCAGTATTGCACGTAGACTCATCACGGACCAATTATAGCCTATGACTCATCCAAAGACAGGACTTTCCTACTGGACCTTTCTCCCATGTTTATTTAAGTATCATTATCAACTTATTTAGACGCATATTATGTCTGGCATATGTAAATGTACAGTATAGCCAAAATATTTATTTAGTAGTAGCATTTGTAGTTTTCATTTTGCTCCAAAAAAATATCAAACTCCATTACACACTGTCTAATGTTGTTTCAAATGTCTACGGCACCTCTGCTAAACTTATTGATCTGCCACATTGTACCAGTGTGCTCCGCAGCCCTCTTGTGAAACTGCAGCCCACAGTTTCTGGCAACTCATCTTGATGATGAGGACGGGAAGTCCCTCCCTCATGGCAGGCTTAAACCTCTTGGTCTTAAAGACCTTCCAGGGAGAGCTATTTTGTTTGTTTGTTTTATCTTGTCCAAACTGTACCTGTAAATCGGTTCATTTAATTAGGTTTAGTACTTTTTGGTCAAAAAAAAAAAGATTTTTGTAGCCTAAAATATTTATCAATTATTTTAAATGTATTATTTATGAAATAATCTTTTTACTGGTTTACGGTTTAGCATATAGCTTAGATAAAGTACATATACAGGCTATAACGGCAGTAATGTCTTAGCATTACTTTTGAATGAGAGGCATAGCCAAATAATTGCTAGTTAACAGTAATTATTTACTGTGTGATACTATATGATTCTATTATTGATGGTTTTTGTAACAAAGGTGAAGTCAGCGCTTAAAGATGTATATAATTTTCAAGACATTTGAATCATGACTATAGGCTATATAGCCTATAAATTAGATTTTTTGCGTGTTTATGTTTACTTCACGGCAATAGCCTACACAAAGGATTAAGCTAGAGTTCAATTGCATGCATTATAGTGAATAATCTTATCTATATACAGAGGTAACGCTATGCTGTAGCCATAACAAAATCCACTAGCTTTCTCTCCGCCTAAGAGTTAATGTCATTGGCACCGCATTTGATTGACAGCTGGATGGGCCAATAGGAGGCACGTGACATAAGCTCGTTTTTACCCTATTTTCGGGAATGTGGTCGACGCTTGACAGGAAAGGTTAGTTGATATTGAAGACTTAACTACGGGTTGTACCGCTGTGAAGTGAAGTTTGTTTCGAAAATAAATCTCGCGGGATAAACATTATACTGTCGGAGAGCATTCTGGAGTTAAATAACGAGCGCTTTACATCAACAAAATAACAAGAGGAAGTGTTCAAACGTCTGTAATGATCGAAATTAAACGGAAGTAGCTTTGCCTGGCGAGGTAAGGACGAGGGCCGTAACTCTTTACATCCTGATTATATGTTTCAGGGTCTGGTTGTATGTCTGTCTTTTCTGTTCTTTTCATGTGTGATGTTAGTAAAAATCTAGTTGTTTGGCGCTTTGTTGTCAGTTTGTTGTCACTTTAAAATGTCGATTAAAGTATACAAGAAGTAACTCATCTGGGGCTATAGTACAGAATCAGTCATCATTGGACTTAAATTGTAGATGTAATTGCCGTTAATTGCAAATCGTTGATTTTTATTTTTCGTCTGACTGATAATACCTGATACTAATGTTTTAGAGTCTAAGTTAGCTGGTTGAAAAATAACGAAAATGTACTTTTTTTTTTAAAAGCACATTAAGTTTGCTCCTAGTTAAACCTTCGCAATTTTAAGTGGTGAGAAAAAATTATTTGATTTTTGTGTGTGTTATTGTTGCTAACTTGCTAAACATTTACATTTTGTTGGTGTCTTTGTCATTCTCTGACTGTACAGTAGTTACATGGTTAAACTTGTTGCTGCTGTGACTGCAGTTTTGTCGATAGAAATTTGAACGCTTGTACACTGTTATCACAAACTGTATATTTGCCGAACAAAAGTGTTTGGGCTTGCATTATATTTGATGCGCTTTGCAGAGATCGACCGAGGCTGATTATTTTTTATGCCCATAACTGCTGAAGATTGGGTTTTCATGAATTTCACAACAATAAATATATGTACAGTATACTCGAATTACAAACAAATAGGCTAATGCATACAGTGTTTTTATTAATAATTGTGTACTTGTTGTTACATTTATGCAAAATTGTTTGTTTGGGGTTTTTTGGTAGTGGGAAAAAATACATGGATAGTGATGCATATGTATGTACCCTGAGTACGATGAGTGAGTACACCAATTCAGATCACATTCTGTGTAATTGTTTACATTTAAAATGATAATTGAGTAGGGATTGCTACTCATAAAAATCTACATTTCAGAGGAAATCTGATGGTTAAGGCAAATTGTTGTTGTCTTTACATTTAATAAAAAAAAAGAGAAACATGAATTTCCCATTAGTAAAAAAAAATAATTAAGTAAACATTTCCAAGTAAAAGAGGCACCACAACAATACAATGCTTTTAGTTGAGTACTGTTTGATTACATCATCCGGACAATTTGATACTAGTAGACTGATCGAATATGGGCAAATGTGACTGTGAGAAATATTCAGTTCCTATATAGAGGTTTTAATGGGGAATCCCTTTTAAATAACAGTACTAACCAACCCTTTTCAAAAAGAGAGAAAAATGTTATGTTTCCCACTTGCATAACCTGCATTGGTAGGAAAACCTGTTTCAATTACAGTAATATACTGACTTATAATTTCATAATGTCATCCCCTAAGATTCTATGTCAGCTTCATATTAATTAATCAATAAAACTTTGTAAGAAGGCATTTATTTTAAGAGGAATATTGATCACTCTGAAGCTCTCATCCTGATGGTGCTTAAATAGTCTTGACAAGAGCCTCTTTAGGATATGGCTGGTGTCTGTACAGAACTGCCCAAATAAAAGAAAAAAAGTGAAAGCAGATTGTGAAGTGGGGTTAGTCATATTGAACTGAGGGCAAAGAAAAATGGCGAGATCTTACTGTGTTCTTTGTGTGGCTATTGCTGAACATTGCAAACGGAGTTTCCCTTTAGAATAGTACGTGTTATACAGTATGGTGTTATGAAGTGTGTCATGTTACTGTGGACTAATGAGGTCCTCATAACAAGAGTAACTACAGAATGTTTTGAAATATGTATTTAAGTTTCCTGGTGAAGGGTATGACACAGTCAAGTCACATTATGCCTCCATAGGTGTCAAAACATAGCAAAAAGAGATATAGCTCTCGTTTTAGCAAGCTTCAGAAGGAAATGTGTTTATTAGAAAATAAAATACAGAACATTTGAAGACTGCTTTAATATTAGAGAAATTAAATTAATAATATAGGTCTTGAAGTTTTATCTTCAGTTTCTTAAACTTTGTAAGAATAATATAAGAAATTTGATCGTCTCTCTCTCTCTCTCTCTCTCTCTCTCTATATATATATATAAAATTAAATCATACCATCTTTTTGCTCTGCTGTTATTATGTTAACAGGATAAGGTTAAGTGACATGACAATGACTAGAATATAATTGACCTGCACTAAGCTTCAGTAGATTTTTTTGTTGTTATTGTTTTCTCAACTTTTTGTTGTATGTACTGACAACAAGAAGTTCAAAAAACTTAATATAAGTTTTCTCAACTTAAGATTTTTCACTATGTATATGATATAGATATGCTAGCCTTTAACTATTGATATAGAAGGATCTCCATGACAAAGGAAATTGTCCATGAAAACTAAACTTACCTCTGTTTTAGGTGCATTTGAAAAAGATTTTCATTGTGGTATTAAGTGCCTGCAAACAGGATAAAACAGTTACAGCAGGTTCCCGCACCTACACACACTTGACGTATATACTGAAGCGGTCTACCAGCAGAGCAAGCGCATGGTCTAAAGCAGTGGAAGAACAGTGTTAACCATGGCTTTATCAGAGTGCAACACGTCAACACCTCAGGAAGTGAGGCCACTGTCAAGTAAACAGAAGAATGGTAATGTGAATCTTACTGAAGCAGGTAGAAACAGCTTGCAGGAGAATAGCAAACTTAAACTTTATCCCTTCTCCCATGTTCCCAAGATCAGTTAGGATGGCATCTTAGCAAACTGCCATGATTCTCAGTGATCTGAAAAGGAGAACTTCTCATAAAATGCAAGTAAACACATTAGAAAAGAAAAGGAACTAAATAGAAAGCTAGTAACAAACATGTGGAAAGCTTGCTATGTTTGGCATTTTACAGACTGGTTAAGGGGTCAGTAATGGTTCTGTTATGTAAGTTGAGATATCAGCCAAAACGTAAGTTCTGCTTAAAGGCATGACTGCAGACAGAGAGAAGAACATCAATCATATCACTGATACTGACTGTTTGATTATTATTAAAATTCAAAACCTGGGTACACATAAGCAACTGAAGGAGTTTCTCGACCTTTCTAAAATGTTCTCCATAAAACATGATTAAAATGAGGGTTTGCTTTTTTATTTCAGTATTTTTATTTGGAAAGTATTGAAAAAAATATTTGTTTTAAATTTAAAAAGTAATGTGTGAGGTTCAAAATAATTATTAGAATAGTGGAATTAAAATTAAATAGACATGACTTATTTATGTATTAAAAAACGGTGCAAATCACTCAATACTAGGAACTGATTTGGGACTAAATGATGGTTGAAAAATCTATATTTTTCATAAATTAAAGTTTTGGTGCGATACTTTTTTTTTGAAGCATGGACCTTTTTCACATTTCCGGGTTTCTCAGCAGTTGTCATAGTTGGGTTAACTTCAAGAGCAGTGAATTGGAGAGTACCATAAATATATAGTTTTTGTATTCCCATTTGCTCAAATAACAAAAGAAAAATTCCAGAATAGTGTTTTCTTGACTTCCAAAAAAGTAAAAAAAAAAATGAAGAGAGACTGATAACCGAAATTAGATGAGAGAACAATTTTTATTTATTATTTTGTTTTAACAAATGTCAATTTAACCCATTATACCAACACTATGACAGTAAATGCAGTTGTTATAACACAAACATATGCAAATTTTACTCTATCAGTACTTTTCCACTCAGGCTGGGAGGTGATGAATGTTGATTGAACTTGTGATCTAATTATAATAATATTTCATAATGCCAAACCAATAGCCTCAGTTTGTTCAGCTTCTTGAATTCGCTAAAGCCACTTTAAAGACAAATGTGGTCATTAACTGGTTCCAATTAGATTTTTTTTTTCAGCACAGTTTGTTTTTGCATTCATTCATCTCAGGAAAGTCCTTTCACATGCCAGCAGGGATCTTGGCATCTAAACACAAATTGATGCACAGGCTCTGTAGGGAGATCCACTGAGTCAAAACCATCTGATTCAGATGCGAACTGCGTTCATTTTGCCCTTTTTCATGTTTGCTGTAGGATGGGGGGTTGAATTAAATAGCCTCTTGTGAGGGCACCTATTGAGAAGACATCAAGTATGCTGTACTTCCGCTGATTAACAGCAATACCATGGTTAATGTAAGAGTCTCCAGCTAAGACTGGAGCTACAGTCAAGACTGTAGCTTGATTTTGTTTTGGAGATAAGTGTATTCAAAGACTATTTAAATTGTGATGTTATAAGGCATTGCATGGCATTATTGCATGTTAGAATCAAATTGTGGCATTATTATAATTTTGCCTATATTTCATTAGCACTGGAATCATATTAAAAGCCACTTTATTTAACAGCCCTGAAAGGCGGTAATAAAACACACAGATGCAGTTTTATTGGTATCAAGAATAAAATGATTATTTTTTCCCTACATTGACCGACGTATTGCTCAAAAACATCAATGTAAAAATGTATGCCTCATTTATTTATGATATTATAAAAGTAACCTTTTGGATTTTTTTATTTTATTTTTATTTCACTAGAAGTAAACCATTGCTCATCAAACCATGGACCCACAGTTTATCAATAAATCTCTGTTACCTCTGTTTATCCTGCAGTGTCTGGATGCCAGAACTAGCAGTCATGGAGCTGGGCAGGCAACTGTGTGGGAAGATGAAAAAACAGAGGAAGTCAGAGATGACCGTTCCTTCTGTAATGAAAGGACTTGAAATCCACTTCTACCTGCCTGACACACACCAGCTCGAGTACTTCAAAGACTGCCACACTGCGGAAGACCTGTGCGTGGAGGCTGCCAAGAGATGCCGTAAGTGTTTGGATGCCCACCTATTTAGAGTGCTAAAGTATTGCACTCTCTGATGCATCTCTGAGGAAAATAGAGTGTGGTCATGATGATATTTTTTTCTTAGCATTGATGCATCATTTCATCATAACTATTTGGATGGAAATAGTTGTCAAAGCAAAGTATGAGTTAGAGTTATTAACACTGAGCATCTGTGATTTCATGTGCACCTTTATCAATATACAGAAAGGACATTGCTCTAAAAAATAGGGGTTTTTACAGCTCAAAATCCGTAGAAGCAGAAAAAGGGACATTTTTCATGTGTTTGCTTTCATATTTTGATTGTGTGATTGAGGAATGGGGCTTTTGTACCGTCAGCATTTCACAGAACACAAAAGAGGAACTTTTTTACTGTTGGTATCATCATGTGACATGGGTGGATTATGACAAGACATTGACTTTAGTATGAGAAGCACTGTGACCGGCAGTCCTGTCCGCCCTTTCCATCTCCAAATGGAATACCATATCTGTCTATTTGGCTCTTGATCAATATTCAGCCACAAAATGGCTGCTGTGTTTAAATGTCACATCCATAATTTCCTCAAAGTTACAGCCAAGGAAAAAAAGCTGGCTTGGACAGTGAGAGAGGAAAGGGAAGTTTATATTAGACAAGAAGGCAGCTGCCTGGAGAGGAACTACGATGGTGTTTTTCACACAGTTTTTTTTTTTCTTCACACTCAGTAGTTAGCCACTGTTTTTATTTCAAAGGTTATATATTCAGTACTCCTTTTCTTTTCTTTTCTTCTAGTCCAGCTGATAGAATATGGCAGTAACCATGCCAAAATTGGGGTTCAGCTCCCAAGGACCAAATGTATAATGTATCTTTTTTGAATAGCAAACCTTTGACCTACTTTTGTTTCATGTTCCTATAAAAGATTGTCAAATACTTTTGCTTGGTAAACTTTCTTTCATAAACAGCAATTAGCTATCAGTATTTCCTCTTAGGCATCATCCGAGGAGGTTATTTGCTAGTGAGAACTGTAAGAATGGCAAACATTTGAATCGGGCTCTAATTGTGAATATGTTTTTCCCCAGGCATCTCACCTTTGTGTCACAACTTGTTTGCATTGTATGAAGAGAGCCAAGATCTTTGGTATGCTCCCAATTACGTGTTCAAGGTCACGGAGGAGACCAGCATCAAACTTCATTACCGTATGAGGTGAGTGGGCACAACTCAATGCTGCTGCCCATACCCACCAAAATGTACAATTTGGGGGTTTACAAATAATAATAATAATTAAAAAAATCACATTTGGACATGTATTGTTTGATGTCAGTGTTCTGTTAAAGGAAAATGCTGTAGATATTTGAAATTACCAACATAAACACGTCCCCAAAACAAAAGGTTCACACATCCTCCCCCACATTCACATACACTCTACGCAACACATGGAACAATTAATCACTAAAAGGGGAACCAAAAGAATTATATATTAGGAGTATTTTTCTCACTTTGTGTACACCCTTGGGAGCTCATGTTTAAAATGGACAGTGAAGAAGGTTCCAGACTTTATAGCTGAATGAAGGAAAATAATAATGCAACTGAAACAAACAAGCAAAGATGACACACAAATATATTCAAGCAAAGGACAGCATATTTTAGTTCTGGGAAACACAAACCTACATTACTCATGTATAGAGTTATATATATATAAAACAACCTTCTGCATGAGTACTGGCACTTTCTTTTGCGGGTCCCTAGCTAGATCGTAACCTTTCGCTTTAAAGTTACATTCCCCTGACCCCTTTCTCTTTTGTGTGTTCTCTACCGTCTTTCTTTCTTTCTATAGTCTATATTTCTTTCTATAATCACTCCTGATTGGCTGCAAGTGTGTTTTGGTGCTACATCCAATGCACATTTTTTTAAAGGTTTTTGAAAAATCACTTACCGCTTTTTAATATCAGCCAATACTGTTTCGATTGAAACACTAAAAATACATATGGACATTACAGAGCCCTGTTGCACACCTGTTAAAAATATGTTAGAATCCCCTTTTAGGACGAAACAATAATAAAAGTAAATGTATAAACTATTAAACAAATCCCTTGACATGGTTTCAGGCTGCTTTTATTCTGAAAGACATTTCACAGTTCAATAAAATGTAAAGTAAAATGTAGGATCCCCTGAATTTCCCCTTTTCACCAGTGAAACTAAGATAAGAGTTGAATACTGTATACAGAGCGAGTGGTGGGTACAGAATCGCTGTCTCTCTGTGTAAAGTTTACCTGTTGTGCACACAAACAGGTTATGGTCAACCTTTGTGCACCCTCTCTTCCTCTGTGGCATGCAGCACACTTTTCTCACTCATGCTGCTTCCTGTTTACAATGAGCTCTCGCTCGCGTGGCAATGGGGAGGTGTAGTTGTTCTTTTCTCTACTGATTGTTGACACATGATTTGGTAATGAATGTAGCCTATGTTCGAACATATGTTCGTATATTTACATAATGTAAGTCTTTGTTGTGATCCTTTATGTGATGTTTTGTATGTTTTTGTACGCTGTCACCTGCTGTCATCATGAATTTATGACTGCATTAATAATCATGACACGTTTGTGCACGCATTTGCCTACTTGTACTTAATTTCTCTTTTGTCGGTTCCTTAAACTACTACAGTAATACTATATTGTTCTATAATATACTTTTTTGAGGGGATAATTTGACAGAAATATCCTGTTCGCTCATATTTACCTTTTATTTATCATGTTTTCTTCACACAACATTTAGTATATTGTATGATCTTCACTGACACTGTTGCTTTCTTGGTAAATGTGTACAGAACACTAACGTTTGTTAACTTTCACACAGTAAATATAACAGTTGTTAAGGTAGTTAAGTTAGATATTGAGTAGGATTAGGGATGTACAATACGGTCATATACGTGCTTTATTAGCACTGATAATATTCTAGCAATATGCATGGTAATAGGCAACTAATAGGTGTAATAAAGTGTTACCAAAAGTTTAAATGTGTTTAGTTTTTATAGCCTGCAGTGCATACAAAAAAAAAAACCCTGATACATAAATGTATGTGTAGATGAAAAAAAAATCTTTTAACAGCTGTTTTTACTTGTTTACACAGGTTTTATTTCACAAACTGGCATGGCACTAGTGAGACAGAATCTCCAGTTTGGAGACACTCACTTGGCAAGCAGAAAGGGGTTGTAGTGTCTCAGAAGGGTCCTGAGGGGACACCTCTACTGGATGCTGCGTCTCTTGATTACTTGTTTGCACAGGTGAGTATAGGAGAAACCTGCGGTATCACTTACATGGTTGTTCATGTCACTATGACAACTTCAAACAAATGTAATATTGCCTGTTTTTTTACTACAGGAGCTTTGTGGCTTGATTATTCAAATACTCTCATATGGCATCTGTTGTTCTATGTTCTTTGAAGTCTGATATGCATTTAAATGTTCTTTTTGCTGCTATTTATTCAAACATCACTGGAGCTGATATGACCGTGTGTGTGTGTGAGAGAGAGAGAGAGATCATGATAGGTTTTGTGCTTGGCACATTTTTTATTTTTTATTTTTTTTATGTTTTAGGGCCAGTATGACTTTCTGAGGGGACTTGCTCCAGTGCGTGCTCCCCAGACCGAGACAGAGCTTCATGAGATAGAGAACGAGTGTTTGGGAATGGCTGTTTTGGCCATTACTCATCATGCCAAGAGCAATAATCTGCCCTTATCAGGAGCTGGAGCTGAGACAAGGTGACCCGTACAGTCCTCTTTATATAACATATCTGCAAAATGATCGTAACTGATAATATTTAAATGGCACTTTTATTATTACACATCTCTTTGGAACACTTGATTATGATTGGTTAGTTACAGCATTCCATTGTCAAATACGTTCAGAGAGAAGTGTAATGAAATTGGTGTATGTGTTGGTGACTACTTAAAAGGAAGCATCATATTGGTTTTCTGCCTTAAAGCCAGTGATTTTATTCAGCCTATCTCTCTTCTCTTTCTCTGCAGCTACAAGCGATTCATTCCAGACAATCTGAACCGGAACATAAAGCAGCGCAACTTCCTCACACGCATTCGCATCAACAATGTTTTCAAAAATTTCCTCAACGAGTTTAATAGCAAGACCATCCAGGACAGCAACATAACCCTCTATGACCTGAAGGTCAAGTATCTCTCCACTCTTGAAACACTGACCCAGGGCCTGGGTCGAGAGACTGTTGAGCCCAAGAGCCTGAAAGTATCCGCTGAGAGTGAGGGATCTCCAGCCCACACACTTCCTTTGGGGGATGACGGACTGGGATATGAAGTGCACGTGTCCGGAACCTCTGGGATCGCCTGGAGGAGAAAGGCCGCGCCAGTGAGTTTAGTACTTTAGGTTTTGTGAGCTTGCTGATTTTGAAAATATTACAAATTTATTAGCAATCCTAGATTTTATGTCATTGATTGTTTCAGTTTTGTTTATTTTTTGTGTCTTGTATCCTTTTTGAATAGAATCTTCTGATAGTGAAAGACAAAACCAAATCTAGAAAGAACAAGGCTGACACCAAGCAGAAGAATGACAAAAGGAAAGCCAGCGGATGGATACTTTTCTCTGACTTCTACGAAATCACCCACATCGTCATAAAAGAGTCTTGTGTCACCATTTACCGACAAGACAATAAAACCATGGTAATTTTGTAATTTCAGTATCTGCTACACTGTGTCCTAACCAGGTACTAATCTGTGTTTAGTTATCAGTAAAATATGTTATTTTATTATTATATGTGGAAAGTTAGGACAAGAACTTAGCACCTGGTAAGAATATGGTGTAAAACTTCCATTCCTCAGTAATGGTTATGATTCATACTCCATATGAATCATAAATCAACAGGCCTTGAGATTAAAAATACATTGAATTGGATGAAGTAGATAGTAGGTGTGTTACAGTATTTATCCTACAAAGGTATTCCTCTTTTTTTCCTCCACAGGAGTTGGACCTGTTTTATCGTGATGCAGCTTTGTCCTTTGCTTCACTGGTTGATGGTTACTTCAGACTGACTGTAGATGCTCACCATTACCTGTGTACTGAAGTCGCACCCTCATCAGTGGTCCAGAATTTAGAAAATGGCTGTCATGGACCTATCTGGTATGACAATATTAGCATACTTCAGTTATAGATGTCTAAATCAAGGATCACACAGATTGTGGAAATATCTTCATTATAGTTCAAAAGTTCGGGCTCAATAAGTTTTTGTTTTTTGAAAGAAATTAATTATTGATGCAAGGCTGTATTAATTTGAGCAGTAGTGACTTTTCGTCAAAAAGAAAAGCCTTTCCATAAATGCTTTTCTTTTGAACTCAGCAAATGTATAAATGCTGCAGTGTCATAAAACTCAGTCGAACAATGCTCACACTGTTAATATCACTATAGTAATTAAATATAAGTACTTGTGTTTCAAGTAGCAAAGACATGAAAAATGGTAAAAAAAAAAAAAACAATAAGAAATGTAATACTGCTCGACAAAGAATTTGAGATGCATTTGGTTAGGTTTATGTATTAAAAAAGGTAGTTAATATAGATTCTTAAATACAAACAATCAACAGTTAAGTTCATGAGTTGAATTTGGTGGAAATTTTTGTTATGTCTGAACACCTTGTAAAATAATGTTCGGTTTTTCACACTGTAGTTATTTATTATTAGTTCATAACAGCTGTCTTCAGGAAATTTTGCGACTAGTTCTGTCTGTTGTTTCTTTACAGCACAGAGTATGCAACCCATAAACTTCGTCAGGAGGGAAATGAAGAAGGAACCTACGTCCTGCGCTGGAGCTGCACAGACTATAACTACATCATCATGACTGTTGTCTGCATTGAGGTACGCACACACATACTAACACCAAGCACAAGTTGGCCTAGTTTAGTTTGTACAGTTGGGATACACATTTTTGTGAAATCAGTATGTTGGGAGCTGAATCCCTTTGTCCTGATTGTCTTGCTTGGACAGGACAAGTCTTGAACAGCCCTGATTTTTCTCTACAGGAAATCAAGAAGATCTGGTTCTTGTTGTACACTCTCTCCCTGACACGTGTGTTTATATGATATAAAACACTGATTTTCTGTCAAATTTTGCAAAGCCACATTTTGTCAGCAAATCAGTGTGAAAACGATTTTTTAGACGTTTGGGATCTTGCTTTAGTGTAGCTTTGAGGACTATTATTTTGGACAAGATCAGACCAAGACAATGCATCCATTTTCAGATTGTCTTGGCAGTTATTAATGTGAGACCTGTAGAAGTAGCTGGAGCAGAACCACAAACCACATTGGGGCTGTTAAACATGCTGGATCAGAGACTGATGCATGTTATCTTGCATTGCTTTTCTGTGACTCCCTTGTTCAGCATGCTATACAAATAGAGTTGAGTTGATTTAACTGAGCCGAGTTATACTGATCAACAGAAAGTATGAGTATGCTGGATTAACCAAGAAAAAAATATGCAAATACACACAAAGTGTCATGCTAGGTTTTCTGTATATTTAATGTTATCAGGATTATGTACAATGTAGTCCGTCGCCTTTAGAAACCCATCACCGTACTGCCAACCGAAAGCAAACTTATCTTATCTTAAGGGAGATCGGTTTACAGCAGCTCAACATTTGTTTAACAAATCCTGTTCTTTCCCTTCACTATTCTTCTAATGCACAATTTCTCTGTGCTTTTTCTTTTGTGCTTAATCTTTTATTCTGTCTCTCGTGTATTTCTTCTCTCTCTTTCAGATGGACA
The DNA here is from genome assembly GCA_032357445.1 of Enteromius radiatus. Classification (NCBI taxonomy): domain Eukaryota; kingdom Metazoa; phylum Chordata; class Actinopteri; order Cypriniformes; family Cyprinidae; genus Enteromius; species Enteromius radiatus. Next base: position 10,917,237 of record JAUCMS010000105.1, read on the forward strand.
TATGCGAATCCAGACCTGTTCCACAGTACAAGAACTTCCAAATTGAAACTAGTCTGCAAGGTTACAGATTGTATGGGACAGAGACATTCAGGCCCTCTCTGAAGGAGCTTTTAGAGCACCTACAGGGCCAGAACCTGCGCACAGAGAACCTGCGCTTCCAGCTGCGTCGCTGCTGCCCACCACAACCCAGAGGTACCAACACTCATTCTGCTCAGCTGGTCATGTGATAGAGGTCCATCTATTCAGAATCATTGAGAGACACCGATAATTCAATTGATAATTCAATCTCAATCAAACATTCATCCTTCCAAATCTTTCTTTCTTTCTATCCATTCAGTCTGGCCATCCATCATAACACCTCATTCACTGGTGTGTCTAGCCGGCCATCTGCCATCAGTCCGTTCATCCCTGTTCACCTGTTTGTCTATCAGTCCATCTCAAATGATTCATATATTGATCCATCTATCCATCAATCTGTTATTCAATCTCACACATCTCATACATTTATCTCCTCTTCATCTCTTCACCTTAATCTAATTCATCACTCACTAATTTATCCATCTGCTCATCTGTCAGCTCAATCATCTGTTAATCTGATGTTAAAATTAATTTGATTGTTAGTTTTACTGACAAAATTTTGTAGAGATTTCTGCTTTCATATTATTTGTCGTTTGAGGTGAAACTAAACTGGAGCTGTGTCCTATGTTTTACTATGATTTAAAGTCAATTTAATTCACAGCCTGTACAGATGGGCAGGGATTTCCATTAGAAAAAGCCCCTAAATTTCTCTCTGCATCTCTCTGAATATGTGAATATTCCTGTCTTATACTGAAACTGAAATCAGAAGTCATTGCTTGCCAACTTTGCTAGAAGCCGCTAACTGAATTGCAGGATTTTCCAGTGTTTAATGTGAACTAGTGCCCGATGAATGGATCTCTGTGTTTGAGTTCTTGATGGGGCGGGGGGGGGAGGGGTTAGGACTGACACATTTCTCGAAGTAAAGTATAATGTCATAGGCTTTGAAGACTTGGTATGATGCATTAAAAACGGGAAACGACATGTCTTAATGAAATAATTAATTTGACAGTCTTTTATGTTTTGGAGCTTAAATATTCTTTTCTTGTTTCACAAATAAAAATACAGTTCTGAAATAAAATGAGGATAAGTGATGAGAGTTGACAATATAATTAAAAAATTGTATGTGTTTTAATTAGCATATGCCATTTGCTAGAATGGTACATTATATAATAGGAAATTAATTAAAATAACTTGTAAAATTGTGAAGTGATGCCCTTTTTTTCTTAAATACAGAATTTAGATAGTGAGTAATAACTTCACAAATGCAATGTAAGGAAAAAATCCCCTATGATCATACATTTCTGCGAATAAGTGTTCAAATATGTCAGGTGTTAAATTTCGTAGCAATTATTTATGACTCATCAGTTTTTAGTGTATTCTGATAAAAGTGAGAGATATGATAGATTTGTGAGTGTTGCTTGTGTTCTGAGTGTATTTGTAAGCTTGATAACGATAATTAGAAGATATTTTGTTGCGAGTAACGAGGGAACAAACTGTTGAACAAAGTCTTTACTTTTGTTTTCTTTGCACACAAAAAGTATTAATATTTTCATAAAATTAATTGGTAGCACTCTTTGCTGTGTATGGGAGCGCCAGAGAGGTCATGGATTTCTTCAGAAATATCTTAATTTTTGTTCCGAAGATGGGCTAAGTCTTATGGGTTTGAAACATTTTTGGGGAACTATCCTTTTAAATGTGAAATTAAAAGCACCAGTGGGTGGCAGTAAGTCACTAAAGTGAATCGCTGCAATTGAACCAAATCATTGAAATGGTTGATTCACTCAGGAAAGAAACGCTGCCATTTTGCTCAGAGACGCAAAGCAGTTTGTTTGGAATTATTTTTATTGATGACAAAAACAGTCAATATGGTGTTTAATAGATTACATATTATTATTTAAATATTACGTTATTAATATTAGCTTCTTGTTTACGGAACTGTATATAATCTGTCACATTTGTAATCATGCTGGTTTTTGGAGGAGATATTGTATTCTGTATCAGTCATGTAGGATATGAAAGGATCTGCTTGTTGAATTCATTTGTTAACCTTCATCACGACGTGCTTTGTTTGTTTTTTGCGATATACTTGATAGTCAAATTGCACGTCATTGAAAAAACTAAATTGCAATATTATTACTGATGATATATATCGCACATCCCTAGCTCAAGCACAATACAAGTATTATGGGTGGTTTTTGGAATTGCGCAAACCTGACTTCTAAGTATTCCAACTGCCACATATTCCAAACTGCAAATATGAATTTGTTTGCATCATTATGAAACACGTACATCCCTACAACTATCTTAAAGTGCTTCAAGCTAAAAGAGAAATTAACCTTCATTTCGTATTGCTTTGTTAGTGTCACAGTGCTCCCAGGAGAAAGTAAAATATCAGCATGTGCATGCATGCAGTCATATCCTCGTCTGACCTTGGGCAGCTGTACATCTGGCAGCTAATAGTTGTGCAGTCTCATATTTCAGACAACCGAGACAGGATCAGATCCTTTATCCAGTTAACCGTCAGTTGGATTCCCAGCCTGACTGAGTTAAGTGTTCCTAAGAGAGTGTGACAGATGTCTGTGTAATGCAGAGGAAAAAACAGGGTCCAAATTTCAGATTAAGATAAAAATGTTTTTTGTAAAAATTAGAGATATTTAAATATTGTTTTTTGGGGGGATTTTATTGGTATACTGGTACAAATGAATGCTTAGGTACTAAATATCTTTCTTCTTGGAATGCTCTATAAGTATTTGCAGTTATGCAACCGTTCTATATTAATGTAAACTTAAACATCACAGAATGTTTTGATTGTGAAAAACGCCCTGTTATCACACATTAGAGACTGTATAAGGGCTTGTTTACATCTGCTTCATGCTGAGGCATCAGTGAAAGGCAGGAAATGTAGTAAATGTGGGTTTCCGTTGTTCACATCTTTTGATCTCTTTACCCTACTTGCACTCATAAAAACAGAGCTCTGTATGTCTATATCCAGATGATGTCAGCAAGTAGACAAAAGACCAGCTGATGCTGCAAAATGAACATCACAATGCACACACACACACAGCACAAATTTACATAAACACAAATTACATTTAACATACCAGCATGCGTGGACCCACACACATGCTTATTGTTTTGATGTAACAAGCGAGGTGTTTTGTTGAACCACGCACTGTCACTGCACAGCTTCCTCTTCCCCATTCTCTGTTTAGGTGAGGGTTGTTATACCGTGTCTGCAAGCCAACATATGTATTTAGATGTATTGAAAATAAACATTCATGGGTAATCAAACCAGAGGCTCAACTTTTTATATGGTGCACATGAATCACAAATGGTTTTCTTCTGTCCTTCAGAAATTTCCAACCTATTAGTGATGACCAGAGACCGAGAGCCTGCCCCACAGAGACAACCTCAAGTCAGCCAGCTGAGTTTCCACCGCATCCTTAAGGAGGAGATTGTACAGGTGATATTTTCATGGATTTTAAACCAAACATGCTGTAGACTTTTTGCATGACATGCTTTTAAGAAATAAAATTAAATACAGAAATGGTCAAAATGTACTGGCCATGGAACTATTTTTCTTTTTTATTATACTTTAAGGCATATAGACATATGACACGTAAGTTATTATACCCTACAGTGTATAATAATCTGAGGTCTGTAAGCGTTAAAGAAATTAGTTCTTTTGTCAAGAATTAATACAATTTATGAAAAGGTAAGTTTAAACTTTTCAACATTATAAGAAATAGTTCTTGAGCACTAAATCAGCATATTACAATAATTTCTGAAGGATATAATGAAGAATGGCTGCTGGATATTCTGCTGTTTCGTGACAGGAATAAGTTACGTTTTATAATATATTAATTTAGAAATGGTTATTTTTAAATTGCTCAAATATTTCACAATATAATGTTTTTACTGTATTTTTGCTCTTCCCAACCCCAAATACTTGAATAATAGTGTATGTTGTTTTCTTTGTGGTCTCTATTTTCATGTGAATCACTTGACTGTACTGTGAAGGGTTTGTCTCTGAAATTGACTAAATATTTTATGCTGTAAAGAAATGTTTGTTAAATGACTACCTACTTGCTTATTTTCCTTGCCTTTACATGACATTTTTATTCAGGGTGAGCATTTGGGTCGGGGCACGAGGACCAATATCTATGCTGGTGTTCTTAAGCTGAAGAGTGAGGATGATGATGACATGGGAGGATACTCACAGGAGGTGAAAGTGGTCTTGAAAGTGTTGGGCTCTGGACATCGAGATATCTCTCTGGTAAGACTAAATGATATTTAGCAAACAAGATTATTGATTTCAGCTTTTGTAACATTACCATCTCCTGACAGTCTTCATCATTTGCAAGTTGCTATGGATAAAAGCCCATGCTTAATGAATAAATGGAAACCTAATTGTGGTCATTTTCAACTGTAATGAACCATGAAGGGGTTTGAGTGTGTTTCAGTGTGGTTACTTTTTAAATTGTTAAAAGTATGTCTTTCTCTGCCTTCTCTCAGGCTTTCTTTGAGACAGCTAGCATGATGCGCCAGATCTCTCATAAACACATCGCACTGCTTTACGGTGTGTGTGTTCGCCATCAGGAGAGTAAGTACCCCACTTAGTAGTTGGTTTGGCCTTCACATGACATGACATGAGGCATCATACATTTGCCGATTTGCATAAATAATTATAAAAACACTACTTTCACATGGTTTTGAACACACTGTAAAAGTTTGTTGTATTCTAGCCTTAAGTAATTGACATATATTTCCAGATAGAAGAACAAAGACAAAGTCTTAAAACTAGAACTTTTGTTTTTCTTTTATTCTGTTCTGTTGTGGTTCTGCATGACAAGTATAAGAAATAGCTCATTCTATTTTTATTCTGCTTATTGAATTGTAACCAGCAATCGTAGTCACTGGTGCAAAAGAAATTTTATTTGTTTACAAAGAGAACATGGACGCTGTCATTCTCTGCCTGAGCATGTAGATCTGGCACACTGGCAGTGTTATATTTCCAGGAGAAAACAAAATAAAAACTTTTCCTTTTTGATAGAAAATCACAGGGAAATCCAATACTAAATCCTCGCTGTGGCAGGAACATAGTGTTAAATGAGAATATATTATCATAGAGTAACTGGATAAAATGTTTGCTTTGTTTCTTTAGCGTGCAAATGTTTCATAAAAGCTATTTTTGTGAGGAGGAAGCCGCAAACAAACACAAAGCTCCTTTCGATTGTTAAGCAAAGCCTGTAGGTTATGTATTTAATAGCAAATCACACTTCCTGGTTCGCCGAGTAACAAACATAAATACTCTGAGGATAACTGCCTATGTGCACGCAATGGGTGTGTCTGCATGTTTGCAAAGAAGAATTTGCATATGCCAGGGCGAACGTGTCAGAGAGAAAGAATTTGATAACAGTGCTGCTTTGCATATAATTGTATGTGCCTCTCTCTGTCTGTAGATATCATGGTGGAGGAGTTTGTTCAGTATGGTCCTCTGGATCTGTTCATGCGCAGACAAAGCATACCTCTCAGCACCGCATGGAAGTTCCAGGTTGCCAAACAGTTGGCTAGTGCCCTCAGCTATCTGGTAAAGAAACAAACACAAAAAACAAATGCACAGAACCTTGCCTTATCAATTTTAAGTCAAGACACTACAGGTTAAAACTTCTTAATGCACCTGTCAATTTTCAGATTTTAGGATTTTTGGCTTTAATGTAAGTGGAAAGAAAATATGCAAGACACACTTTGAAGTGTTTCTTATAGTACGTTATATATTTGTGTCTGTTGGTTTAAATTACAATACGGACTTTTCTCAAAAAAGAGATTTTTCTAGCTGTTGTCAGCATTTTCTGATTTTTAAAATGAAAAAAAGAGATATCAAAAATTCCCTCTAATAAAAAAAACTGTCAAAATTAAACAAGGCTTCATTGCAAATTAGTGCATATTTAATTAGATATGCAAATTAGGTGCTATTAAAAGCAAAACATAAAAAAAAAACACTGATGCAAACATTTTTGGAATTCTTAATGTATTATATGGTGATATGTTATTTTTTTTATCCTATTCACATGGGGTGTATAAATTCTGTACAGTCTATATATACCTATATGCTGATATTGACTTAAAACTAATAAATGATTAATGTATTTTATTGAAAAAAGTTCTAATAAACATGTTAAATTAGTTTTATATGGTACAAGTGAACTTACAAAAGTATAAAATACACTGCTGTTCAAAATGTTGTGGTCAGTATGATTTTTTTGTGATTACTTTTTGGTCTAAATTGATCAAATGTGATAGTAATGACGCTATTCTTTTGAAATTTCTATTCATCAAAGAATCCTTTAAAAATAATTATACGTGTTTTAAATGATAATAATAGTTCACTGTCTACTGTATTTAGTATAATATTTTGTGTATTCATATTTTTCCACATGTATTCATATTTGAACTTCAAATATTTTTTTTAAGCAGCATAGTGTAATATATCAATAAAAGTTGTTGTAAAATGTGAATAATGTGAATGTTGTGTGTCTTGTAGGAGGACAAGAAGCTGGTTCATGGATATGTGTGCAGTAAGAACATTCTGGTGGCTCGAGATGGGCTGGATGGAGAGGGAGGACCCTTCATCAAGCTCAGTGACCCTGGCATACCCATAACTGTCCTTAGCAGAGAAGGTGAGAGATTCATTATGACCAATGAATTAACACACTATAAACCTTTACAAAGGTGTTGTATTTCTACCTTAACAACATGTTAACACATTATCAAAGAATGTACAAAACCTTCATAACCTTTTAAAAAACGATTCTTATGCAGGCATAATGTGCAACTATTATTGATTTCTCTTTATATAAGCATTATGACCAGCTTATTCAAATGTTATCATCCTGCTTATAGTCATGACCATTTTTTCAGCTTGTTAAAATATTATCAGCCTTGAGGTTGAGAGATTTTTGTACCATAAATGCACTTAAAACAATAATGTATTTGGAAAGATATATATATATATATGTACAATGTGAACTATTATTGAGTGTCTATCCAGGATAAATGCATCTGTGGTGTACCTAATAGTTGAGGTCTATTGGACTGTGAAAATGGACTGCTCGGAAAAGATAACTGACAGGAATTTTGTTGGCTGAGATCCAGCTCAGATCCCTGAAGCACTTTTAGAAACCAGAAAAGCTCTTTGTTTGCTGTGTGCCAGGGACTGTTACAGGAAAGACTGGTTATGTGTTTTTTTGGGGGTGGTGGTGTGTGTGCTCGAGAGAGAGGGGAATGAAAGGGGCACAGAGAGGGACTGAGTTGAGCAGAGAGATCACATGTTCGATGAAATGCCTTTATAAAAGATAAACAAGCAAAGATTATTGTTGACACTACAGTGTTTATTTGAATGAGGAAATGGTTGTGAAAACCCCCTAAAATGACTATTTACTAAATAAAATCCAGCTTGGTGGTTTAAAAACATCTAGGCTAGAATTTTGTTCTTAAATGACATTATGCATATATGTGTGTTTCTTCAGAGTGTGTGGACAGGATTCCTTGGATTGCTCCTGAGTGTGTACAGGACACGGCTAATCTGAGCATTGCAGCAGATAAGTGGGGCTTTGGGACAACACTGTGGGAGATCTGTTACAATGGAGAGATACCTCTCAAAGACAAAAAGCTTACAGAGGTAACCACGTACACTGTTACACGCGTCTATGTGTAAGCATGATCTATGCTGTGCTGATAAATGATGCATTTTTTTTGTTTGTCATTTCTTTGAGTAGAAAGAGAGATTTTACGCAGCACAGTGTCAATTGGCCACACCTGACTGTGAGGAGCTGGCCAAACTCATGACCCACTGTATGACCTACGACCCTCGCCAGAGACTCTTCTTCAGAGCCATTGTCAGAGACATTGACATGGTGGAGAAACAGAGTAAGGAAAAGGAATAAGCATAAACAGCTGGCAAAGATAAACACTAGATTAGTTAGTAAAAATGTACCAAAATCATAGATTTATTTCCTTTCTTATTCTTCATACTGACCTCTTGTGGTTAGTACCATGTGCTACATTCATCTTGCTAAAAGTGCAAAACTTTGTAAAGGTTTCTTTCACCTACTGTATTATTTTTTTAAGAAATATTGCTTTTATTTTAGTCACAAGTCACACTAGACCAAAATTGACAGTGAAGACAAGATGATGACTCTGTGTACTGTTGTAGTTTACTCAGTTTTCTATTAAATGTTCTCTCTAGATCCTTCCATTCAACCTGTTCCCATGCTAGAGGTGGACCCAACAGTGTTTGAGAAGAGATTCCTCAAAAAGATCAGAGATCTTGGAGAGGTATTTTCCGTGTGTGTGTGTGTGTTGTGTACTTATCATTTCATGGACCATCTGCTGGTTGGACTGAAGTACATACTTGTGTTTTCAGGGTCATTTTGGAAAGGTGGAGCTGTGCAGGTATGATCCGCGGGGAGATCGGACCGGAGAGCTGGTGGCTGTGAAGTCTCTAAAACCGGAGAACCGAGAAGAGCAGAGCAGTAACCTGTGGCGTGAGATTCACATCCTGAGAGAACTTTACCATGAAAACATAGTCAAATATAAGGGCATCTGCAATGAAGAAGGTAAACCACTAATCTAAACATCATAAATAATATAACAATCTAATAGCTTTTGGTGCTAAATGTGTGAGTTGGTTATTGAATCTTGTTTTTGTTTAAGGTGGGAGATCCATTAAGCTCATCATGGAGTTTTTGCCGGCAGGTAGTCTGAAGGAATACCTCCCCAGAAACAAAGCTCACATAGGCCTTAAAACCCTGCTCAACTATGCTGTACAGATCTGCCAGGTAACATCATGCTTGAAGGGTTTATGATGCTTCAGTAGTTATCAAACACCAGAAGTAATCACAAACAAACACACAAGAGCAAAAGCTTTATTTATTCATGTGCTTTAATACAAGAGAATGGCACTACCGATTAACTTATATTAAAGTAAAATAGCCTGTAACTTCAGTATCGCATGATCTTTCTGAAATCATTTTAATATGCTGATTTTACACAAACGAAGCAAAAAAAATTAAATATAAATATTTTTAACAACGTAAAGCCATTCACTGTCCATTTTGATCAATTTAATTTGTCCTTGCTAAATAAAAGTATTAATTTCCCCTGAAAAATATTTTCTCATAATGGATATGGTGATACTCAAGAGATATATTCATTCATAAATATTTTATGCATTTTGTGAACAGTTGCTTTCCGCTTTGCTTGTATTTGCTCTGCTTGTTTGTTGTCCTCATGGCCTTGTCCTCAGAGACCATCTAAAACAACAGCTGCTTACAGTGATCCTTTGTGGTTCCTGAGCCCATATGTTCTTTTTAAAAATACAGACCTGCTTTGTAACATTATGCTCACCCTTACCGCTTTCTGACCTCTTAACTCTAGGGCATGGACTACCTGGGCTCTCGCAACTACATCCACAGAGACCTTGCGGCCCGTAATGTTCTGGTGGAGAATGAAAACACAGTAAAGATCGGAGACTTCGGCCTGACCAAAAGCATTAAGGATAATGAGGGTTATTACACCGTGAAAGATGATCTGGACAGTCCAGTGTTCTGGTAAGAATCACTCACTCATTAGAGGCCTTGCAATGACCAAATACATTAACCTAGATCTCCATTAAATCTAATATGAACCATGTGCGCTGGTGATGTTATGTATCCATTATTGCTTATAATTGTGAAATTCCCCTTGGGAAATTCACTTTGTAATGATTCTTGTCTTCATTTTCCCAGGTATGCTCCAGAGTGCCTGATCCACTGCAAATTCTACAAGGCATCTGACGTCTGGTCTTTTGGAGTGACCATGTATGAGCTGCTCACATACTGTGATACTTCATGCAGCCCTATGTCTGTAAGTAGCCAGTTAGATGTTTTTAGTTCTGTCCCAAAAGCCTTAAGCTATTGCGTGCTTGCAATTCAAGTCCCAGCTTGGGTGATGGAAATTTACCGTTGGAAACCTGAAATGATAAATGGGACATCACATGAATCCCATGATGGCTATGATGAAGCCTTACACAATCTGTCAAAATAAAAATGGTAGTATGGTAGTCTGGAATGCCTCTTGTTTGTTTAATTTATTATCTTGATTTTCTCAATTGGGTATCAAACAAAATGATTTCTTTTTTGGTATCATTGAGATTATAGAATATACTATTATAGAGTTTATATATATATATATACCTTACCCTCTTGCTTGAGGGTGTCAATGATGGCCTTCTGGACAGCAGTCAGGTCGGCGGTCTTACCCATGATTGCGGTTTTGAGTAATGAACCAGGCTGGGAGTTTTTAAAAGCCTCAGGAATCTTTTGCAGGTG
>JAUCMS010000105.1:10929919-10959658 GCA_032357445.1 Enteromius radiatus
CACAAACAGGAAGTTAATATCACCAACCATTCCCATTTTATTAAGGTGTATCCATATAAATGGCCCACCCTGTATAACAATGTAAAATAAAAAGATATGCATTTATATGAAAATAATAGACTAAATAAGTTATGTCATTTGTTTGTAACGTTATGTTGTATTTGTTGTTGATTTTACGCTGCTTATGCTGAGACTATGCGGTCAAGAATGCAGTAACGTTACGTCTCAGTTCTCACGAGGATGTGCTCTGAGTTTGTTCTTCCAAGGAAGCTTGGCCAAACCATAAGAACACAAGTTTGTTTTCTGCGTGAAACGGCCAGTCTCTACCCACACAGGATCAACCGTTGCTTAAAAGACTTCAAGATGTCAAGATGTTTTTAACGGTTAAGGCTGTTTCACAAACTGTCAAACTGTACCTGGGAATAGGTCTTTTATCTTTGAGCAAACACAATTTTCAATTTCATTTAAATTCAAAAACCATGTGCACTCTTTTGTGAAGTGTATGTTATTACTTAAATATAAATTGCTTACTTGAACGACATATTCTTGTGTATATATATACATATATATATATATTTTTTAATTTATGTAGTTATTAATATTATTTATTAGTATAGGTATACATATTTTCGCTTTATTTAGTTGTAAATTCTGCTGTTATCTCCTGCTTTATGATTTGCAGGATCACACGTTTCTTTTGCGATGGCTCAGGGTTAGATGATTAACCAGCAGGTATGAGCTGCGCTCCAGGGCTTGTGTCTGATTGTAATCTTTCATGTTTTGACAGTTGTACAGTCTGATGAGGAGATGCTGGGAGGCGACACCTGAAAAACGGATCGACTTCAAAGGCCTGATTGCCGACTTTCAGCAGATGATCGACAATCAGTAACTATGGAAATAAGATGGGACGCAGACTCCACCGTTTTTGATAGTCCCAGAAAGACAACCCCCCCCCAAAAAAAAAATTGTAACTGTGCACTGTAGCACTCTTTCAACATACTCTCCTTTCCTCACGTTATGACCTCGTAGATAAACTGCAGACGTTTTGAAATAGCCAAAAAGGAACCGCTAGAACCACTGAAGCGGACAGTAGACGCTGTCCGGCCTATCTCTGAATATGCAAATATGTAACTGCCAGTCTGGAGTCGCTCCTTTTTCTCCTCAAGTTCAAATGCAGTGCAATTGATTGGTGCAAAAAGTTGCATTCTGATTTGTGAAACTCTCAGCTTCATACTGTGCCTCCAGCAGCCGTCGTGATGCATGTATGAATAACCCATATTTTCCCATGGTGCATCACAGCATGGATTCTGCTCATCTTGAGACATATGCAATGACGAAACCGCACTCCGTTGTTCTTTGGAAGATGGGGAACGTGTCGGAATGTAGATTTACAAGTGTGGGTGATGGTTTGGGGATTTGATGAGTGAATGTAGAGTGGATTGTGCCCTTTCTCTGGAAACTATTCATGTGCAAAGTATGCTAAGACTGTATGAACAGACAGCTGCCCTCCTTGGAAAATTCCAAACGTGCTGGATTACTGGAGAACTTTGACACAGCATGCGCCGGTCAAGATGCACTATGCTGCCACATTCTCATAACTGTACTTCCTCTTATAGCTTCACATTTGCCACGGAAAAACCCGAAGAAGATGGTTTTGAGAATATGGATGTAATGAGATGCCTGAAATGAGCACTAGAGGGCAGCAGAGCTTCTAAAATATCTTTAAAAAACAAAAAAATCTAAATTTGATGTGCAAATTAAATTCCTTACTTCACAACTTTCAAAAAAGAAAAAAAACTGAATTAACAATGTCACAAAACAACCTTAGTATTTCATCTTCCTTTTGTTCATCAAAATTAAAAAGTGATTAACAAAAACGCAACACGCTTCCATCAGATATTTTGTCATTGTCTGAAAGATAGATGCTGATGGTAAAGAAAAGGATCAGGGTGTAAACCGAGAAATTAGTTTAGCATCTTAAAAGCCTTAGCTATTATTCATATAGCTAAAAGGGGACTAAATATTCAAAAACGCATTAATTCCCATCTGATTATCAGATTATGGTTAATCCTCACACATGGTTCCTGAAAAGGGAAAATGATTCATCTCCCAGGTGGAATTGTCATGTGGTTTTGCGCTGAAGGAATTGTGAAATGCATGTTGCTGCGTTCATATCTACGCCTCCACGACGGCCACAGAAGAGTTGAGAAACGGTCAGAGGGAAAAAACAAAACAAAACAATGAGATGTAATTTTCCTGTCCTTTAATGTGGAATGCAAAACAATTCCATCTGCTCAAAATGAAACCCAAATCTATTTTCCTCAAAAAGAATGACAACAAAATTGTATCCAACAGGGGTAAAATGTACATAAATTCACATAAAATAAATACAATATATTTATTTATTTTTTTGCTGTTAAATACTCAAAAGCGTTGAAAACATCTACTGAAAAAAAGGAAATAAAACATGTTTTTCTTTTCTTGTATTGCAGGAGTATACGCATGCTTAAATTTCACCGTTTCTAAAAATAGCTTATTCACAGTAAAGCAATATCAATAAGTTTGGATTATAAAATATTGCAAAATCTTAATTCAAGGTTTAAAAAAAAGAAAAAAAAAAACTACAACCTTCTAAAAACTAGAAGAAACTAAAAACAGGCTGCGATATGTGTACAAAGCACAATAGTGTTGATAACCCTGCGTGTTTGAACAGGCGACTGTACCTTCTACATCAATAAGAGACACTTTAGTATTGCAAAGCTTTGAGATACAAGCGCACACGTACACGTTCATGACATTCAGAGGGGTAAAAGTGCAGAATCTTAAAGATACATTACAGTCTCGACTTGAAATACAAGGGGAACATCGGTATGTTGTTGACCATCAGCAAAATGGTACGAAATACAAGGTTCATAAAAGCAAAATAGGCACAATTGTCCATCCTTCGCCTTTCTACAGAAAAAAAGAACACTTTAAAGAGATGTTTTATTTTATTTAGTAACTCAAAGCTCTCTTTTCAAGGTAAAAGTGTCAGTTTCTCCTTGATTTGGAGCAGTGATGGCGAACAGGAGACTTATGGGAAGGTGACCAGAAGTATATGTGCTTTATAATCCCTGTAGAGTGACATTTTGTCCCATTTCTGATTATCTAGAAACAAGCAGCACGAGTTTGAACTGAACTTGAGCTCACAGAACAAACTAAAAATGCTCACACTTAACATTTTGTTCTTAAACTTTTCTAGTGTTTCCTGGAAAAAAAAAAAAAAAGAAGGCCTCCGTGTTCACAAATGGTGATTTTGTGCTGAAAGTGGGACGCAGAGATTTGGGATTGTCTTTATATTTGTCATAAAACAAAAAGGCAACATAAACAGGACGCAATAACAGAGGCTCCTCCTCAAATGTTGTCAGGCTGTTGTGGAGGTGAGAAAATGGCTTTCAGAGAGAGAACAACCAAGAGACAATCACTTCAAAAGAGTAGAAAAAAGAAGGCACACAGCCTTAATCATAAACGGATGAACGCGCCAGGCAAACGCCTGTATGTGCGATGTGGTAGCAAAGCCAAACAACGGCTCCTTATATGACAATCTGCTGGCAGACTGCAACCAACACAGTGTACTGCAAAAAATCCAGTTCTTAATGATTAGGCTCTTATTTACCACTAAACATGCTTAAAACAAACTCAGGAAAAGAGGGATAGTTCATCCAAAAATTAAAAATATTTGAATCATTTACTCATCTTTTGTTACAAACCTAATGACATTTTGAAGAAGAGTGTGTTTTGTATTTTTTCAATAAAGGCTACAAAGAAAGTCAATTGGGTCCAAAACTAAATTAGACCAACAGTAATTCAAATTTACAACTATTAACATTTTCATTAAAATAAAGCTGAAGAATTAGAGGTAAAACTTAAACTTGAAGTACTAGAACTGCATAAATAAACTGCAAAGAGATAAATATATATTACTGCTATCAAATGATTATTCGCGATAAATTGCGTCCAAAATTAACAAATTTTGACATTTTTGTTTACATAATATATGTGCACTGGGTATATTTTCTATGTATATTAAATACAAACATACAGTATATATATTTTACATGTGTATATACATTTACATTATTATATTTTATATTATATATAACTATATTTAATATATAAACATTACATATTTTTCAATATATACACGCATATGTTTATATTTATATATACATAAATATGTGCAGTATACGCACATATGTAAACAAAAATTATTTTGGATGCCATTTATCGCAATTAATCATTTTAAAAGCACACACATATGTAATATTAATACACACACATACACACACTTACTTTTGGTTTGGAACATGAAGATACGTAAATAAAAAATATTTTTTTTAATTTTTGTGAATTATTTCTTTAAGACATTGTCCCATTGGGAGATTTATGTCACTTGTTTTAAGTATCTAAATTAATCCAAAAATAAAAATGCAAAATGACAAAATGTCAGTCTTCAACATAGATCTTAACATCTCACATATGTTGCCTGTATTTAAAGTTGTTTTTAACACACATTTTAGAAAAACAAAAAAAGACTAGCATTAAAAACAGGATTTTTTTGCAGCCTAAAATCATCAAAATAAAGACTCTCTCCTTTAAAGTAGTAAGGAGATTAAACAGACCACTAATATCCATATAAAGGCATTGTGTTAGATTATTACCATGTGGGTGTTTGCATCAGGGCTGTTTTATCCAATACATAACCACTCCAACCCTTGACATCCTTCCAGCAGATTATTACTACTACTACTACTACTACTACTACTACTACAACTACACTAATGTGTTATTATTACTCATTCTGTTATTAAAAAGCAAGCACTGGCAGCATTGTAGCTGAAAGTTGTTCGGAGGTCACCCCACAGACACCTGGGGGGGGGGGAAGTCACCTTGACGTAAATGGTGGTAGTTTCTCCAGAGAAGGTAGAGGTTATTGCCTTAGCCATGTCTTCTCTGAGCGCCATGTTTTAAGGCTCCTGCAGTTTTCAGAATGGCTGATCGTTCCTACAGATACAACAGTATGTACAGAGACGCACATTAAAGATTAATCCTCAAACACGCGTTTCCCGTACACTTCGGAAAGCGAATTGATAGTCAAGATAAACAGTGACACATTAAGCAAGACGTTAATAATATTCTCAATGTCTGTACACGGTAAAAAATACACACGTTTCGCAGAATGTACAATATACATTGGCTATGCCCTACCCTGTCAGGAACAAAAAAAAAAAACATCTTTGAAAATTGTTATTCTCTGAGTGTAGCTCAATCTCTATCAGCCCTTAACCGTTTGTACAGTAAAACACCAACACAGAACCCCCCTCCCCCACATCTGGAGTGGAATGGTACGTCCCGCCTGGGAGAGAGGTAAAAAGAGAAAGATCAATTATCTTAACAGATCATATGGGACAGAGTCAGAGCAATCTTTAGAGGAAATAACAACAGTACCCATCCACAAAAGAGGAACGCACGATAAAATGTACAATCTTTTCATAAATATCAGTTATCGACTAAAAGTTAAGGCCTGGACATAACAACGGCGACATACAGCGAGTAATGAGAGCGAGTGCGAGTTAGATCCTCTTCTTCTTGAAGTAGTCGGCATACTGGCCTCCAAGACCCTGCGAGTGCTGGCCCACATACGGCCCCTCTGATGTCACTTCCTGTGTGGGCAGCGTGGGGTATTCTCGCTTCTGTCCTCTAGTCTGACTCTAGGAAAGAAAG
Source organism: Enteromius radiatus (assembly GCA_032357445.1). Lineage (NCBI taxonomy): Eukaryota > Metazoa > Chordata > Actinopteri > Cypriniformes > Cyprinidae > Enteromius > Enteromius radiatus. The sequence continues at coordinate 10,935,683 of JAUCMS010000105.1, forward strand.
AGAGGTTGATTGTAACAGAAGTGATTACAGTGATTAGAATGATTTCACCTGTTTGATGGTGATGTGCGTGACTCATTGTTCACTTTGAGTGGCACACAGTAAATGAGTGACGGCTTTTTTGTGTTCCATACAGTAAGTGACTGACGCCGTCTCCCTCAGCCCACACACACGTCTGAGGAATTCTCTCTGACTTCTGCACTACGATAAAGCGCCCATTGTTGAATCAGTGAAGCGCAGTTAGAGGTGTTTATCTCTTAGTGTGTCACTCTTCTACATCCAACTGAAGAATAAAGTTACTGACAGATTCCTACTGGTTTCTTCACCCACCATATGTATTCAGTTCACCTATCTATCATTCTAAATATCATTCCATATATTGTTCTATTTTTTTCTAACGGGTTACTGAGATTACTGAGCATTTATAAAAAAAAATCTATATAAATTTGCCTTTATGAATGTAAAAAAAAAAAATAATCACCATTTTTAATTGAAACGGTGCTTGATATTTCATCTTGGCCTTGTTAAACTTGCCTAAACACAAACAAATAATAGTGGTGTTGCAATGATGTATCATTTTTAAGGCCATTACTAGATATTTTGCACTCGTAGGTTATCAATGTTTTTATGGTACTACTTTTTATTTTAGGGTCTCTTAACTAGTTGTTTATTAGTATGCATATTACTAGAATATTAGCCATTTATTAGTAGTAATTAAGCACATATTAATGCCTTGACCTTATGACCTTATTCTACATCCATAATCCTACCCAATACCTAAACTTAACTATTTATTGAGGAAAAAGTCAGAATTAATAGTGAATAAGTGTGCCCTATTCTACAGTGTTACTGTTTTTATTCATTTATTTCAAAACTTTGGGTGATGGAACACTTCGTGGTTAGCAATGATCAAATAATCGTTGGTACTTCCTGAGGCTGTCATCTATGAAAACCATTTTCTACCTCGGAGTAAAAAACGTAACTTGCTGTATTTGCAAGATATAGTTTCAATAAAAGTTTAAAAAAAGTTTTAAAAAGCTAGCAGTTTTGTACATAGTCACATTGTGAGCTTTTAACTCACCATAGCAGTTTTTATACACATTTTAAAGTATTGCTTCAGAAACTAAATTTCTAAATCAAATTTCAAAAATACCTTAATACACAAAAACGTTTTCACACTCACTTACTCACTCACACTCCACCTCTGAAAGTAAAGACTGCATTTATTGTGTTTCGTCTGCTCGCTCTGAGTAGCATATCATTTATTCTATATAAAGTATTATCCTGTAGTATAAAATATTACTATATATAAGAGTATTATATAGTGACTTCTACTTTTCTGATATTTAGTGCAAGTTTATCAGGAAGTGCTGATGTTGTTCTCTTCGACTAATTGGATGGAAACAGTGCTTATTCACGATTCGCAATTTTCCAGTTTTGCACATAATTAAAACTAGCATCTCTGGGTGGAAACCCAGCTAATGTGAAAATGTAAAGTTACATTGTGAGATATAAAGTTACAACTGGGAATATAGTCACACTGTTACGAAGGCCAAATAATGTGACAGTTGCATATGAGACTGTTACAAAACTAAAGTCACAATTGTCAAATATAAAGTCAAATTCAAGCATTTTAATTCGCAATTTGAAAATATAGTTGTAATTACCGTATTATATTTTTTTAACTTAACTACGGAAGCCCATCTCTGCCTCACCTCACTAACATTTTAAAGCCCCCTATTTATGGGGCTACACAGCTAAAGGGAACCTTATTGTAGACCCCACAGTTCATAGCATTAATGACATGGATACTTTGACCTGAGTTTGTATATATAAAATATATGGCATATTGATTTCTCATCAGATTGAAATTTGAATTATTTTTTCCACCTGAAATTAAATACGTTATATTTCAGATGTCTAATATTTTACATGCAAGGTGGTTTGTTTCTTTCACGCACAATAATACACACACTTTATATAGAAAGACACACTCACATAATAGTAATTGTTCCAGTCGGTGGCCGTAGCTGCAGCAGGTGTGTGTGTGGCAGGACTGGGCGCGTGTGTGTGCGTGTGTGTCGGTGTGATGAAGCCAGGCATTATGGGTAGGGCACTGTAGGTGGGCAGAAGGGTCTGAGCAGTGCCATTCAGAGAGGTGTGCAGAGGCCCACTCAAGGGGGTCTTCACCACCTCCACCTCCTATAGAGAGACACCATCAAACATTTATGCATACACTTACACTGTTTCTCTCTATATGCAACACACACACACACACTGTTCAGATTACAGATCTCTGCTCTCTCTCTCTCTCTTACACACACACACACACCGGCCCAGCTGCTGTGCTGAGGAGTGACGGAGTGTTTTCAGCAGGGTCTCATGTCCTGAGAGTGTCATGAGACTGAGCGAGGAATGTGTGTCTGACCTGTAACACCACCTGCCATCACATTTACATAAGCTCAAACACCCCACACAAATACCACCAACACACAGACATGAGATTCCATCACCGCATGTGTGTGTATAACACAGTCCATACATCCATGACGTAAATCAGCTAGCAGGATATTACATGTAAATAAAAAAATGTTTGATTAAAATGAAGACGTATTTAGGATTCAGGACTAGGCCATTAATCAAATAAGCTAATTTGTAACAATGGAGTCCATGCAGCTCAAGTGCTGCTTTATTTTAAAATAAGGGTTTACTGAAATTCATCATTTTTTATTGTGTCACTCGTAGTGTGATTCTTGAGCACCAAATCAGCATATCAAAATGACTTCTGAAGGATCATGTGACCCTGAAGACTGGAGTAATGACTGCTGGAAAATTCAGCTTTGCATCAGGAATAAACTACATTTCAAAAATATCTTCAAATAGAAAACTCTTCTTTTAAATTGTCATAATATGTCACAATATTGCTGTATTATTGCATTTTTATCAAACAAATGCATATGAGACGTATTTAAAAAAAAAAATACAATTCTCACAGACCCAAAATATTTGAATAGTAGTGGACAACAGCTTAAAAAAAGATCATCAGCAATAGCTTAGCTTTTTTATTCATGTTTTCTGTAACACACCTAATTTTTTTATACACGCATGCTGTAATATGCAAGAAAACATCCAATCAGTATAGATTTTTGTGTTACAGTTTGGATACTGTAGTCCAATTTCTGATCTATTTTGGTCTGTGACAGTATAAATGATAAGCAGCGAGTCACAGAGTGATCTGTCAGAGAGAGCTGCCGTGTCAGCCAAGAGACATTTAGATACAGTGGAAGTCCAGGCATTTGACTTTTCTGACATCTGTCAGAAGTATGACGACTGGAGTATTCACTACCTCCAGAGAGTGTGTGATGTTTGGGAAGTATGTTAACGGTTTAGCAGGTTTCTGCTGCAGTATATGTGTACTTCTGCACAGTATAATCCCCTCTCAGTGTGAAGTTTTCAGATGGACAGAGATACTGTAGTTAATGCACACTGTAAAGTGAGCATGATTAAGCATAATGTGTTTCAGTGTGTGTGTGTGTGTACAGTACCTTGGTGACATCTCGGTGCTGGTAGACTTGAGCAGCTGTCTGGCTCATCTGCGTCTGAGAATAGTACTGACTGACAGCATGCATGTAGGAACTGTAGTCTCCGTATGAGGAGGTGACCACCACCTGTGACAAACACAAACACATTTGTCATCATGGTGGGGACTTTCCATTGTTTTTCAGAACATTTTCTATCCCCTAATTAAGTGATTCCCACTTACGTGTCCGAAGGAACCCCTTTGATCTAAAACATTTACTTGAAGCACCCCCTAAATGTTCAAATTGAAATAATTGAACAGCATATTTGTTTGGCCTTCTGATGCCAAACATTTTAATTCTTGCCCTAAATATATTACATTTTCATGAAGAGATGAATTAGTATTTATTTTTGAGGGATACAATGGTCCCATAACCATATCGTGTACATGTGTGTCCTTACCTGAGGTTGCTCTTTTGTGCATTCAGTAACTGCAGCTGTCTCCTGGCTAGTATTGCCGTAGGTCTGTGCTTGGTAGTGTTGGTACCACTGCTGCATGGCCTCCTGTCAAACAGAACAGAACAAATGAACCAGAATAACATACAACCAGACAGAGCTTTAACAGGGATCTATATGAGGATGTTGACTTTGAATTAAAGACCCTGACATACTTCCAAGCGAATTTGAAGAACAAACTGGTGTGACATCATTTCAGTTAACTGATAAACACCTTTGAACTACTATTGAATTGTGGCAATTAAATAATAGGAGGTGTGCTCTGGGTCTCCTCTGTGAGTATATCAGGGGCTTACATGACCCTCCTTGCAACCGTTTTCTCTGACGTTTGATTTTTGATTATTGATAGCTAATGGTTGGCCAGTATTGGGTAGGGAAGTGCGATATTGACAAAAAATAATATCTCCATATTTTAGACAATATTTTGTTGAGAGTGTTACTGTGTACCTTAAAGACTGGCGTGGACAGTTGACTCGTAAAACTTGTGACAAGTCTTCAAATTCTGTGTGGTGGTCAGTTCATACTGATAGAAATCGATATTTTCCAATAAATTTTAGCCAATTTTTGGTCATTTTTACCTTTATAGTGCCACTTTTTCTAAAAGTGTCCATTGACTGTTGAATACTGATATTTGAAATTACTTGAATAATAAAAGATACTCTGAATGTAAAATTAAAACCGCCAGTAGGTGGCAGTAAGTCAGATGATTCATTCAGGAACAAAACACTATGGTGTTGCTCATAGATATAAAATAATGTTGTGCTTGTGTTTGGAATTTTTTTTTTTTTGGTCGGAATAGCGCAAAAACAGGAAATATGCTGTCTTTTAATTAACTTTATGTTCATTAAACAACAAAAAAAATCAATATCCCATTTGTAATAATGGTCATTTTTGGAGAAATAAACATCACTCTTTGAGTGATATTGATTAACTAGGCTATGTAAGGTGGTATACATAAATACATTTTCTGCCCCCATGTCATGAATTTGTGATCAATTTAAAGGCATTTAATGAGACTGAATCATTCAGTAAAAGAACACACTCTAAAGGCCCATTCACACAAAGCACGATAGCGAGAAAGAGAAAGTTCTAAAAATCGCTCTCTGTGTTAAAGAATAGCAGTGTCCACACCACAACTATAACGATAAGAGACAGAGAAAACGAATGAAATATCATTTTCAGAGCAATTTTTCCACCTGATGAACGATAAAATATTGACAACCAATCAGAATCAATCCTGCTATCATGCACTTCGCTGGTATTGATGCAAATATAGTTATCGTTAACGTTATCGTGCTTGGTGTGAATGAGCCCTATGTGCACTCACTGGTCTAGACTTCACATACTGTATGTGTGCAGATATTGTCAAATTATTACAGAAAATATATATCGCACACCCCTAGTGTTGGGCCAGTGTTTTTTGGATTAGTTTGGTACTAGTCAGACCCCATTTTGGGAGCTCCTTGATTCAGATTAGCTGTTCTGCTTAGCAAACCGGTGCACAAGAACAAAAACGAACATGATGAAAGAAAGCCAAAAGGGCACACACACAACTCTTCCCATTGTGCATCCCAGTTACTGCTATGGCTGGTATGGAGAGTTATTTCCTCTCACACAGGCACAGAATCTACATGCTAGCTAGCTGTTGGATGTAGTCTTCTTTGCTGTTTGTTCAAGCGCAACTTTTTGGCCCTGGCGCAGGTGCGACAGCACAATCGGCTTTTGTTGCTGCCAGTTTTTTCATGTTGGTTTGGTGTGTCTGGGCCTTTACTGATCTCACTGACTCTAGTCCTGACCTCAGATGGCATACACTGTCTATTCACTGACAATTTGCTGCATATTGTACACAAAATGGCAACAGTTTTCCAGGGGTCAGGAAAACACCCCTTGAGTCCAATCTGGAACCATTCTGCGCATTTTCACCATTGAAAAGACTTCCTTTAACCACTAAACTCAAACCGGGAACCACAACTGTGAAAGCCTAGGGTGCAGGAAAATAGGGGCTTTTTAAGACAGTGTAGTTCTAAGAACTAGCCAGCTAGGTGGTTCCTAGAGAACCATTTTCACTCTTGACCCATTTTGCTGGTTGCATTCGCACCGGCAGCAGGAACTCTCAGGCTACCAACAGTTACGACATTTACAAACATCAACAGCCAGTGAATGGAAGACAGCGTAATCAGAACAGAACAGGTAAATGTTGTTATCGCTGTTTTCCATGTTCGTGGAGCAAATATGTTTAATGTGGTAGCCATTGTTTTGTATGTTTTTGGCCAATCATACACTTATGTCACTAGAAGTTACTACAGAACCCTACTAAAAAGTAGGAGCTTATTTAGTGCCCCCAAACCAAGTTCCCAGAACTAAATACATTCCTAGCGGTGTTAACATGACACAAACAGGTACTTTGGGCATAGTTCTAGGAACTATGAAAATCTATGAAAGCCACTAATGTCATCACTAATTAGATAAAACACAGGCTGTTTCTGACAGAAGTTTAAACCAGGATAAGCACAAGCACCAACAACATTTTAATGGAAATTGGAGTGTTTCTGAGCAAGAAGGTTCGATGGTTCATGGTTAATGGCATTACATCTTTCAAAAAACATTCAGAATTTTGTTGGTGAAACTAAAAAAAGGAGTGCATTTTTTTCAGCACTAATAACAGCGTTGTATATGACTGACCCATGGCATCCCTTACATCAGTGGTAGCCAAACTTGCTTAAAGAGATCAACCATCCTGCAAAGTTTAGCTCCAACCATAATCAAACATCCCTTAACCAGCTAACCGAGATGTTTAGGAGCATGGTTGTAACCAAACAGGAACAAGGTTGATTACTCATGCTTGACATGTTGATTAAACAACTTATTACTTTCTAATAGGGTGGACCTTGGCCAGAATAAGCATCAAAATGAACTATACTCAATGCCGATAGTCAGATATCTTGTTGTGTGATTCTACATTGAATAAATTGTACCCTCTCTGTACTCCTCTTTGCATCCAGGTGCCTGCAAGGCTACATCTCCAGCTGTTTCCTCTTTTTTTCCCTCTCCATCTGTCTAACCTTGTGGCCTAATACGTTTCGCTAGCTTTCTCTTCTACCATTCCTTTAATACATCTCTTCCTTCTCATCTCCTTCCCATCAGTCCTTTCACCATTCCCTGCTCTCTTTCTCTCTGGACGCCTACAGCGTGAAAGCTCACTGTCTCATTTCACTAAAGCTGGTGGAGTGTGTGGGAGTGTGCGACCAGATGGGACAGACAACTCGCAGCCAATCTTCCTCTTCCCTCCTGTCTTCCCCCTCTGCATCTCTCGCTCCCCCTTCTCTCCCTCCAACTCTCTCCCACTCCTTCTCGTATTGTCATAGGAACGCCGGCAGTAATGAGAGGGAGACCCACATTTAAGCCATTTAATCCTGCTAAATTTCCTTCCCCTCCTAACTCCCTGCCAGGGAATGAGTAGGGGATCACCCTAAAGACACTGGCAAGAATCTGAGAGACTGTGGGTGGACTGCAACTCCTTCTCCTTCCCTCTCATCCTCTCCTGGAGAACATTTTCCTCTCCTCTGCGCCTGCTGAATTCTTTATATTCCATTTTCTATTTCGTTTGACGTTTTTGACAGCACAGTGCAAAGTGGCCGGATATTATTGAAATAATAGAAGCCTTGGGTAGGGCTTTTATCGGGCACCTATTCTGCCACCTTTCACAGTTCAGGATAGTAAAGGCCCTCTATGCCCAGATAGCATTTAAATCACATACTTCAGGGGGTTTTATGCCATTAGCTCTGTTCACACATACACTCTTTACTAGTGCACAAATATTGGTAAATCAGTTCTGACCATATTTGTGGTATGAGAAGTTTTACGTTTTTTTTCTATGTAAACATGTATTACACGAAAATCCAGCCACATTGCACTCAAGACTTGCCTGATTTTATACTGCTTATTATAGCAACTGTATATTGGTATCTATTATGCTTCTCCTGTGCTTAAAACATGCTGTTAGATTCGACATAAACTAAAGTTCATTTTCTAATTCAGTTGAATGAAGAAGACGGTGCAGCTTTTAAAGGTAATTTGCAATGATTGACATCACAAAGTTTATTTTGGTAATGATGTATGAATCTTACTGGTAAAAAAGAAATGTTTGCGTATTTACTGGAAAAGTACATCTGGTATTTTTATGGTAATGTACCTGAATTAATTTGTGAAAGGGGCTATTGAGACATCAGATTGCTGACAGCATTTAACAGACCTTCATGGTTCAAACTAGGTGAGACATTACAAGTTGAACATGAAGATTTGTCTGTCCAACCATAGGTATCAGATGATATTTGATGTATATAATGTAAAGCGGGACTTTGGTCCAGTGAGATTTTGCTGTAAGGCTTACAGAACATAACAGAGCAGAAATATAAACCAAGCAATCAACAAAGAGCTCAGTCATTTGAGACAGAAAATCTGATTTAAATGGAAGAAATAACTTTTATCCTTTGCCATCTCTGCTAAGGACATGGTGGTACACTACAGCTCTACTCTGATGGAATCTTTTTTTTTTTTTCTCTGTTTTGAGCATTCATTTTCTTTATTCCGTATAGACCCATCTATCTCTATTGTGCAGCTGAGCATATGGCAGAATTGTTTTCTTTCTCATGCCTCTCGCTGGCTTTCGCTGTCAAGTCTAGGGCTCAGTGGAAGCTTGTGTTAGAGAGAGGAATTGTGGGGGATATAATGAAGGGGGAAGACTTGAGAGAGTGGGCTAAGAGCGAGACTGATGGATCGATGCAGTGAACGCTGGGATTTCTTCTTGTGTCTGTGACTGTCAGCATCTATATTCCACAACAGTCAAGTACTTTCATCTGAATTCATCTGATATACAAGATCCCAGGACCACAGTTTAAACATAATCTATCTAGTACAAACATACTACAGACATATACTGTATAGAAATAATTCTATAGTCACCTGTGTGTATTGCTGAGTGTATTGGTGAGTGTATTCTGCAGGAGTGGTCTCTGTGCTATATTGGCTGGGTGGGTGGGTGGCAGGTGGCAGGACTGCGCTGTACGTCCCAGTGTGTGTCTGCACAGTCTGAGGTTTACTGTTGCAGGGTGCTGCGGGAGAAACACATACATGATGTAAATCAGGGCCTGCTCAGGGACACCCATTTCGAACATCTCTCATACACACACTCTTTATCTTCTCTGCTGGTGTGGGCTGTAGCCAGTCTGGCTGTGGCCTTGAGCAGGGAGAGACAAGACAGTTGTACACTGTAAACATTATCGTTGAAAACAGAGAGCTGACGGAGGAGAGATACATTCCAAGGTCTGGCAGACGTGAGTCATCTTCTGCACGTACCTTGTAGTACCACTCCAGGAAGCACACTAGCCAGGTTTAGATATGGGTTGGAAGGCAACTTCACTTCTTTAGGGGGGTCTCCCAACAGAGACGTCTGACAACTGGACTGACTCTATAGACAGAGATAAAGGAAATGAAAGAGACTGAGATACAAAATATACTACAGCATTTCAGCTGCTAATCTGTAATCACCAAGTGACTCGTATATAGACAACATTTCTTGGTATCTTTAACAAACAGCTATAAAAACATCTTTTTCAATAAATTTTATGCATTGTGATGTATATTTTGAGAAGCTGTCTATTTAGCATGAAATAATGTAGAATGGAATCCTCATCTCATTTCCAATCCATATGACTTTCTTTCCTTCACTGAGCACAAAATGAGGTTCAAGTTCGATTTATTTCTAGAGCACATTTAATAACAGCCACAGGCTGACTAAGGTGCTGTACAATAAGTCTGAAAGCTCTATTTGAAATGAAACAAAAAAGAACCGAAGGAAAGAAAGTAATAGAAAATAATAATAATATTTGTTCAGATTGCTTTGCTCTATTCCAAACATCAAAAATAGATGGTTTTTCACACTGTCAGGTGGAAAAAAAACAAACAAGAACAAAATAAAAAAAACATTATTAACTATATGAGCTACATTTACATTTTTGAGAAACCACATGCAACCTCTGTCACTGTCCATGTAAAAAAAAAAAAAAAAGCTAGAAAGCAGCTCAGACATTCTTCATCATCTTTTTCTTTCTCCACAGACATTCTTTGAAAGCATCTTTGGTTTTTCTTTCACAGATTTCACAAATAAACAGCAATCCAAAAGCAAGGATGCCATGGAAAAGTACTGGCACACTAGTCTGGCATTCATCTCCAATACAGTCACACAGAAGACAGAGCTCTCCATTAGCCTGTGTAGGGTAATGCAGTAAGTAATCAGAGCCTGCAGCACTAGTGGTCTGTCATTAGGGTTCAGAACTCTGTCAGAGTCTGTGCTGAACTCTACTAAGCGTCTGAGTGCTTGTGTCTGAATAAAGACACCTCCACAGAACAGTGGAAATGGAGTTCCAGGAGGTTGACAGAAGCACTTCAGACAGAATCATAAGTACAAGGCAGTGTGTACTTTTCTGTGTTTGGTGTTCAAAGTGTAAAAAAGGGGTGGTACTGGTACCCTTGCTGTTATTTTTATATAACAATAAGTATATATTGTATAGTATGTATATTTCCAAATACGTTTGCATTATAAAAACAAAAAAATAATATTTTTGCTCACTGATGCTGTGTTTATTTGCTAAAAACAGTAATTTTGTATAATAATATTACAATTTAATACTGTTATTACTGAATTAAAATTGTTTTACGGTGTCTATTGTGCTGATTTAGTGTTCACTTAACATTTCTTCTTATTATTAATGTTAACTACAGTTTTGCTGGAAACTTTGATACATTTAAGAAGATTTAAGCATTCTTTTAATGGACAAGCAGTTAAAATGGACAATATTTATTTTGTAATATATATTAAATTAATTCAATTAATTTAATGCATCTTGCTGAATAAAAGTATGTTAAAAAATACTGACCTCAAATCTCTGAATGATCATTAATATTTTTAATAAATATAAATTATATATTGTTCCAAACCCATAAGATCATCTTCAGAACTAAAGTGAAATGAAGATATTTTTGGTGAAAATGGCAATGCAACTACTACTTTCAAGACCAAAATATTCACATAGCTTTATAAAATTACGGTTGAACCACTGAAGTCACATGGACTATTTTAACAATGTCCTTACTACCGTAAAATGTTTCAGTTGTGTTGTCTATACAGGGTCAGAAAGCTCTCCGTTTGTGTTTTTCCGAAGATGAACAAAGGTCTTAAGGGTTTGGAACATTTTATTTTTGTGTGAACTATCCCTTTAAGAGTGTTGCTTGAGCTTGACAGCCTCTGATCAGTATATTAAGCTGTTTTTATGAGTAAATGATGACAAAAAAAAAAGTCTGATTGAATTATGAAACTCAGAAATGTCTAATTTCCCGATTTTTGCCTTGAGGTAAGAAATCAAAAAACCAATGAAGAAAACCAGGCTTACTGTAACGGAAGTACATGTATTAGTCTGCATGCTTGAACTGTGGTGGTTGGCTGGAGCTTTGTGCGTTGTACTGCCCAGCAAAGGGCCCAGACTTGGTGCGTTGATTCCAGGGAGGAAGTTTTGCAGTTGTGTTTGGGAGCTTACAGAGCCTCCTGTGGTTCCTGGAGGTGCAGGCTGTTTCTCCGGAGCCAGACATGTCACAGTGACTCCGTTCTGCTCTGCAATCGAACTCGGGTGCGAACGTCCAGGTACATGTGACACCATTCCAGCCCCAGAGTTTCCACTCTGGGACATGACTGGAGAAGAGTCTTGGCCCAGTTCTACAAACCAGAGAACTTTGTTAAACTACTACATCAAAAAAGCTTCCATTCTCAGTCCATATAACGCATACTCTGGAAAACCACGGTTTAGTATTTCAATTTCTACCACACTATAACACCTGCATGGCACTGATATTCAAATAGAAATGACCCTGCACAAAGGCATACTCTTCAAAGGTCTTCAATGCTTTGATGAATGCCAATACCAGACTTTGCACACACAAACAGACACAGGTCTGTATAAAAGCACAAAGGAAGAAATACTGATTGAAGCGGCTGCCTCCAACTGCTTATAATGGGGCTTTCAAACATTTTGAGGATTTGCATTGCAAATGTCTTTCCCTGCGGTAACAAATGCAACCTCTGGACTAGGCCGGAGGTTTACGAGCTTGACCGCCCAACCAGAAACTCTAACCTGTGGGAGAATCACCCAGTAATCCCTTCCCCAGAGGAACCGGTCCTGGAGTTCGAAGACCAAGAACTTTTTGCAGGAGCAGCCGAGAAGGGTCGCCTAAAAGTCCTGGGACCTGAAGGGAAATGAAAGAGCGATGAAGGAGAAAAGAGAGCAGATAGGCTACAACAGGGTCATATGGCAAGTGAAAGATGAAGTGCACACAGATGAGATTATAGCAAAAAAAAAAAATACATACACATGCATAAAAGATGATTTATGTCCACATTATTATTGCATGAATTCCTTTGTTTTTCCTTTTGTTAAATCTTCCTGTGGATGGCATTATTATTCTTTAACCAGATATGAAAAATTTGCATTAAAAATGCCAGTTAGATGTATGGTTCTAATACTGCTATATAAAACAAATGATGCTTTTCTGAACAAAAGCTGCAGTTTTCTCATTATTTAATGCAGACCAATAATGTCTTTGCACAAAAAGAGCTATGAATACAATTTCAGGCTGTTGTTGGATATCACGCAGGTAAGTCAAATGTGGTAATGTATTTCTCTGTTATGGGTACGTCTGAGACGCGTGAACACTCACATTAGCGATCTGCTTGTCTTTGATCTGTAAGAGCTGTTGTTGGGCCATCTGCATGTGAAGAAGATTCTGAAGAACAAGACCGTTTCCTAGGATGGCGCTCTGCATGAGAGAAAAAGAGATTGTTAAACATGCTTCATTATTCTTTTCTATTTATCTGTGAGGCAGCAGCCTATTCTATAACATATTTCCTTCTAAAGTGTTCATCTTCGCTGTACTACAGCCTTTTTTATCCTTTAACGCAGCTTTCACTTTATTTCTCTTTAACTATGAGCACCTTTGGCTTTATGAACTTTTAGAAATGAAGCTCCCTTAAAGGTATAGTTCACCCGAAAATGAAAATTCGGACATCATTTACTCACTCTCTACTTGTTCCAAACGTGCATGAGTTTCTATCTTCCGCTGAACACAAAAGATATTTTAAAGAATGTTGGCACCCAAACAGCTGATGATAGCCACTGACTTCCATATAATTTTTTTGTTCCATACTATGGAAATCAATGTCAAGAAAATTCATACAGGTTTGGAACTATATTTTTTTCATTTTTGGTTGAACTAACCCTTTAAGTCAGGCTTGCGAGTGACAGAAAGAGAAAACAAGTACCTGCTGTGCTTTTCCTAACTGTAGCAGCGCTGCAGTCAATGGTGGACGCAGGAAGGGGAGATTGTGAGGTCGACCAAACTTTCCTGATGGTGAACCATTAGATAAAGAAAATCAGAGGCAAACATAAAAGTGAATAATAAGAAAAGGAATATGAGAGAGATGGACAGCAGAAATGATGTGGTCGATATTGGTGGCCTGTGATTTTCGTCATTCCAAAATTCCTTCTTCAGCACTAATGACAAGTTGCTCCGGAATAGGTAGAGAAGTTTAACATTTAATCATGTGCTATATTTAGTGTTGTAATTGTGTGTTCTCTTTAAGCTCCGGCCTCCACTTCTTCCTCAGCTCATTTATTCTCCCACCCAATGAAAAGTTCATTTTAATATATGATTAGGCTTTCATCAAGAGAAAAATCTGCTCAGAATCTACTGCGCTGGTGATCACCGTTACACAACGAACACACACACACACACACACACACACATATATGCAGAATTATGAGAGATATTTCATCTCGGAATCTACAATCCTCGCAGGACACATTTTTGGTACTGTCTGGAAAAGTACTTAAACATGTTATTTATGAATATTCTATAAATGATTTGCCTAATGAGTAAAGAGATATTTAAGACAGGCACAGAGAGAGTGTTACCTCCTCGTTTGGCGGTAGGGTAGGGTCTCATAAGGACCTGGAGAGCAGCAGGATTGGTCATACTGTTGAGGAACTGGGCCAGATTGGGTTCTGGCAGTAAACCTTTCTTATTGCTCAACATCTAAAAGAGAACACACACAACAAAAAATAAAAGCATTAATTCATTCATTCATTATAATAAAACAAAATATATCTAAACAAATATGATAATGAACATAATTTTTAATCAGATTTTTTGGTCAGTAAAAATAAATACATTAATATTTAAATAATTTACTTGGGATTCCAAAATGCATACATTAAGAAAAATCGCAATCATTTTTTTATTATAATCCATGCAAGCATTTCAATATAATTGAAATAAAGCATTTCATACAACCATCTCAATTCAAAGGGAACTGACTTACTCATATCTTTAGTAAATCTTTGTATCTATCCCATGTATCTAAAGCTTTTAAGCAAAAGTTGTGGTAATTTAGATGCCTCAGAAATGCATTGATACAGTATGCTTCATAGGGTTAAGCTTTTTTTGCAGAGCTTCCTTGAAGTCTTGTCAAATGTTTATCTGGGATGTTTATGTCCCAGTGGTGAGTGAGTGAGTGTGTGTGAGTGTGTGTATTTATTGGCATGGGGGAGACACTTGCAGACATGCGGAACCCCTGATTAGATCTCTGATGTCTGCTAGAGGTGTGGATCCATCCCAAACACACTCCAACTCCATCTGCTGACTACTACTCCCCCACCCACACAGATATCTCCACTTGTGCACATACACATACTGTGCTGCTTTCATACTAGAAAGGGCGAAGTCAAGGATGTAACCACATATTAAGGAATAAGGGTACATAGACGTAATAATTTAAGAATCAGGGGAACGTGGTGGTGATGGCCCTGGGTGAAGCAGCAGATGGGTGGAGTATTTGGGGAGAGGGACTGGAGAGACAGTTGGCCTGTCTTTTCATGACAATGACAAAAGCCCCATCATACCCCCTACCCAGAGCTTCAGAGATGGAACAGAAGTGAGCCATAAACTACAGCTGGGAGACAAAAAGTGAAACAACTGGTGGTTTTGTCTAATTAATGATCACAGTATCACATAAAAGCATTAATTCTTTGCTAATTAATATGTATCAATATAAAATAAGTAGGCATGTACAGATAGAGATACTGAGGTGTCTTCACGTGTCATTTGGATTAGCACTAAATCATGCATATAAGTTACATTAAACGTTACGTGAAATGTTCTGTATAATAAGTGGTTGCCAGCATAATTTCAGGAAAATGTCAAGTGATTACTGTGCCGCAGCACTGGGAAAGCTCTAAATGTTCTGCATTTATATAAAAAATAGGACACAATGATAAAATCAGCAGTGAAAGTAACAGAAGCTTTTACCAATAACACATTTTAATTAAGAATGAAAATATTTATTTACTCAAATTCGGTAAGTAATATGATTTTTTTTGTTGTTGCTGTTTCTCTGTTGTTGTTTTTTAGGAAAAAGCATTGCATTGGAAGTACAGGCATTTAAATTACACTTATTATTATTTTAATTACACAATGTTTAAATATAAATAAAGCTGGCTTTAATGTAACTATAATGTAATAAGTGATAAACAAGAACAAACAACTAAAATATTTATTTAATCTACATAAAAAAAATGTAATTAAATCGCTAACATCATAATATCATTTGACTTTCAGTTCTATCAGATTTTTTCCCCTTGTTAGTTTCCACCAGTTAATTTCGTTAATAAATAATTTTCATAATTTAGTTTGTCAATGTTTTTTTCAACATAAAAAAAAGACTGTTCATGTTTTTTATGAGAAGTGGTTATATTTAATTTTAACATAATGCTACATTGTGTGTCACAGCGATTAAATCATAAAACCGTAATGTCAAACATAATAAGTTTGGACATTTTTAGAGAAATGCTTAATAAATGCATTAAACTACAACTGAACCCATTAGATTTTAGCCAGCTATAATTTTCAAGTGTTCAATCAATCACTGTATCCTGGATCACTTTGATTTTAGTTACACATCATAAGGCAGCAACTAAGTTTAAGTTTTCAATTTTATTGGGGTGATTATTTTAAAGTTCCCTAACAACAATTAGAACTATAATCCACCTCTGTATTTACCTTCATGTGACAATAACTGATAGTAATTGAAAATGACTGATTAAATGAACCAGTAGGCACATATCTTTGGACGTTATGTGTACTGTATAAGCTCCCAGAGTACTAACAAGTGAAGAAGACAAGTGCAGACACCTGCTAGTCCCCAAGCAGTGCTAAAATTACATGACTACACTCACACACAAGCGCAACGGCCGTCAGACTGAGGGGAAGCTTGTGCCCTCACAGTCTGTGGATGAGTGGGTAGGCGTGTCTCAGATACAGACAGAGTGGCTCGGAGGGGTGGACTTCCTGAGAAATGTCAGCTTGCATTTGCTCTATTTGGCTTGATACTTTTTGTTGGAAAAAGGGAAGTAAGAGAGAGAGAGAGAGAGAGAGAAAGAGCGGAGAGGCAAGAGAGAACAAGCGGAGTAGAGACATAAAGCACTGTATTGAACCCCATGCATACTTTTTATGGCTTTCAGGTCTGTCAACCTTATGTTTTTTTTCTTTTAGATGTTGACAAAATTACCAGTAAGCATGTAAATTAGATTTTTTAGTTTCAATAGAATAAATGCCAACATTGAAGATGAACATGAACATTTGTGTCCATGAAACTGTTTCAGAGGGTCTATAAACATATTCCACCTTTAAAGACTTTAAGAACTGGTAGTCAGATATTTTATTGTCCTCCACAAGAATAAGATGAATGTTGAACAATGAAATCAATTAACGTTCAGATATAACATCCTGCTCTGCCGACAATATACTCCATCTGTCTGCAGAATTAAATCTTGAATTTGAAAAGAAATGAATTCAATGAAAGAAATAAAAATGCTTTTACAAAATCTCAGTGAGAATCAATGTTTTAAACATGAAAGAACATGGCTGTGTGTTTGTGTGCCCAACCAAAATGAGTATTGCCATACCATATTTTGTTTATTGTATATAGAGTTTTAATAATAAAATGTATAATTTTGAAGGTAAAGGCTTTTATATTGTTACAAAATATAAATATTACAAAATATATTTCAAATACATTCTATTATTTTGAACTTTCTCATCATGTTGAAAGATTTCTCATGGTCTCCACACAAACTGTTATCAACACTGATAATAATAAGGCATGTTTCTTGAAATTATTTATAAAGAATTATGTGATGCTGAATACTGAAAAATAGATCAGCCATCACAGGAATACATGAATTTGAAAACAAATTATGTTTTGTATTATCAAATAACAGCAGCACTGATAAGTATGAATGGTAATGTACTAAATATTATACGACACAAGATATGAATTGATTTCAAACCTTTGTTAAGAAGTCCTAGGAAGGAATTTAGAGCTCAAATCATTAGCTCTCCGACATGGACAGCAAGCTAAATAATACGCTTAACTTTATCTTACTGAAGGATCTCAAGAAATTATGAACCAGACTGCATTAAACACAGATTCACCTGCAGCAAGAATAAACATAGTTTGTGTCGACCACAATGTGTAATATTCACTAAATTATTGTACGCAGAGGGCATGGAACCAAATAATTAAAGATACGTTTAGAAACCAAATATTCAAACCAAGACAATCTGAGCCCTGAAGAAAAACCTATGTTTGGGAGAATATCAGTTATCAGAATATCATGCTCAATGCCACTGACAGTGTCTTCAGGACAGGCTGCTGGTTTATGTGGATCTGTCCAGCATGATGAAAATAGCCCTGCAGTTTATTTCAGGCCTCGGAAATGCAGCGGAGATCTGGAGATGTCTGAAACAGCAGGGTTAGTATGAATACTGTAATTAAACTGTCAACACTGCTGTTTCACACATGCACGTGTGTGTGTTAATGCTTCTGGATGAATATGTGAGAAACACTCTCGGTGCTTGCTATGTAGCGATAAAGAGAATGTGAGTGGTCCCTTGTGAGCTTGCAAGTCACTCACCACTCCCTGAGCTGCAATGAGGGCGGCGAGAGTGCTGCGTCCAGAGGTTCCTGGAGGACAGAGGGACAGACGTATCTCCTGACCCTGGATCAGCTGTCTGTCCATCTCCAGCAGCACCGCTTCAGCCTGCTCCGCTGTCTCGTACTCCACCACAGCGAAACCCCGCACTGGACTTCCCTCATCCTGAGCCAGCTGCAACACACAGAGTTTTTTTGAGATCAACTAATCTTGCCAAAGGCATGTGATCCTGGTACATCATTACAATCCAATTTTCTCTCAGCTCTTGCGAGGCATGATTATTTTATGAAACCAAAAAAAAAAAAAAGATGAAACAATTTCATTCATTTTCATTAAAATTCTCAACTGGATGCATCTTAAATAATGGAAGCAGAATTTGTCTGTAGATACGAGCTCCGCTGGGCTGTGCAGAGCCTTAAGGAAGCCACTGATCTGTGTCTTCTGGAGTTGATTTGTGAGGCAGCTAAAGGATGTGGTTAATGATTGTGGCATTCTGACATGAGAAATAAAACCCCCACTGCATATTAAGCACTACTTTTATATTAGGACAGAAATTGAAGTTTAATTATTGAGTATTTGTCCTTGTGGCAAACATGAACATTTCTGTTTATTGATACTGTGGGGTCCAAACATCCAGACATCTGAGAATTTTTTTTTTCATATGTTTGTTAGTTTTTGTTTGATGCTCATTAGTTTTTAATAATAATAATAATAATAAAAAAACAGTACTAATTGATGTTGTTGTTGTTATTATTATTATTATTAGTAGTAGTAGTATCTGTACAAAGGATTTAATATTTTCTTATTTGATTAGTGATTTAGAAATACTGCATACTATTTCTTATGGATTTTGTTTCTTTCTACAGTATATTGTTTGGTTGCATTTTTTTAAAATACTAAAATACATTCTGTTTATTTGCAAGTTTAAATTTGGTTTTGAGTCCCAGATTTTTAGTATGGGTACAGTATTTGGACTGTACAGATTCAAACCAAAAATTATTGACACACCAGATATAACGTTTTGATATCTTTTTCGTGAGAACAGCAAAATAAAGTGACATATTTCACCCAAAAAAATCTTCATACAGTGGACAACCAGTAAAATTTCTAATAATTTGGGACAAAATGCATGAGTTGACCATGCTTTTCTATTATGGGACCCTTTTACACCACAGAATGAACAAAATTAAGCATTTCTTAATTAATTTGTTGACCTTTATTGTTATTATATAACTATGTATATTACTTAACTTTCTATCAAAGTTATCAGACATTATCAAGATTAATTTGTTGAGTTCGTCATATTTATTACCATTTTCTAAACAATAGCAAATAAACTGTGATAATGTGAGAAAGGTGTCTAAATAAATTTTGGTTTGACTGTATATTTGCTATATGATTACGATTTTAGCTCATCCGCACTCTTTATATTATTAAGTTGTCAAACTTGTGTTCTTGAGTTTCTACTTTTTGGCATACAGATATCATACTTTGTTTTATAGAAACTACTGAGAAGCCATTTAGGAAAAAAGTAATTACCATGCAAAAACACAAAGTGTTCTCATAACTGTGTAAACCAAGCAGCATATCACAGCATTTCATCTTTGCTGAGTCAGTGAGAAATATTGTGGCTTACTACAGTAGCTTCATGTCAGGAACAGAGGTGACGTCATTTCATGCTTTTATTAATCCAGATCTAAAACTAGACTCTGTCTGTGGGAGAATGTTATGTGTTCCAGCAGGAGAGTAAGTTCCTTGTTTATAGTTCTTTCCATGAGTCTGGTTGGGCTGAAGAGAAATCTGGCTTTGTTTTGAAAATATATATATATTTTGTTTTTAAAAAAGAAACATGAATGATATTTCATATATGAAACAAAACATCTCCAACATGCACTGTCCCCCAAAAACTGCCCACGGTCACTTATGCCACATTTAGAGATGTATGAACGTAACTGCATTTGGTATAAAAATATTTAGGACCACTATACCCAGGGCACATGTTAAATCAACTCGCAAACAAGCGTGCTTCAAAAGTGATTCACCATCAAAAAACTTGCACATGCACACAAGCCTACTTGCAAATATGCTAAAGCCTCTCTAATTCCCAGCACAATTACCAGGCAGAGCTTTTGAATCTTACAGTCCTTCTGAGAAAACACACAGGGAATCAAGAACATTTACAAGGTGAGCTTGAGTAAACACACACAAACACACACACCAGATGTGTTGTGAGGTGTTGACTTTCATCTACTGTACAGTATGTGCGTCATTTTGTTGAACTGGCCTCAAGGGAGTCCATCGGCGCCTCATCAAAACATCTCTACCAACTGCCAGGGATTCATCAGTGGAAAGAACGGCCTCTTCTATCCACTCCTTCATCATGTTCGGCTTTATTTCTTTACGTTTGTTCCCTGGCTCTAAATTGTCTGGATCATGTTCTAATACTGACCTCAAATTTAGTCAATTCAGTCCATGATTCAGAACCATGACTACTGTGCTTAATTCAGATTGATTTACAAACTTCATTAAAAAGAATCACGTTAATCGAATGTCTTGTTTTTAAACTGCTCATTTTCTTGAAAATAAATTAAAATAACTTGACTTGTTGACTTTTCAGTGTCACTAGAGTATAGTGGTGGCCAAAATTGTTATACCATTTGGCATATTTAAGAGGTTTCAGTTGTTTTTGTTGACTTGGCCAGTATAATACCCATAAAACGAACTACTGCCGGAACTACCTGTGGCGGAACAAATTTGCTGGAACATTGAAAATGATGGACTGGACCTCAACCCCATCGAGCAAATATGGGGTTTGTTGGAAAATCAACTGGACAGATCTATTTTACATTAAAAGAAAAAGCCTTTGGCTTAAATTGCAGAAGGCATAGAATAATATTAGTCAAAGTTCTCAGGAAATATATTGACACTGCTGTAATTGCTGCAAAATGTGTAGCCATCACAGAAGTTGGATTCTAATTACAAACAACTTGTTTAGGCTGTATAGAGTTGATTCTTTATGTTGGGAGACAATAACTTAACAATATACTTATCGTGCACTTTCAGATTTGCAACTTTGCAGATCATTTACATTCACATTACAGACTGCATGAAAGGAAATACTAGAAATTGCATAATAGGAGTTCTTTGTATAAAAGAGATTTGCTTGTTTTGTGATGTTTTTGACATATCAGTGTTTGATCACTGGTAAGCTACTACTAAATATAGGCCCGGTTTCATATACAGGGCTTAGCCAAAGCCAAGATTAGACCATAGTTCTATTAGGGCATTAAAAGGGTTAGTTCACCCAAAAATGAAAATATTGACATTAATTACTCACCCTCATGTCGTTCCAAACCCATTCATCTTTGGAACATACATTAATATATTTTTGATGATATCGGAGAGCCATCTGACCCTCTATAGGCAGCAATACAACTGAAATGATTCCATATCCAGAAACGTAGCAAAAACATCGGTAGAACAGTCCATGTGACATCAGTGGATCAACTTCACTTCTGTGGTGTTAGGAGAATACTTTTTTGTGCAAAAAAAAACAACAACAACATAATTTACTCTTCTTCTGTGACATCTTCCACCACTTTAGAGAGTATCTCAATACACCGCATACGCAAGCTTTAATGTATTTGATGTAATCAGCCTTATTTACATCCAGGTGAAAGCACACACTTGTGTGTCATCTGTGGCTGTTCACGCCTAGAGGAAAGCATACGCTTAAGCAGTGATGTTCTCTAAAATGGTGGAAGTCATGGGAGAAGAATGGTCGAGTATATGATGTTATTTTTGTTTTCTTTGCGCAATAAAAGTATTCTCATAACATTGCAAAACTGAAGTTGATCCACTGATGTCACAATGACATTTAACCAGTGTTTTTACCATGTTTCTGGATCTGGGATCATTTCAGTTGTATTGCTGTCTATGGAGGGACAGATGTCTCTCTGATATCATCAAAAATATCTTAATTTGTGTTCCGAAAATGAACAAATATCAGGGGAACGAATATTTGCGCAGGCCCCACGGTCAGCTGGGTGCCAGGGTGTCCATGCCGAGGGTTCCATCGGTCAGGGCGTAAAACAACTGGCAGTGTGAGGTTTCTGGAGAGGCAAACAGGTCTACCTGAGCGGCTCTGAATGTCTCCCAAATCAGCTGGACCATTTGGGGATGGAGTCTCCATTCTCCGGGGAGTTCAGCTCGTTGGCTGTGGCCTGGAATGTGAATGGCACGAAGTGACTTCAGATGCTTCTGACTTCATAGGAGGAGGTGGCAGACAGGCTCTGACATGCGACGGGAGCGTAGACCACCTTGATGGTTGATGTAAACTACGGTCGCTTTGTTGTCTGTACGAACCAGTACGTGTCTGCCCTGTAAGCGCCTCTTGAGATGACCCAAGGCTACCCGTACTGCCAACAGCTTGAGGCAATTGACATGCCAATGTAGATGAGGTTCCGTCCAAACTCCATCCCGAGAAAAGAGATCCTCTGCACCGGACAGAGTTTGCTGTTTTCCCAGGTTGACCCAAAGCCCCAATAGGCTGAAGTTTCATAACACCAAGTCCCCAAGAGTCAACTGAGCCTGACTCTGTGCTGGGATAAACAAGTCGTCCAGGTAGTTGAGGATGCGAACCCCTTGCTCCTTGAGCGGAGTCAGGGCGGTCTCCACTACTTTCGTAAATACGCAGGACGACAGGGAGAGCCCGAATTCTAGGACGTTGTACTGATATGCTTGGCCTTCGAACGCAAACCTGTGTCCTGTGTCACTGAAGGATCAAAACATGAAAGTACGCGTCCTTAAGGTTGATTGCTGCAAACCAATCCTGGGGACAGAATGCACCCGAAGATGTGTTTCTGCGTCAACATCTTGAACAGGAGCCTATGAAGTGCTCGGTTCAAAAACTTGCAGGTCCAGGATCAGCTGTAACCCACCGCCCGTCTTGGGCACTATGAAGTAAGGGCTGTAAAACCCCGTCCTCATATCGGACCGGTTCTATTGCGCCCTTCGATAGAAGGGTAGCAATCTCTGCACGCAAGACAGGGGCACCCGCAACGTTTACTGACGTAAACGGATGCCACTGACCTTGGGAGGACGCCGGGTGAACTGAATCGCATAGCCAAGTCGAATGGTCCGGAGGAGCCAACGAGACGGACTGGGGAGCTTCATTCAGCTTCCAGAGACTGAACTAGTAGCACCAGTAGGAGCTTTCCACTTAAGCCCGATCCCCTTGGTGGCCCAGGCAAACATAGCCATCAATTCTGGATCTGTATCCGGCACAGTGGAATGGCCAGTGAACGCCGCACCGGCTGGAACTTCATCTCCAGAAGCTTCTGACTCTCCTTCCAATGCAGCAATCATCACTGGGGGGAGCGCCAAAGGTACAGCTGGTACCCCTTTCAAGGGTCCAGACGGCTCAATGGCAGCTACATCGGTAGCAGAGAGCCGGTGGAAGGAGGAGCCCTCGGAGGGGATTTCCTCACCGTCACTGTTAGACCAGTCCGCCCCCTGTCAGAGCAGCGCTCACGCGGCTTTCCCCAACGCGAGCCCTATATCTAGGCAGAGGAACAGTTGCCCCGCCCCCTTGCCGGTAGGAGAGTCTGGTCTCCAGCTCCGCGATGGTCATCTTCTCATAGAGAGAAGATGACTCATCCACAAAAGCCGACTCAGTGTGCTTGATCCAAACTGATATACCACCTTTGACTAAACCATTACAAAGGATAGCACTAATCAAGTGATTTGTTCATGTTTTGTGTAGTTCTTTTTAGAGATCGACCGATATATCGATTTCCCGATATTTTCCCCGATATTTTAGCATTTTACCATAATCGGTTATCGGTTT
>JAUCMS010000105.1:10965900-10980900 GCA_032357445.1 Enteromius radiatus
ATGAGCTGATTATCAGAATCAGGTGCGTTAACAAAGAGAGACATGCAAAATATGCAGAGCAGGGGGGCGCGAGGACCGGGGTTGAGAACCACTGCTTTAGTGGATGCAAGTTGTGTAGTTAAACTTTAGAAATAGTGTATGGCATGATTAGTTTAATTAAAGGTTACTCCACCCCAAATTTTGTCATTAATCACATACCCTCATGTCCTTCCAAACCCGTAAAAGCTTTGTTCGTCTTCAGAACATAATTTAAGATATTTTGAATGAAAACTGGGAGGCTTGTGACTGTCCCATTGACTGCAAAACAATTACCCTGTCAAAGTGCACAAAAGTATGAAAGACTTTGTCTGAATGCTCCACCTGCCATCAGTGGTTCAACCGTAATGTTATGAAGCTAGGAGAATACTTTTTGTGCGAAAAAGAAAACAAAAATAACCAGTTTATTCAATGATTCAGCATGTAACATCATTGCAGCGCCATTTTGGACAGCATTATGTATGCAGTTCTGAGTTAGATACAGTGGAAAGATGTGTAATTTATGTTTTGATTTGTACAAACAGTGTATCTTTCTATTGCGTCTTACACAGAACTGCGTACCCTGACAGGGTAATTGTTTGACAGTCAATGGGACAGCCACAAGCCTCCTGGTTTTCATCCAAACTATCTTAAATTGTGTTCTGTAGACGAATTAGGGGTTTGGAACAACGTAAGTGATTAACGACAAATTTGTAATTTTGGGGTGAAGTAGCCCTTTAACATCTAGTTAATTAGCAGTTGATTTGAATTTCAATTAAATTAGCAAAACTGTAGTCTAGAAAAACTTTAAAAGAAAAGAGTTAATTTGCAAAAACAGATAAAAGACACTTAAAAAATAAATATTGTGTGCATTTTTCTCTACATATAGCATGATCTGATCTCTATGTTTTGCAAAAAATCTGAATTTCACTTTCAAGGCATAACAGGAACATGTTTTACTGCAAAAGCTGACAAATGCCTTTGTTGTTTTCGATCAGAAGCCGATAAATCCAATTAGGCAAATCAGCACGCTGTAAGGCTATTTTCACTTCTGTCACAGCTGACTAAAAATGATCAAGGATGGATCATTTCAACAAACTTTATTTTTTATAAATTACCTGTATTTGTTTAAGTTATTATTACTTAATCAAAACAACTCAACTTATTATTATTGCAAATGAACTCTTCCTATATATACATAATATATGATTTAAGATGGTAAAATGGTCTGCTGTTTTTGTTTTACTTTTAAGTCGATCAACCACCTGTTTGAAAACCATGTCGCTATTACAACAGAAGGACTGAATAAACCCTGAAAAAACTCTTTATCTAAACAGCTGCGTTGAAAAACTCCAATTAGGAGAACACACTACTAGAGTCACTCTTTCCAATCATCATCCAGTTATGAAAAAAGCTTTTCAGTCATTAAAAACCTCCTAAATATTGATGAGACATTTTCTGTCGACACGAGGCACATTTTGCATCTTATTTTCCGGCATCTCCTGCGCAGAAATGAGCTGAATCACTTGTGCAGTTCATCGAGTTATCTCATTTCTGTACAGTAGTGGGGGCGGCAATATTCAGAGAGCTCCATTATTGATTCTTGAAGCAAAGCTCAAGTATTAAAGAGGCCTGAGAGCACTGTGATGCAATTTGAGGTCAAAGTCCTAAGAGCTTGATGCATCTCAAACACTCCAGCAGATGGTGTGGGTTTAGTGCTGCTGCAAAGCTTCATGGGATTGAGAGGGTGTATTGTATTGATTTCTGTGCTGGCTGGTGTTGGCCCTAACTGTAGATCTGAAGTCAGTGTTGCCCTTTAGCTTTAATGGTTTTGATTAGGATGGAGGTTGAAGAAACCGTATCCTGCATCAGCACTTAAAAGCAGTTTTCCTGCGCAGTATCGATTTCTGGAGAAGGTTTGCATGTTGAAAAGCTCTCTGTTTATTAACACAGTGGAGACAGAAGTGAAGGCTAGGTAGGGTTTCCACACAAGTCCTTGTCTGATCAGGTCTGGTAACAGAGCTCAGTACTTCTCTGCATCAATACTTCTCTAATCACTAGGTTGAGAACAGAACACTGGGCTGTATTCAGAAATGGCTCCAATAAATATTGAAATAAAATGATGCTAATGAAGAAAGGTGTGACCAGCGTAGTCTGATTCCTGAACTAATCACCACAGTTCAGTCTAAATACCAAACAAATGATTCATATTAGTCATTTCTTTTCTTAAATCAAAAAAATCTATTGCAGTATACTTGGATTTCCAAATAAAGTATGACCGAATTCAAATTAAGGCAGTGTCATATTTCTGAAAGAATGATTTTTATGGTTATCTTGTTTTTTTTAAGCAAGTTAAAAACATACCATGCAATTAGATTCTAAAAAGGATGATCCTTAAGAGCCACTTCTTTAAATGAATCTGAAAAACTCATTAGTTCTTTTTTGCTAATTGAATGTTTAAATGACTAAAAAACTCAGTGTATTCCCAAGCAAATGACTCAGAACAAATGACTGTTAAAGAGCAACAACTTTTTGATTAACTTTCTTTTAAGTGAAACAAAACATACATGACAATCGGTGTAGTCTAATTACTGAAAATAATATTACTATCACAAGCCATTTTTGTAGTGAATTAGGAAAGCTCTGCGCAATCAGTTTAGTTTGATTCCCTAACAAATTACTCCATATACAGTAAGCCATTTTTTATATGACTGAAAACATACAGGGCAATCACTGTGGCCAGATACCCATATAAATTAGTCAAATGAGCTGCTTCTTTTAAACAGACCTTTTATGGGTGATTTGATGCAATTTCTAAAGCTTGACAGTTTCCATTTTTTGATTTTCATTGTATGAAAAATAGCACCAGAAACAATGCGCTAAACTTCTCCTTTTGTGTTCCACAGAATAAAGAAAGTCATGCAAGTTTGAAACAAACATGAGGGTGATTAAAGGTTGACAAAATTCTTTGCTTTGAGGGGAACTATCTCTTTAAAGGCTGCAAGTGGCAGCAACCGCATATCTCTGTTGGGCTTATCGTTTTTACTTCACCAAATCATTTTTTCTATAAAATAATGTTGGTGGAGGTAAAATGCCTAAATACAAACGGCCTGTTACTTTTCTTCACACCTCACCTGGCAGAAGACGGGTTTGTAGCTTTCTGAAAATATGTGCGCCAGCTCCTCCGAGTCTTCAAAGTCTAGCGGCAGGCGATCCACGCATAGGCACTTGGAGTGGAGGTGGTCAGCAGAGGTCAGCTGGTTGACGTCAGCCCACTGCACCATGAGTGCACGGTCGCCCAGCGGTTTGCCCAAGAGTTCAGATCGTGCCCTGGAGGCTGAGTCCTTCTTCATGTACTCCACAAAGCCGTAGCCTTTGGAGTGGCCCGTAAGGTCGCTGTACACCAGGAAACAGCGTTCAATGTTGCCATAGGAGCGCACCAGCTCCTGAAACTGGCTGCCAGTGACAGTGTAGGGCAGGTTGGTGACACACAGGAGAGAGTCCGTGGGCTGTAGCTGGACGGTGATGTCACGGCCTCGGACTGATGTCTGGTGCAGAGTTCTGATGGCATCCTGTGCCTGGTCGCCATTTAGGAGGGTTACGAAGGCTAGTGAGACACACAAACAAACACACATACACACACATACACAAAAAACATTAATAAAACACTCAAACAGCAAATCAAACAGATCTTGAGTGTATAAACCAACAAAAGTAGCATTACATCCTGTGAGTAAGTAAGAACTAAATGTTTGGGTCACTCTGAATCTAACAAAAGACAAATGGAAAAACTCATTATATATAAAAATTAACATACAGACCAGGAAAAGAAAATCATAATATGACATAAATTGTGTGTTATGTTAGTGGATGCATTTCATGAGAAAAGGAACAATTGTATGATTTTTTTTTTTTTTATTATATCACTGAAACTGAAGACTGTGGGAAAGAACTTCTGCGGAACTCTAGGACTTTAAGTTCCTTCTCTGCATGAAACTTGAAGCCAAGATGAAATATGTTTTAAATGCATTGAAACTCATGTTTTTTTTTCCTGTAAAACAACATTCCGGTAAAAACAACAGACGTCTCTGTGGTGAGGCATGCCAGACTTTTCCATATCATTAACTTACACCTCATCCCTGCAAGATTGCTGTTGTCTGCCTCTACTTTTAAATGCCACGCTCACATCTTAAAATCTAATCAACAACCAATAATGTCACAACAGAATAACAGATCTCCAGTTACTTCTGATTTACCGCGACGTTATTCTTCTCAGTCTTATATCTCAATAACAAAAAAATAAAATAAATACATAAAAAACCTTTACAGATTTCCTATTGGATTGGTAGATGGCTCTCAGTTTACAAACCTGATTAATTCCTGGAAATGTGTCACCACAGTGAGCCTGTCATAAAATAATCCTTAATTACCATTACATTCAATTAAAACATGTAATTAACTTCACAAGAAATCTGTTAATTTAATTATCAAACATAAAAGGATTTAGCACAATTTTAAAAAACAGGGCGTACATTGTTCGAAAATATGTCAATATCAGTCTTGCAGAGGAATAAAATATTTTATGCAGTTCCACATACAGTAAAATCTAATTCTGAATCATTCTGTTTATACAGTAAATACAGTCTGTTGCATTACTTCCCAGTAAATTGTTTAGGAAGAACTAATTAGATACTTTCCACCCCCTCAGAAATGATCTAGCCCTTTAACTGCTGCTGAACCTGTTATGCCCTTTATAATACACAGTGACAATGCTTTAAAACTACAGTAATCTTTTATAATACATAGTAAACAACTAATGTAAATAGTTTCACACAGGTTGTTCATCCATAGAAGTTAATCTCATTTATACTTTTATTTTTTTGTCCTTCTCCATCCCCCTCATTCCTCCCTTTCTTTTAACTGGAGTAAATGAAGCATAGCTAGGCATTTTCTTATCCGACAAAGAGAAAATACAGAGTGAACAAAGAGCAGCTAACACAATAATCTTAAAAATCACAGCCACTTTAGCTGGTGACAGCGCTGAGACGGCCATTTTTTAAAACACAGGAACCTGATTATAGCCTTCGTCTCAATCTGTGACAGTTATTAGTCGAGTTGGGGGGGTTGTGTGGTGGGGGGCTTTATTGTAACAGAATAAAGCCTATAATTCTTCTGGCATTAGACATCTAAAATTACTCATTAATGTACAGTGGAGTCATTAATAAGCGCTACACAGGAACTGACATAAAAATGGTTCAGCTGTCAATATTGGCTTCTCTAGGTCCGTTGTGGTAAGATGAGTCCAGATCGAAATTCTCGATTGGATTCTAGAAACATCACAAAACAAAGGCACAACAATTACAGCAATTATAAAGTTAAAATCACAGAGTTGAGCCTCGTCATCCCATAAGCATTGTCTGTGCTCCGTTTCCTCGTTCTTATTACACTCATTAGACTTTTCGTTAGCTCTGAGATGATAATATGCTTGGGAGGAGTAACACTCACTCAGCTACTGTAGCGTACGACATGAGCTCTACTCACACTGTGAGCTCATTGAGATTCATTAAGCCAGGGTGTGAAAGATCACAGCATTTAAAACAAGCATGGGCTTGTATCTGGTAGCACACAGGGGTTAGATGATTGATGCAGTCGCTTCTGTCCAGGCTAATGACACTCATAAAGCATAATTCTAACTGACTGGCTAACTGGCAAAATTCGCATATTTCTGTGGAACACTCAATGCACTTCCTTGGCACTGAGAATATTGTATTAGATCCCACTATTTCATGAATTTACATCTTGATACCAAGAGACTGCTTTGTTGAATGCATGATGTGCAATATCTAGCTAACACAAATGAGGGGTCAGAAACCTTGTGCCACTTTTGGCAGGCGGAAGGGTAAACATTGGCGCACGAGCAAAAATTGAGAGAGGAATGTTACTTGATTGTTATTTTGTTGTTTTTGGAAATGTTGAAGTCAGGGTCCAAAACAAACACTTGCGGAGTGCAATATGTGAGAAAGAAATAGGCTTTGCCCAATTATATATAAAAAAAAGGGATTCAGGATAAGTGTAAAAATGATCAACTCTATGTAAAAAGCATGATTCAAATCAAAAACATACAAACCATCTAACTGTTGTACCTCCAAAAAAATCCAAAAACAAAACTGTAGCACATACACTACAGTTCCAAAGCTTTGGGCCATTATTATTAATTTTATTATTATTATTATATTTTATTTTTTAATGAGATTAATGCTTTCATTCAGCAATAAATGTATGTATAAAAGTGACAGTAAAGATTTTACATTATAGAAATTCTTATTATTATTTGAAATAAATTCAGTTCTTTTGAACTTTCTATTCATCAACAAATTATACGTTTTCACAAAAATTATTAGGCAGCACAACTCCTTTAAAAACTGGTGATAAGCAATGTTTCTAATGGTTTCTGAAAGAGCACTTAAGACTGGAGTAACGGTGGCTGAAAATCCAGCTTTGCCATTAAAGGAACAAATTACATTTTAAAAATATATTAAAATAGACAAAGTTGTTTACATTTTTAACTATCACTTTTTTACTGTATTTTTGATTCAATAAATGCATCTGAATGGTAGTGTAAACCACCAAAGCCAAACTATGAGGAACAAATCTTAATGTTTCAGAACCATATCATATTTCTCATCCCAAAATCTGGATTGTATGATCTAATCTTCATTCAATGCTCTGTTTATATACATTTTGGTTTAAAAGACTTTCTATTTAAATTGTCTTCCACCTTCACTTTAAATGAATTTCCTGATTTCCATGAGGGAAGTGTACAGTATATGGGCATATGTTTGTATGGGCTTTTCTGATCTTCTGATCTAATATTTGGAAATAAGCTCACACAGTTTACTTACAAATGCAAAAAGAGACAATAGAAAATCCAGAAAGCAGCTTTCGTTTCTGCTCTAATAGCCGCAAAACTACACAGAGTCTGTTACATTTTTCACCTTTGAACCATACTTACTATTTCAGACAGGCAAGTGGCTTTTGTGGCTGTTCAAACACATTCAACCACGTGACCCTTTACACAATGAAAGCAACCCAGTCTAATGTGTTTTGGAGTGATTGAAAGTTTCACACCCTGTTTGTATTTAGTAGGGCTGTGACGATTCACTTATCTCATGAGACGAGACACTAGGTTCACGAGAACAAGACAAGACGAGATGTTTAGACTTTTCGAGCCAAATACCTGCAGCCGCCTCTACTCTCGCCTACATTTCAGGCGATGCAAGGCGCATCTCAAATGAGTCAAATTTTTTGAGACCGTGTGTATGCGCGAGAAGAATGCTGAAAGAGGGCAAGTCAACAGTTTCCTGTCGGAGATTTGTTGCGCCGCATCATACCACTATCGCTAGGATATCGCCAACCAGTCACGTCTCATGAGACATCATGCCATGAGATCTCATCACACCCCTAGTATTTAGCATTGCATTTAATAACTAATCTTTTTAGAGCCCCAAAAAGAAAAGTGCAACTACATATTTGAGTTGAACATGCTCCCTGAGTGAAATCCCAGAAATGCCTTTGACTAGCACTATCCTTAAGTTGCCATGCTAAACACTGCAGCACCGTGAATGTGACACAGACACATGAAATCACTGTGGTTTTAGTTAGGTCTGTGGCAAAGAGCAGAAAACGCAGCTCTTCCCTGGTACTGTGCTCGTTATGGCTTGTTAGGCTCCGTTCAGACTGGGTGTCGTTACCAGATGGCTGCAATATCTTAGCAGACCAAGGCCATCAGCGCTGGGCCAAGTTTGGGTCCTTCAGGCTGTGCCTTGACAGAGTGTCCTCCCCCCACTAGCTGCCTTCAGCAGCAGAGCACAAACAAACCTTCCCCTGCTGCTTTACAGCATGTCAATTATCAAGCATTCAGGCAGACGCACATACACACAATCACAAACACGTAGACAGACGCTCTGTGATCCAACTAGTATTTTATCAGCTGGTAGGTCAGGGACACACAAACACACATGCATACCTGGAGTTCTCGACTGCAACTGTATCAGTGCTAAAGTCATCTAACCTAATGTTTAACATAACACTACAACACAAACCGATTTTGGCGTCCACCTGCTATATCTCAGCATGTCAATTACTACTGAAAACACCCAACAAAGCTGACAGCTGCTATAGTGTAGATTTGGGGTATGTATTCTGATGCAAATAAACGAAGAGACACACTCATATGGTATCTATAGTTTAAAATCAGGCTTTGGAAATGAATATATTTTTGTTGGAGATGGAACGAAATGCACTGAAAATTGTTTTATTTTAAGATGTGGAGGTACAACCGATCACCGGTGATAATCACCTGATGCATGCCGGTTAGAAAAGCTGTCTAATGATATCAGCATAACATAAAATATAACAACTAAAAAAAGTATTAAATAATACAATATGCATCCTATGTTTATTTACTTTGCTTTTACACATCTTTGAGCTCTTTCGTCTTGACTTATGTCTTCACAAGTGCAATGCTATAAAACTGTAGACGCAAATTAGGGGTGGGTCACATGGTAGAAGACAGGCATGGTTAACTGGTAGAAATGTGTCAACCGGTTACATGCTCGTGTGATGTAACTGTGCTATGTGGTTGCAAACAAGTGATTTTAAACCACTGAATGCAATCGGTAGTGAAATAAAACTTATTTCACTATATGCACGCACAGTTTCTAAGTGCTGTCAGAGGCGCACACACGAAGGCTGTGCTCACAGGGTTATTTTTGCAGCTTTATAGGCCTCAACCAGTTAAACAAACATACTTGTATATGTCAGAATGCCGGAATTTGCAAGTAACCTCGTAAACAGTAATTTAGGGGTTAAGTGAAAGCAAACATCTGAGAAAGAAAACACATGTGATCCTTATAATTATATAAGATCCTGGCAGCCTAATATTTCTGCTGTCTGTCATTCATGTTAATCAAACAACAAAAGAGACAAAATCGCTTACTGTTCATTATCACTTAACTTTAATAATAAATAAACAATACACATACATAATACACATACATTTTTTCTAATTTAGAAAAATATATATATATTTTTTGTGTTTGTGACACTGGTGACAAGAATTATGACATTTCTATGGTATCAAAAATGTTTATAGTATAAAGACCTTATTTAAAGCAAAAATAATTAAATTGTGATATAAAAATACTGTGTTTTAAGATTTTGGTCATATCGCCCACCCCTAGTCAAAATGTACTGGTTTACAAACATTGATCTCTGGTATAAGGAAAGTGCCATAAAACAGAATTATGTTAGAATTATAATTTGTGTAAAAAGGAATCAAAATGGTGGTGTTTTTCTGCCATTAGTGTTCATTTCAGTTGAAAACTGCTGTGAATTTTTGGAGTTTTTCAACAACGTTGGTACAGGCATGTTTTTCAAATCAGCCTTTGTTTGAGGATCCGCTACCATTATCATTGAGTGTCCTAAATAAAATCTCCTCACACATACAGTACAACACATCCAAAATAGATCTGAAAAACCCTTGCGTACAAGACCAAGTCAAAACAGAAAAACAAACCAAATTACACTGCTGTTCCCCTTTTCAAACGCGCAGCAAAGATGCCTGATAATGGAGCGGTTAAATGCTAGCATTACCCAGCCTCAATATTCAAATATGTTCTGCTCTTCAGCAGCCACGACTTTGGCCTTTGTCCTCCTGTGTGTTCATGTATGAGTGTGAGAGTGTGTGTGCTCCTTCTCCAAAGCCGCCTACATTTGCCACTGCATCAATTAATGATGATCTCCTTCTGCTTTCCCAGCATCAGTCATCTGGCTGAAGTGGTTGTCGGGCCGAGCAGTAACTCCCACACGTTCCCGTAAAAAGCCCCTCTAAAGCTTCAAGTGGACAATGAGACCCCCACACCGCTATTGGATCCATTTGCAGCCCCCTCTCTCGATCTTTATCATCTGTGAGATTGAGATGCATGCTGGGTGATTGTTATGATGGAGTGCTCATGCTGTTTAAATGACGTACATCTTATCATCACCTATACATGCATCACCTAAATAAATGGGTCTGATCTAATGAAGATCATGTCATCTCACCTCCAAAATACCACTAAAGAAAACAAAAATTACTTTTAGCTTAAAAAAAGAGAAGAGTGGATGCTGAGTTCTAGTTGGTATTTTAGGACAGATTTATCCTTATGTTCTTAATATAATTTCTATTAATTCTCCACTGAATCTTGTGTAGAGCACTGTCCATTTTCTTCCATGAGTGTTATGAGTCTAATGTTTTCACTTTCTAGATCTTCTGTATAAAAAACCAAAAAATTCTACACATGAAATACGAAAGCAAATAGACGGTAAAAGAATAAATGATTTACGACAATATATTTTCTGTATATACTCTCTCGCACTATTCCAAATCCATAGATTTCATTTCTTTTTATTATTTCTAAACATTTTGTAAGATTTCCCCAAACTCTTCAACCGTGATTGTATATATGATTGTCAGCAGGGCCAAACACAATGCTCCGCTCCCAATTTGTGATTCTTGAAGGACAACTACAACATGACAAGAGCCAAGAGAGTGGGCAGCCATTTCCGGTGTGTTTCCCTCATAGATCATGCGTGTCAGATAGCAGCATTTTTATCGGCTATGATTTGTCACTGTACATGCTGATGAACTGTCCGTTGGGAGTGAATGTGAACGCTCACACGGCAATTAATTTCAGGGCTGGAAATCAGTCATTTAGAAACTGGGCACAGCAAACAACAGCGCACATAACAAGAATTGAGGCGTGAAATGACAGCATGTGGGCTTCTAATGGTGTTCTTCTCCTCCCTTTGGGACTTAAATTCAGCTGTTATCTGTGCTGTCTCTCTGCGTGATAAGCCACTGTTGAGAGCGATCAGTGAAGTGCTGTCACAGGCATGAGAAGAATCCTGAGACGCTGAACCGATGGCTGAGCGTTTTTATGCTATTGTCTGCATAAACGTCCATATTTGAAGGATCTGTACTGTAGGAGACAATGTATTCTAAATATGTTACTACATCCAGGAATGAAAAAGTAAAAAAAACAACTGTTCTAAGGAGTATAAAGCTGTAGTCACCCACTGTGTCTTGTACAAGGCAGGCAGGGAGAGCATTTAGATAATTTCAATCTTAATAAAGTATCCAGCTGCTGTTCTACTGGCTATGTAATATGTAATATAATATAATATCATACAATATAATATATTTTTTTCTCAGCAAAACCCCTCATTCAAAGCAATTCTGTGCAATTCTTCCATTGTTTGCACAGCTACAAATGAGGCCTTTCTATGACCATATCAGTCACGACCAGGCTGTTTTCACCTTGTAAACGAACACAAAGGCAATGCGACAATACAAAAAGCAAAAGGGTTTAATCACTTAATTAGATACCTTGACATAATCATCCCTAATTGCTACTTTTTACAAATATGCTAGGAAACCAAAAAAAAAAGCTTCACAAAAGGGTCTATATATGAGACCCTCTCGATCACACCTAGTGCAGTAGCCCATGAAAGGCCAGAACATTGATGGCCTATCAAAAATAATTGGGCAAAATCAGCAGGGCTGTATGTGAACCCTTATATATAATGAGGCTGAATGAGGATAAAATGTACGCCGAGAGACTTTTATCAAAGACTCTCAACTTCATGGTCACTAAGGCAGCTTCAAATCACTCTACAGACATTTCAACTGCATTAGTCTGAACGAAAAGTGTCAACTGACCGTTAATAAGTAATATCTGAAGACCTCAAAACTGAAAAAGTTGAAACTGCACTATATTACAATATACAGCCAATAAAACAACAACTTATAACAAACTTTCTTCATAACTTAAATTTGAAGTGCTAATCACATCATGTTACCTCCTGGTATGTGTTAAGTGTACTACAAAATCTGACTGTACACAGAAATTATTATGAATTATTAGAAAAATAATGCACACCTGACTCAAGATATATATATATATATATAGTGCTTATTTTATCCTCAAAACTCTATAGTGAGTAGGTTTAATTTCTTACTCATCTCATTCAATGCCTCCATTGTTAATTCCTAAACGTCATTTTAGTCCAAGGCTTCAGTCGTTGATAGCAGACTAATTATGCAGCTAATAACTAAATTATTAGAGAAAGTGCGTCTCTTAAAAGTGTTCAGCAGCAGTTCTCGGTGCGTCTCTTAAAAGTTTTCAGCAGCAGAGATAAGCGAAATTTTAAGTAGCTACATTTTCTTCAAGAACAGCACCATTGTTACCTTTCTTGTGAGAAATGTCATGTAGATTTCAAGTCGCTAAACTATTTTACTGATACAATCAATAGTATAAGTAATGCTAACAACGTTAGCATGTTTATGTTTCCATATGTGGACGTGTTTGTACTGTACTGCATGTGTGCGCATTTGTAAAGGAGAGAGAGGAGGCAAAAACAAGGACGTTTTTATCCTGTTGTTTACTTTATTTATTTATTTGTTTGGCCAGTGTCGTTGTGGAACTATAAAGGCCCATTCACACCAAGGACGATAACTATAAAGATGACATTAAGGTTTTTACAATTTTTAAGAACTATATCTTTACTGTTATCTTTATAGTTATTGTGCTTAGTGTGAAAGGGGCTTAACGTAGTCAAGACCTGCCTGAAACTACGTTCACCGTGTGTTTTCCCTGGCAGTGAAAATAACTGCCCGAGCTCCTTCAGCCAATCAGATTCAAGTATTCAATGTTCCTGTAGTATAAGATTCATAAATTAATCCATTATATCAAGGTCCTGAGAGGGAAAAGTTAGTTTTGTGCTCGATAATCTGTATTTATTTTACATTCTAAGTCTTCCAAAAACATTTGATGCAAATTACTTATGTCAAAAGTGAGGTGTGTAATTTTTTAGATGTTAAAATTCTTTTTACTTGCTGAGCTTAATTTGCCGAGACAACTCGTAGCCATTCGTAGGTTGCTTCCTCTGAAAAATATAAACACTGTGGTTTTTTGGCTCTTCAAAACATTTTTGTTTGGTTTTGGTTTGTGAAGGTTCATAACACCTGAAGAAAGCCATCCCTTGCCAATAAAATGATATGAAAAGCCAAAATGTAATATGATCAGACAAGTAAGCAAATCTTGATGGTTTGTAACTGTTACATGCAAATTTAAAAACGTACCATTTATGCTAACTAGGCCTATTGAGGCATTGTGGTTGGGCCAGCGTAAGCGCTTTTGATCCGTATGTGTCTTCATTACAGGACAGTGCACTTTACACAAAGGTTCCATTGTTTAACTTTAATTCCCATGCCCACCGCATCCATTGTCAGTCCGGAACACCACACATTCCTTCAGAATTCCATCACGGAATGGATGCCCCTATTGAAACAAGTAAGCGTTTTTAATTCTATTACTAGAGGATGGGAAAATTCAGGACGGCTGACAGTGAGTTCTAAGTGTTAAATTAACAGTCTTTGTTTCGTAATGCGCAGCCATTAAAAATTGCTTTCAAACCACGCAGCCAATTTGTTGGGCTCACTGAGGTGAATCTTGAGTAAACTTTGCATAGGAGATGGAAGATAAATATTCCTCATTACCTAAAGAGAGGAAGCAACAGCCCGGAGCAAATCCGTCTACGAGAGTATGCACCTCTTCACACACACACACACACACACACACACCCCTGTTTTGTAATTACAGGGAAAAAACTTATTCACAAGCCACCTCCATTAGGAGCAGAAAAAAAAATAAACATAAAGCAGACATCACAATGTGCATCGTTTTACTGGAAAAGCTATGCAGTCATGTAAATGGGAGGATGAGAGATAGAAGAAGTTCTGATCCCTAATGGCCTTCCCAGACACAGACAATTCAATTAAGTGCACTAGTGTATTACTTTCTTCTCTGCACTTTTCTCCAGCCTCTGTGAGTCTGTACTTTCACATCACTCCTGAGAGTGCAATAACAGAAATACCTAAACAGTAAACCTATACAGGATTACTGGAAAAAAAAACCTGAATCGTTTCATCCATAAGAGATGCGAATAAAAATAAATCATGCATTTTCTTCTAAAGCTTGTGTCCTTTTCTGTTCTCTTGTCTCTTCTATTTGAGTGAAACTGCTTTATCATGCTTCTAAAACATTCAGAGAGAAAGCAGGAGCCAGAATTAAAACAATATTCCTAAGAAAAACATTCTTCAAAACCACTGTTTAATTCTATTTAAAAAACAAAGAAAAAAAGTAAAGAATATTTTGTAGTTCAGAAAAGACTTTTAAAATGTTTTTTTAAAAAAAAGATTTTATTCATGAAAATTGTATTAGTGTTATTCTTACTCTCCGTTACTTAAAAAAATGTTAAGAAAATATTTGAGAGCTACAGTCCATTTTGTGTACCAATTTTAGTAAATATAATATTTTTTTAAAATAATAATAAAAGTAGTATTCAGAAAAGATCAGAAAGTGGAAACTGGAATAATGGCTGCAGAAAATTAATCTTTGCCATTACAAGATAAAACTACAATTTTTAAAATATAATCATTTAGAAGTTCATTTAAACTATTTCCTATTGTATTTTAGATACAATAAAAGATAGTGTATATCTTTTAATTTGAACCAAGAACTTCGTATATTGATCTAACTAAATAGTGTAAACATACTGGTTCTGCGATGCTATCAAAACATTGCTGTTTGTTTGAGCCGCCCAAAGATGTCTAATATAGACATCGCTATCTGTTATTATCTGCATGGCAGTTATTCTGCATATACTGAACTACGCAACTTAGAGTCATCTTTGCTTCATGCTACAGCCCTAAAAAACCCTTAAACACAACACACCTGTATCAATCTACATGGGGTAGACAGTACACTGGAGGTCAGGCGGTGCAGCCCATAATTTACATCAGCAGCATTCCACGGACCTAACATACCACTCTGAAGAAGAGCTGCCTCTCTTTCCAGACAATCCAAACATTTAGAAAGCTGG
>JAUCMS010000105.1:10982552-11007101 GCA_032357445.1 Enteromius radiatus
TGCCTCGTTTATAAGTAAGTGCTAAAATAAAGCAATGTATTTAATATGAATTAATATCGATTCTGGTGTAAAAAAATAAAAAAAATCCCGATAGTTAGGTGAATCGATTTTTTGTCCCATCCCTATTTAGTTGGCCTCTAGCTAAAAGATGGGGACAATGAAAAGAAACAAATCCTTTATTTAAATGTACTATATTTTAATTTAGCTAGACTTTTTAAAGATTTCTAATAGAAACAGCTTTTAAAAATGCAGTTCTGACATATAGGTATTTGGATGGTGTGCATGTATTTGATTAAAGAGGAAGGTTAAAAATCTAGAACGTCTTATTACCAAGCATACCCTAAACACAGCGATGACTATGAGACTCAATACCTTGCTATAGTATATATAAGTGTTCAAGAGTGAAAACTTGTTTGTGTGTGTGACAGAGAGAGAGAGATAGAAAAAAAGAGAGAAAGCTCTTTGTACCTGCTCCTGTGCTCGTACGTGCCCTTGCAGTGAAACTTGTGAGCAGGAAACACAGTGAAAATACCCTCCTCTGAGCTGAAGTACTGCCACTTGATCCCTGGATTGGACTTCAGGTTGTCTGCCAGCACTAAAGTCAAAGAGAAAGCAAGAATAGTTTGAACAAATAAGATAAAAATAAAACTTTGATATATTTTGTATTACTCTATGGGCTCTTCTTAAAAGAAAAGAAAATAAAAGAAAAAAGTGTGATATATTCCATGGCCTCTTTTTAAAAGCAAACTAAACTAAAACTAAAACTAAAACTAAAACTAAAACTAAAACTAAAACTAAAACTAAAACTAAAACTAAAACTAAAACTAAAACCAAAACCAAAACCAAAACCAAAACCAAAACTAAAACTAAAACCAAAACTAAAACCAAAACTAAACTAAACCTAAAACTAAACTAAAAACTAAAACGAAAAAAAATTAAATAAATGAATGCATACAAGACCAAACAAATATATAATATAGGTAAACAAACACACAACCCTCTGTTTTTATTTTCTGAGATTACAACGTATAACTTTGTTATTCACTATACGTCAATCACAATCACTACTCGTCAAGACATATATCATTATAGAATTCTAAAGCAGTCTTTTGTAGAAACATTAGATCTAAATGTCACAAACTCCCAAAGACAATTACCCAGAACTAATTTAATATGCCATGCAGCATGGATCTATATGAATGGTGTGTGCACTTGAAGCAGGCAGCTGTAGGTTTCGTGTCAGTTGAACAGCCCCAGCTGTGTGACGGCCGGAGCCCAGACAAGCTGATCCTTTCCAAACACTCGAGAAGCACAGCGATCACCACTCTGCTGCCATCAATTCAAGCATTTATTTACTTAACAGGAGTCGGGAAGTGAAGGAAAGTGGGGGGAAAGAACAAGAAAAGAAGGAATACAACTGAAAGAGAAGCAGTGGAGGTATTCAAGAGGGCATAAGACTGATATGTATGATCCTTGTACTTTAGTAATGTTACTTGGATCTTTTACACCAAAAATTTAAAAAGAAAGAAGGAAAACATTTTTTTAAGTCACATAAAAAGGATGAATGTGGGCTACGAGAGGTTACTCAGGTCAAATAAATAAACTGTAATTTACCCAATCCACTTAAACATGTCGACATCTATAAGTGGTTTGAGTGATTCAAAATGTTAACTAAAACAATACAAGCCCAATATTATTTAATGTAATAAAATACACAAATAATGAAGGAAGTAGAGGTTTACAGTAAACACTAGCTTTAGCCTTTCTTAATTAATTATGATCAAAATAAACATAGTTTATTAAACTGCTGTGGAAACCTGCAGAAGGAGAAAAATGGATGCTAAGCACGAATAGACGTCCCAACCACAAA
The DNA here is from genome assembly GCA_032357445.1 of Enteromius radiatus. NCBI lineage: Eukaryota > Metazoa > Chordata > Actinopteri > Cypriniformes > Cyprinidae > Enteromius > Enteromius radiatus. The sequence goes on from JAUCMS010000105.1 coordinate 10,984,423, forward strand.
TGAGCCATCAATCCATACCCAAAATATAAACAGGAACTTTAAAGCATGTTGACAGCTTTAAAAATCATACACATGTGCCGCCCCAGAGAGCTTAATCCCCCATCCAGTGTTTAGAGTAGCTGAGAAGCAGACATGACGTGACACCCCTTCATTTCCTCTATCCCTTCATTCCACTTTCAATCTTCACAGACTGTTATATTTCTTCTCGCTTACGGTGCTGTGAATTTCAGGGTTACTTTTAGCTCTAAAAACCATTGCATTTGCCTCTTCCTTTTTTTAAACTCTCTCTCATTCTTGAATGTGATCGTTGCATGGCTGTCTATGCAGGGTCAGAAAGCTCTTAAATTTCATTACAAATACATTCATTTGTGTTCTAAAGATGAACAATGATGAAAGATCTTTCTTTTAAATTTCACTTCTGGATGAACTATAGTACTTATTTTTCTATCAGCATAAAATAAGTATGCACTTTCAGTGCTTATAAAGTTGGGACGCAGTCTTATGAGATTTGAGGAAATAAACAGACATAGATGTGAAGAGGAGTAAAGGGTGAAACAAAGGACACCAAAGTGGTGTGTGTGTGGGGGGGGGGGGATGTAGGAACCGATCCTACAACCTAAATCAAAGACATCACATCACACTCAAACACAACATTATCTCTCTCTTTCTCTCTCTCACCAGTCTATACCTCCCTCTTAATTGTCTCTTTTCTCCCTCTTCTTTTCATCAGTGTTTAGACTAACTGGGATCAAATATGACTGATGACTGCCTGCATAGTTAGCAGGGTTAGTATTCTGTGACAAATGGAAGGAGACTGGTAACATGAACTCCTGATGACTGCCTTACAAAAATAAGCATCTGTATGAAGATGAATTGCGATAATCTGTTCTGGATGGAGAGTGAGCGTGTGAGGCCAGAAGAAATAAGGTGCTTAAAAAAAATTGCTGTTAGTGTAATGAATCTGTTGGTCACACTTTAGTTTAAGGACAAATTCTCGTTATTAACTGTTACCTTTGCATCAGTAAATTCTTAATGTGTTTCTTATTAATAGTTACTAAGGTAGTCAAGTTTAGGTATGGGTAGGATTGAGAATAAAGCATTAATATGTGCTTTAAAAGTAGTTATAAACAGCCAATACACTATTAATATGCATGCTTATAAGTAGTTACTACACTAATGTAATCCAAATAACAAATATAATCTGATTATTTTTAAGTCCATCACTTAAGTTACTGACTTAGTATTCTTTTATCTTGTATGTAATCTACTATAAGTGGCTTGAAAGGCTTTTCCACTGTAAAAACAATGATGTATTTGATATGAAGAGGACCTGTTGACACTGGCGCCATGTATAAAGTGATAAAAACATACACTTCCTGATTAGTGAGGTAGAGCAGATATAAAGGGGAAAAGAGCACGAGGTACAAAGCTGTGGTCACTTAAAAGGGAAAGGAATAAAAACAGAGGTGAGAGGAGAGAAAATAAAGTATTTCCAAGCGCAAATGAGCAAGGTCACGTATTCAACAGCCTTGTTCATTTTTTGTCTCACTCTAAAGGCCAAAAAAATCTTTGAAGATTTGACGTCAGGAAAGCAATATTGTTCTTTGCAAATGGTTGCTATGGCAGCAGCCGGATAAGTGAAAATTGGCTTTGGGTTTTTGAAGCTTAGGCACTGTGTGTGTGTGTTTTATACAAACCAGAGTTGAGGTCTCGTCCTGGGTTGAAAGCCCGACTATTGACAGTAGGGGAGAGACGATCACAGCTGATGGTCTTCGAAACATTGGTGTTAAAATTACCATCAAATCTGAAATCATAGAGAAGACAAAACATCAGTACAGCTTCTTTTAACCAGTGATAATTAGAAAGTGACACTGAAGAAAACACAGTTTAGCACTTGAGCGGTGAGGGTTCAGTTTGTTCAAGGCCTCGGTCATGAAGAAAAATGAGGCTGAAGTGTTTCTTATTCTATAATAACAGCTTTTACAGTTGTGTGGTAAAACCCCCTGAGGAAGACTGCGTCGATATCTATTTCTACCAGCTGCACAGCTCTTGTGCTGAAGATGAAAGAGAAAGATGGAGGGATGCAGTCTGAGGGGAGAGAAGGATGATGAAGAGCAGATGGGAGAACCCTTTTGATTTTATTCACAGCATCCAACACTTTTAGACAGGCATGAAAAAGCAAATTTATTTATAAAATATAAATATAAAAAGAAACTGAAAAAAAAAAAAAAAACTGCACTGCTAAGATTCTTATAAATATTTATTGAAAAATATTTTATTCAGCAAAGAGGTTTTTTAAAAAAAAAATATATATATATATATATATTGTATATAATCATATATAAATTATATATATATATATATATATATATATATATAAAAATATATATTTAGTAGAACAAAATTTTCAGTATTGTTAAAAAAAGCACCAAATATTAAGATTAATAAAAATGCTTTCTGAAGGAGTTATTAAATCATCACAATAATATTTTAAAAATGCAAGTTGTCATTTAAAATTTGCATTTTTACTGTATCTTTGCCCAAAGAAATGATTTGGTGAGGAAGAGACTTCTAAACTAATATATATATATATATATATATATATATATATGTGTGTATGTAGATAACAGAAAAATACATAAGTTTACATAAAAAAAAAATCTTACTATTACAATTAACAATGAAATCTCTATATTATATTCATATTATAATTTAGCATTTTAGTCTTCATAAAGAAAGCGAACTTAAGCCTGACCAGTAATACTTTTGTTATTAATCCAATAATGCAATGCATAAAACAAACTCTGACTGGAAAAAAACATGTTTATCCATGCTGCAAATAGACAAGCAGTAATGCAGTCTGGCTTGCTTTATCTTGCATTATTTCGTTCATGGTTTGAAAATGAGGACATAATTTAACCCGTCCAATTTGGCATGATGGATTCACGCTAAAGAGCGGGAGAAAAAATTATTGATTTGTGTGTGTATTTTATATATATATATGTATATATATATATATATAGGAACATATTCTGTTTGGTTTGGCTGATAATAAGCCAAAGTAATGTGCAATATATGCAGAGTTGGTTAGTTGCATGTTGACAGCACTGATTAGTGGCACAGTGGCCAATCAGGAACTCATCTAGATTTATAATTAACAATCATGAGTCTCGTCTATTCAGAATGCGCTGCAAACAAATAATATGTCATAGCCGCCCATGCTGCTGTTTCAGGTCTCTGCCTGCACTAATCGAGCACTGATCTAAGCAATGTCTCCAGAGATCTTGCACTGCCACACTCGCTTTCATCTCCCTTATGACTCTACAAAAACACTGCTGCACACACACACAAACACACACTATCTCTGTAACAAGCTCTAGCCATCATTTCCTCCTCATCCGCCAACCGATCCTATTCCGACAGAAGAGACTGCATACAGTATATCTTCCTGTTCTTCACTGCTCTCCCCTAAACGCATCGTATTTGTCCTTTGCCACATGAACTAGGTACGTTCTTTTCCTTCGCCCATTACTAAACTAGTGTCTTTCTCACCATCGGGTTAATTTCTCTCTCCCTATTATCGTCGTCTCACAGAGCCAGAGCGGGACTGTGGTTTGATTGACGGCTGCTGTGATGTGCAAAGCGCTTTGAACTTCAGACATTTAATTCCCATCAGGCCCTAGTCATTAGAATTCTCCTTCAACACACTTTACATGTGGTGGCAAAGCAAATGTGGTAGATAAAAAATAAATTTGCAAGCTGCTTTGAATTTTACATCAGAAAAAAAAGACGGGAGAGCAAGTGAGCAAACGGGAAATGGGGGGGAAAGAACGAGCAAGAAAATATATATTGAATAAAAGCTTGAGACTTATAGAGACTTGTTTGATTTCGGTTCAGTATGCAAATTAGGGCCTCTGCAAAAACATTCAGAAAGAATGAGGAGGGGAAAAAAAGAAGAAGATTGAATGGAAAAACAAGCCCTCAGGTATTGTTCAGCTTGCATGGTGTAGAAAAACACATCTGACTGAAAATAAGTAAGAACTTGAAACACATCGGCTGCTCACTTTTAATTGCATATTTCAATTTCAAAGCGTATGATATCAGTCCACATAATAAATTATTCTAAAATTGAGGCCAACTGTCATGATCTCAACCATTAAAATTAAAAATTCCAATCAAATGTTCATTTGATCCTGTTGAAAATTAATTAAATGCACCGTAAAAAAAATGACCATGATTTCAACAGTAAAAACGAAAATGCTATGGTAAAAACCTGTTAAATGGTTAAGCTTAACTTCCTGTAAAATTTACAGGGAAAGCAGTACTGACATTCCCAGAATTCCCTGCATTGCATTTAAAATTTAGTTTGAATTTGAAAGAACAGTTTCTTCTTAGTTGTTTCTTATTAGTTATGTTTATTAGGGTTGTACGTTACATCTAATGATGTTTATTGCATATTTCAGTTTAATAAATCTCACCATGATGGTGTTTAGTGTTTGTGTGAATGACTCTGAGCTCCTTCAATACATGCCCATATTTAAAAGCTGCTTGTGATGGGCTTTGGTTCATCATGTGACTTTCTCCTCATCACCTGCATTTGATGCTTATCAGCATATTTCAAAAGGTACAAAATAGATTTAAGTGCTGTAATAGGTTGGTATATTAACATTATATCAGTTAATCAAATTACAATTTTACGTGTTAATTTAAAAATAAAGAAATAAATATTATATTTTAAACATATAATGCAGAATACCAACTTGCTATATTTAAAAGACACAATCATAATACATTCATTAACAGAAAAATCTATTTTTTATTATCATTAATTTTGTTCATTATATTTTATAACTGACACAAGGAGGAATGAAAACTTGGCCAAAAAATAACTGACTAAACTGATATATTGGTTTATCAACAGAAGAAAAATAAATATTTCAGTGTTAGATGCCGAAAGCAGTATTGTGTGCCAGAAGTGAAATGGGAAATATACAATACATAATATATCAGATGACAATTAAATCTACAATCAGGCATTACAACACAATATTTCAAAATTAATGTCTAATCTGTGTCAGTACACAGTCACTAGCCTAATATCTCTTTATTAGCACAGTCTGTGAGCAGCAAACGCTTTTAGCCTCTTAATATTTAACTAAACAAAGTGCTGTCCTCATGTACAGAGATGAACTCCTCATTTAGTGGCACTTCATGTTTGACGGTGACAATAAAAGCTCCCTGTGATTTTATTCCACAGCTAATAGAGCGCTGGCAGATTGGTGACGTCTCTCCACGTGGCAGAGATAAGATTCACGTACCACTGCGGTATCAGCTCTGTCTGTCAGTCACACACACACACACTCTCACTGCGTCTATCAGAGCGGGCTTCATTAGCACAGCGGTCTCCGAGAGTTAAGAGGGAGGCTCAAGGGGGATTATGGGAAAAGAGTTTCCCTATTTCACCCTGCATGGACTTGGGAAAGCATGCAGTCCGGCAAAGCAGCATTTAAGACCCCTTTATGGTCACTTAAGCCCCTCTTCTCGCTCCCTTTCTGCATCCCTCTCTCTCTCTCTCACACACCGTCTTTATTAGCTCAGCCTCAGAGCCTGTCCAAACGGTCTGGCTCCAAAAGGATTGGGAGATACAGACCGGATTAACAGTTAACAGGGAATGAGAAAAAGAGTGAAAGAGGGAGGAAAGGAAATGAGAGTTTGTTTGTGGGGGAAGAAACCCTAATCAAGAAATGTTAGCACTGAAAAAAAATTCTAATAGGAATGTGATGATCTAAATTCAGTGGCGTAAAATCTTTTATATTAATGAATATCTGAAATGTTTTCTTCTACTACCTGAAAATCTGAATCTATTTACCTAACAGTTACTATTTGCAATGTAAACCTTTAAAAACCTTTTAGAAACATCATGTGTTAAAATATTTTAATAAAATTGTATATTCACAAATACATTGTAAACCTGGATGAAAATTAATGTTCTTAACTAATCTTAATCTTATTGTAAAGTGTTACCAAAATAATTGATCTAAAGTATATGTACATATTGTTAATCTTTATTATACTGTTTAATTTTAAATGTTTTGAAAGAAACTCACCTTAACCAAGGCTGCATTTATTTGACCAAAATAACAGCAAAACAGTAACACTGTAACTTTTAACACACAGTAACACAAGTACTTTTTCCTACTTTCATATATTTTAACATTTAATTTATCTATTTAATAGCAAAGATGAACATTACTCTAGTTTTTAGTGTCACACCATCATTCATAAATTATTATTACTGATGTGGTGCTCATTGTTATTAATATTGCCTATTTATTTATTTTTTCAAAAAATTATACATCTAGTTCAGGATTCACTGATGCAAAGAAAGACATTTAGAAAAAATTCAAATAACCTTAAAAGGCTAAAAATGATACAGTTTCATAACCATACCTGTGCGTTTATTTAGACGGTACTGAAAGTACTTTAAAGAATATTATGGTATTACCATTGCCCAAAAAACATGCTATTTGCTTAGCACCGGTGATAACGATTGTAGCCTTATCACTGTAGACTCCACATGCACACACTTCAACATCATTAGTTTTGCAGACCATCCTTTGGGCAATGCACAAATGTAGCTTAACACTCCACCGACACTTAAATCCCCCTAAGCAGAGAGAGAGAGAGAGCAGTCGATCACATGAGTCCTGAGTAAGGCGCTATTTCTAGACGGTTTCATCGCTGGTTAAGTGTAGCAGAAGGCCGTGGGGGTGAGTGTTGATTAAAGCATTCTCCTGTGCCAGAGGTCAGCGCTCATGGGAGAACAGACACCGCTGGGACGTATGATGGGGATGTGACATCGATACGGTGTGAAACATTTGATCTTTCAGCCATGACTGGGATTTATGAAGGCAGCTGAACTGAGGTCTAATAGAGGATACAATGCCGGAGCAGATGTCATATGGAAGCTTTAAATCTCTAGAAACCTTGTCTGAAAATGACATTTTCATCTATTCAGTCCGTTATTACATTAAATTACAGCACAAGCATTTTTGTGATTCCTTGAGGGCAAAAGTGTAGAAGCCTTTATGTCAACATTTTCAGAACTGTAAATAAACTCAAATTGAGAGATATACATTTAAAATTTGGAATGTCAACTCAGAACTGTGAGATAAAGAGTTGCAATTATTTATTTATTCCATTTATTACAATAACAATTTGAATTGTAAGATGTAAACTTGAATTCGCAAGAATGTCAGAAGAAGTTTAAATCTTGCAATTTAGATTTTTTTTTAGGGCTATCAAATGATTAATCACATTAAAAATAAAGGTTTTTGTTTAAATAATAAATGTGTATTACTATCTATATTTATTATGTATATATGTATATATATATATATATATAATTAAACACATTGTATATATTATTTATTTTACGTGTATATATATATATATATGAGAACATAAAAAATGTTTGTGCATTTATATATTCATAATAATAATAGAAACCTTTGTTTTGGATGCGATTAATGACGATTTATCGTTTGACAGCACTAATATATATATATTTTTTTTTCAGAACTGTGAGAAAAAGTTTAAATTGTGAGAAAGTTTTTAAATTTTTTATTCTATTGCTTCCAGAAAAAAAGTGTGATGTCATCTTTTACTTTAATATTTTGTTTATTCTTGATGCTTTTACTGCCTTTACGGATTTTCTTTTTTTTCAAATGTCACTTAACCTAATGAAACCAAAGTCCTCAGGTTACCTTTAAATGTATTACTTAAACAAAATCATGAAAAACATTTTGGTGATGTTTTGGAAATTGTTTCCCCAAGCAAGTACACAGGAGCTACAATAAAAAAGCCTATTTCTGCATTGAAAACACTACCAAGATGTCCACTGAGTTAACGTAAGAACAACTTTGATTGGACATGGCAGGTCACAAGACATCAATGCGCTAGACCATCCTCATGCAAAATAAAATGACTTCAGAGATCACTGATAAATCTGGATTTTTCGTTCCATGTAAGTGCACAGCACTGCAAGCCTACTTGTAGAAAGTACTCTTCACTTCTACAGTTTTGAAAAAAAACTTACATTATATTGTTCATCATGGTTCTCATAACAAAAGGCTCTTCAAAAACCCACAAACAGGATGTAACATGATAATATCAAGGCAGTGTATAATACATTCCATTGTTAAGAAAACTTGAAGAGGCGGTTAGATAAACATCGATGAGCTGATTGGGCAGGTGTGTGAAGGTTTAAGCCAAATGATGTGTCATTCATAAAAACATCCAAGTGTTGTCTTGTAGGATAAAGCAGCTCCTAGCTAGCTCTTTTATGCTTTTTATCAAGCCTCAGGTGATACGTTGACTTTGATACTGGACACTGGATGACATACTGGAAAACCTATTTGTAGTCTTCTAAACGCCTACTGTAATTTTACTTCCCTTCAACACATCGTAAAAGATGTTTCTGTGCCTCTGGGACTGATACATTTTCCAAAACAGTTCTTTGAGAACTGCACTTTCCAGCACTTTTTTTTTTGACAAACACAAACTTTATTATTAAGTAAAAAAGAAAAAGTAACAAAAAAACTGTAATATTATGAAATATTATTTAAATTCCGTTTTAATTACATTCATTTCATATTTATATATTTTGTGATGACAAAGCTGAATTTTCCAGCAGTCATTACTCCAGTCTTCCAGTCACATGATGCTTCAGAAATCATTTTAAGACTCTGACTTGGTTCTCAAGAAAAAATAAAATGCTTAATTGTTTTTAAAGATTATTTGATGAATATAAAGATCAACTGAATGCTGCACACTTACTGGAAAAAAATAATAAATTAAAAAAAAAAAACTTTAAATGGCAGTATATTTATATAATGTATATTTATATTTTATTAATGTCCACTAACTGGTCTGGTCACAGTTTAAACATTTTTAAATGAATCCATGATGTTTCCCGTTACTGTGGGAGCCTTTTTCTAATCTAATCTATTGACTAATTCAATTTTTTGCCAGAGTATGCACAAACATGGCTTCTCTCTTGATGGAACTGAGAACCTCCTAGCTAGCAGAAGCTAGCAGCTAGCAGCACCTTTAAAATGTCAAATGATAGTGAAAGGATGCAGTCAGGAAAAAATATATACTGATAACGGGTGAAAAAGACATAGCTGAGAAGGTCAGCGGATGATGGAGAACATCCTCCAGACAGAGATAAAAGGTTGCAGAGAAGATGAAAATTCAGAGAAGTAGAGCCAAACATATGAGTCTGGATGTGTGAGTGAGACAGAGTCAGGCAAAGAGACAGAAGGGAGGGACAGTTAAGACACAAAGCAGACAAAAGATACTGCAAAAACTCTGCAAACTGCCATGGGAGAGAGAGATTAGGTTTGAAAGGGCAGTCTGACAACTGAGCTAACTAATCATTCCCTTTCAGTGATTTAAACACAATATGTGTGGCATTTAAAAATGCGTTCCTCATTCACATAAGCTTAGTCACACCCATTACACATGCACACAGTAAAATCAGTGAATCAAGTAAACTACGATGACGCATCAGATTCACACAGATTAACGTACTTTAAAAGGTGCTGTGGAGGGGGAAAAAAGTTAAATGAAAGGAGTAATAAATGAGTACTTACTCCATCATGGAGGGAGGGATGGTGCAGCAGTCCTGGATGGCTGTGAGAGGGGATGTGAGGTGGGCTGTGTAAGACGCTTCCACCACCTGCTTGTTCCTGTTCACCACATCCAGGTACCGGTTAAACTTCTCACGGATCTTTTTTGCTAGCTGAAAACAATGAAATCAGATGTATTAAATATGCACACTGTATTTCAATATTCTCTTCCTGATAAGCAGATTATCTCTTATTGGGGTTCCATTTAGTTCACTAAAAATAAAAACCCGTCATCACCAACTCACGATTTCCTCCCACTTTTATTCTGTTAAACAAAAACAAAGATTTTCTGAAGTATATCCAAACAGTTGACAGAAGCCATTGACTTGCATCGTATTATGAAAGTCAAGGTCACCAACATTCTTCAAAATATCATTTTGTCCTCAAAAGATTTATAACAACTCAACTTATAAACAAGTAAATGATGTCGGTTTTAATTTTGGAGTAAACTATCCCTTTCATTTTTGCAACCCAATTATTTTGGTCAAAAATGTAGTTTTAATATCAATATCAAACTCTGTTTTCACTTTTTGGCAAACAAAACCAAACCAAAAAAATTAAAATAAAAAAAATAACAATTATGCCAAAACACTTATGATTTATGATCAAATTAAATTATATTTAATTAAATTTAGTACATTAAATTTAAGCAATAAATCAATTATTTTCTAAATTAGAAGAAGGCCTATAGACTGAAATGTTTGAGAATTTTCAATTTGGTGCCTTTGGTTTAAGTTGACCACTTGAATGCAATGCTGTCCTTTTTAAAAAACATAGTATAAATTAATGAAATATCACTTTGATATACGCACTTCTTGTTTGAGAACTCCCTTTCCATTAGTCATGTGAAATAAGCTGATATTAATTCGCTTTCCAAATCTAGTCCTGCACTCTACATCAAAGAGAGTTTGAACTAACCTTGGAGACTAGTAATCGATCACCATTAGACATGCATTGTCAGCCAGTGCAGTGCCCACAGGCACAGGGAAAATGGTTTGGTGGTGCTACAAGGGAAAACTGAGTTCATAAACCAGAAGAGGTTTCAGAAAACTGAGATGTTGTTTTAGCTTTGGGTCTATACTGCACTCGTGTGAAGGAGTTATGGCTGATTAACTTTGTTTCTGTGAATTCTGGTTTACCCGTTGCAGGCTGCAGCTCCCTGGAGAAAGTTATTAACTAGAGCAGCAGAGTTTCTCCAAATTACTGACACATGAGCCGCTTTCTTTTCACCAGATGTTTTAGCAAACCAAAACATGCACACATACAATGCATTAAAAATAACTTTAATGCAAAGGAATTTTAATGCAAAATCAAATGATAAATCTCTTCCTCTCAGTCCTGGATTGGAGAAATGTACCATGACCCATTAACCATGAACATCCAATAAGCTGCCTGTTTCAGCCAGTACTGTTATTTTTTCAAGTTCACAGTCCAAGAGAAACATTCCCACTTTTCTGAGAGATCAGAAAATAATACCATCTAATCTTATATCTAATTTTGCTGAATCTAATCAAACGTTCAGGCCTTGAAAGAGGTAGAAGATCATTTAAGGTTGTTGCGCTCAATCCACAGTATCAACTACATTGTTAAACAAAAAATATGACACAAGCTACTGTTAATGTCAAAGAAATGGTCTATTTCATGAATATCTTATGACAAACTGTGTGACAATTAGTTTGGGTATTTCACAAGGTCTGTGTCCTAGCTCATTAAAATGGTGACATTAGGAGAAGACAGGTTTTCTTTGTCTTTGTGTACCTACAAGACATGGACATGATCCTAATTGGTGCCGTTTTCCACTGGGGTGCCTTTTCAACTTGAACAAACAGCAGTGCCAGGCCTTCATTACCATGTGAGTGCGTACACAGGACTGGCAGATGTTGACAGCATTGCCAAACGAGTAACTGATGAAAGTCAAATTTTTTAGAGGAGCCCAGAATAATGGGATTTGTAGTTACGGATCTAAAAGTGCTATTTTATAACCTTTACAATGGTTAATAAAAGAAGAACTAAAATGTCAGCTAAAACAATAAATGGAGCAAAAGACAAAGCTGTATGAAAGGAAACATGAGCAACCACACTGTAAAACATGATTGTGATTTGAACCGTAAAAGATTGCAAAAACCTGTGAGTTGGTTAACAGTAAGTGTTTGTACCGTATACAGTAAATAACTGTGAAATTCTGTTAGAATTATGCTTTTTGGATGAGTAAAAGAACAAATGGTATAATTTGTAATTGTATAGCTGTAAATGGACATTTTCGGAATACTTCACATTTAGTTTATTTTTAATAAGTTTTTTTTCTTATCCTTTGTGTACATTAGGCTTTTACTTGACATACAGTGTTGTTAAATTAAGATTTATTGCAATATTTCAGTATCATTTCAGTTACCTTTCATTTATCACCACCTGTTTTTGGTGGTTTTCAGTTTATTATAATAGTTCAAAACAGATATTAGTACTTCAGTAAGCTGGTATGGGCCTAATACCACTATATTACTTAATATGACAGCAATTTACAAACCTAAATTCACTGTAAAAACATGCATTTCATTATGGTAAAGCTCTGGCAACCGCAGCTGCCAGTATTTTATCGTAAATATATTTATTTATTTTAATTTTTTTTTTGTTTACTGTACAAGACTTAATGCCATAATTGTACATCAATAAATAAAAAATGTTTTTCTATTTTTTTTGGTCAATCTAAGCTGTTCAAATATAACAAATTTGTTCACTAACATGCAAGATTAGGTTTCCTTGGGAATTTCTAAAATGATGTCTGGCTAAAACCACTTAATGAGACACAGACATGAGTTTACATGCTTGATCTTTTATATTTTTTTTTTACTTTCAAGAACGCACAATGGTTTAAGTATCTGAGGTACGGCTCGATTATGTTGTGGAACAAAAATTCACAGACTCCATTTTACTTAAAATAACCATTATCATGTCCATAATCCTTATTCTTCAACAAATTAGATATTTTTGAATAGGCTAATTGTCTTTCCAATTTTTTTTAAGACAACAAACTGAAGAGCTCTATTAAACAGAAACTAAAACTAGGTCAATGTAATGCTATACAGATTTCAGAGCTAAGAATAGACTGTATTTAGGCTGCATTACCATGCCACAAAATAATACAAAAATAAAATTAGGGCTATTAATTTCTAAATTTCATACATCTGTGTGTACGTACTGCTGTATATTACATCAAAGTAGTTCAAAATAGTTACTTTTCATACATTCATACACATGTTCCTCTTAAATGTAACACTTCAATAACTCTATACCTACTCAGCTTAGTCAACAACACCAGCGGCAAGATCCAAAATGGTGGAGTAATCATTTTAATTATTCGTCTACATCTCCTTCCCTTTTGACACAAGTACATCCAGCGCTGGTTAATGAGGTACAACAAAACAGCATTATAGCATGACAAAGCCTGAGTCACTTCATAATCAAACACGTTCAGGTCTCGATTGCCTCAGCAGGCAGAACGGTTTATCAGCGTCTACCCCCAAAAACCCTGTTTGGCAATTAGCTGTCGAGGTGTCACTAGGAAAAGCTGCCAGCGATCGGCTTAATCTCTCACCAGCAGCCGGTAAATAGCTGCAGGTGAGAGAGAACGAAAGAAAGAGAGAGAGAGAGACACAGCGTACAGGAATAATTCACACAAAAGGGCTTCTCTTGGCACGGAAAACCAAGTGAAGAGCAGCAACCTGTCCATTCTTGCTCAGGGCATGTGTGTGTGTCGCTGAGAAACACATTCATAGGGTACGAGCTCAGTTGCTGCCACTCATGCTGATTTGTTTTGAGGCTGGTCAGAATAGAGTGTATTAACATCGAAAGCTCTTTATACCTTACAGCAAAAACAGAAGCTGGAGTAGGCAAGAGGGAGGGGCCCATGGCAAGAATAAATCACACATGTGCATGACAGGCTTACTGTCTTATAACTGACGGAGAAAAGAAATGCATTCCCACAGTTTCAGATGGAAAAGTACTGAAATGAAACTCCATGGTTACTGTGGCCTGAATTGTTATTTTGCTTTTAGCTGTGATGATGATACATATGCACACACTATATACACAGATTAATGCAGCTCACTAAATAATAATATATTTTTCAAATAAATCATCTTAAAAATAGTGCATTTAGTTTGAGAGTCTGCATAACAAATATATAGACGATATAATAACGAATAAGTCAAATTTGAGCAATAAATAAATACATAAATTAAATTAAATGACTTTGAGTCCAACAGGGTATTTTTGTACAAACTTTGAAGGATGTCCAGATGTCAAAGGTTGCTTCCACAACCCTTCATATTTACAGCAAATATATTAAAACGTGTTGTGCATCACAGACAATCTCCTTAAACAATATTAAAACTTATAAAGGTATACTGTATTTAATATTTGTTATAAAGAGAAGAAAATCTTAAGAAGCAGACATTTAAAACATTAGGTAATACATTTATTAGAATCTGTTCATATAAAACTTATGATAAAAAGTTATGTTTTTTAACCTTTTTATCATTATGTAACCATTTTTCACTGAAATAGTGTATACTCATAATTACAGCCATAAACCATGACAACATAATTTTTAAATAACTTAAAATAGACATTAATAGCACGGGTGTAATATAAATAATTTTCCTTTCTGGCTTCTGACTTTTAAAATGGTTTCTAATCAGACGGTTTTGATCACAGGCCAAAAGCATTTATGTTAGAAAGAGCTAAAGCATGAGCAACCATCTTCTCATTTCTACAGAGCTTGTTAGGGAGGGACAAGGCGCAGTCAATAGAGGTTGGAATTAGTGTTTCAGCAGGAGAAAGCACAAAGATGGCTTCAAAGACAGCAGAAAGCAACTGCAGAATTTTAATGGGTGTCCTTTGCCCCTCTAGACCACACACACACATACACACACACACACACACACACACAGAGAGAGAGCACTCAATCAGTATCAAGGGATGATGATCAGTAACTCACCTGCTGCACCTCTGTTTCACCATTTGAAGTCTTCTCCGTGTACACAAAGGAGTTGAAGATTCTCTGTGTGGAAAAGAAGAGAGAACAGTTGCTGAAAGCTGACAAGTAAAAGTAAGGAGCTGCTAGATCATAAGGGAGAAATAGAAATTATATGTAGAATATCTGGCAGAATTTATCCGTAGGCACCAGGACTTTTGGTTAATGACTTATGGTTATTTGTTTCAGTATTTTAATAATTCTGCTCAAACTAGTGTAAAACAGTTTACAGCCAAGTGAGCTGTTGCTAAGAATTCTCTTTCAAAAGTCTGATTCATTTTAATAAATCAGCTCAATCAAAAGAATCAATTAAAAACAACTCACTGATTTAGCAGAAACAGACATTGATTCAGTATTACTGAAAGGTTTTTTTTTTTATTATTATTTATCGTTAAACATTTAACAGTACATGCAGTGGGGAAAAAAGTATTTAGTCAGCCACTAATTGTGCAAGTTCTCCCACTTAAAAAGATGAGAGGGGCCTGTAATTTATATCATAGGGATACTTCATCTATGAGAGACAAAATCTAGAAAATCACACTGTAGGCTTTTAAAAAAAATATTTGCAAAATATGGTGGAAAATAAGTAGTTGGTCAAAAACAAAATTTCATCTCAATACTTGGTTATATACCCATTTGTTGGCAACGACAGGGGTCAAGGTTTTTCTGTAAGTCTTCACAAGGTTTTCACACACTATTGCTGGTATTTTGGCCCAATCCTCCATGCAGATCTCCTCTAGAGCAGTAATGTTTTGAGATGTCGCTGGGAAACACGGACTCCCTCCAAAGATTTTCTATGGGGTTGAGATCTGGAGGCTGGCTAGGCCACTCCAGGACCTTGAAATGCTTCTTACGAAGCCACTCCTTCGTTGCCCGGGCGGTGTGTGTTTCCATCCAGATTTTATGCTGTTTTGTTATCGGCAAAGAGAATTTCCGAAAGAAAAAAAATGTGACATTTGCTGTCTCCAACCTGTTTCCATCCAACTGGCCTTTTACCGATAAAAAGGTGTGCGTGATGACGTCATCGCAAAAAAAAAATTGCGCTTAAGATGTTTCCATACATAATTTCACCCATTGCGCAAATCATATGCAGATAACAGAGAAAAACATAAGCTATAAAAGAAAAAAGGCCCATTTGCCAAATGTATATTTTTTGTAAATACAAAATTATTTAACAAAAAAAAAAAAAAAAAAAGAAACAGCAAGTAGAAGCCTGTATGCAGAATTTCAGTTAATTCTTGTGATGTGCTGTTGAAAGCAGCATCCAATTATTTACAGAAGCACAACCGTTTTTATTGTGAATGTACACACAAAAATATATATATTTAGAATAATTTCTTATTTTTGAACGAGTGTAGTAAGCTGTTTCCACTTTTCCACATTAAACTACTAACTCCACAATATAATATCCTGGACAAAATTAAGCCTAATAAATTTTAACGTTCAAAGTATTAAAAAGAAACATCAAATTAAGATATTTATGTTTGAGAGGTAACTCATCTTTTTACCATTTATACAATTTTAGATGCAATAACATGAATATGATTTAATGCGCTTTTGAACTAGGCTGCTGTGCTTTGACACGAGCAACACCACGAACACGGACGCTGCCAATAGGATAATTGAAGCACTACATATTTTTTCGTGAAAACGCCTTGGATGGAAACTTGGCTACTGTCATGCTGAAAGACCCTTCAATGCCCTTGCTGATGGAAGGAGGTTTTCACTCAAAATCTCACGATACATGACCCCATTCATTCTTTCGTTTACACGGATCAGTCGTCCTGGTCCCTTTGCAGAAACAGCCCCAAAGCATGATGTTTCCACCTCCATGCTTCACAGTAGGTACTGTATGGTGTTCTCTGGATGCAACTCAGTATTCTTTCTTCTCCAAACACGACAAGTTGAGTTTTTACCAAAAAGTTCTATTATGGTTTCATCTGACCATATAACATTGACAATCCTCTTCTCGATCATTCTAATGCTCTCTAGCAAACTTGAGACGGGCCTGGACATGTACTGGTTTAAGCAGGGGGACACGTCTGGTACTGCAGGATTTGAGTCCCTGGCGGCGCAGTGTGTTACTGATGGTAGCCTTTGTTAATTTGTTCCCAGCTCTCTGCAGGTCATTCACTAGGTCCCCCCCGTGTGGTTCTGGTGATTTTTGCTCAGTTCATGTGATCATTTTGACCCCACGGGGTCAGATCTTGCGTGGAGCCCCAGATCGAGGGAGATTATCAGTGGTCTTATATGTCTTCCATTTTCTAATAATTGCTCCCACGGTTGATTTCTCACACCAAGCTGCTTACCTACAGTATTGCAGATTCAGTCTTTGGTCTCGGCCATAGGGGAGTTTGGAGTGTGACTGTTTGAGTTTGTGGGCAGGTGTCTTTTATACTGATAACCAGTTCAAACAGATACCATTAATACAGGTAACGAGTGGAGGACAGAGGAGTGTCTTAAAGAACTTAAAGGTCTGTGAGAGCCAAAAATCTTGCTTGTTTGTAGGTGACCAAATACTTATTTTACAGAGCAATTTAATCAATTAACTTTTTTTAAGAGTTTCTTATTCTTATTTCAAACATTATGCTTATGTGAATCACTGATAATTATACTAATTATATTTTTCTTTACAAACTGTGATCTCCTTATTACTGAAAGTGCACCTGGTCATTTCTTTGATGGCAAAATTCCTAGAGAAGTTTCCAGAAATCACAAATTTCAAGTTGGAGAGGGTACCTTTTGCCTATGTACAATTGCACCGCATATTTTGCCAACATGATGCTCATCGTAGACACTAGATAAACATCTAAAGCCAACAATTACATTACACACTGTACAAAAGCTCACCAAACATTTGTTTAAATAAGACTGCAGATGTTTTGTGTAAGCCTCCAAATTCCGGACTAAATGAGCTATGGAAAATTAAATCTTTCTACGTCTACACCTTAACATTGTAAACCTTCAAAAATAGCCTACAAGCTCAACAGTTCCTCACAATGACGATATTTGCTCTTTGCGCGCCTCATTACCATGGCAATCCTGACACAGAATATCACTGTGGAATGTGTCATAACAACTTGATGGATTCCCACAAGTTCAAAAATCACTCAGCATCAGGAGGACTGATGATCTTTAACACTTAAGAAGAGAAGAAACTCTTTTAGTTGGTGTGTAACATGTCTGAGATCAGGGTGGTCACCCACATTAAAGATGATGAAACAGGCACATATCCTCACTCACCGAAGGCCTGGAATTTCATCACGAGCGCATGTTTATAAAAAGCAAAACAAACTCTGGGTGATGTATGGATGAGCCCCACCTTTGTGAATAAAGCTCCAGACACAGAAGCTGTGGAAAACTAAGTGAAAGAAGAAACTTGTCATTTCAGACCCTTCTTGTAAAATAAACACAGGCACAAACACAAATAGCACACCGGGCACCAGCGCAGGTCTTTCCCCCGGTGTGGTGGGTTTGTTTTTCGAACCGCTCCGACGGCTTTCACAGATTTACCCAGGCCAAAGAGGAATTTCGCAGCTTGTAATTTGAGAGCCCTCTCAACAAATGTGAAAACTCTTGAGAGGAAGGTCTTTGAGGTAAGAAAACTGATAAAACACAGGGTGCTACACTATTATTATGGATCCAGCGTTTCACTTAAACAAAGTTTTCCTTACAGTCTATTCAACTGCGCTAAACAGTGACTGTGTTTTGTAAAAGACCCGAATGTTGTGTGTATGTGAATGTGTGTCTTATGTTTTATAAACTAAAGTATACATAACCGTAAAGTCTCCCAGATTATTCTGAGTAGGACTTAAAAAATGTAATTGAAAGAGTCAAAGGCGACGCTAAATTATTCACATATGAGTTTGATATGAGTTATAAAGCCCACAAGCAAGTTCAAAATGATTTTGTGAATCTTCTGAGCCCTATAAATCAAAATATTTTTGTCACCAAAAATATTTGAAGGCTCCATGACTTTTCTGCTCGTTTGTGATTTTCTGGAGGAGGAATTTGAGAGCTTGGCATAAATGCGCACAGCATAAAAGATTCAATTAACCTTGGTCTAGAAATAATTTTTTAAAATTAGGGTATCATATATCCAGATTTTCCAAGATTGTGGGAATCATAGTTCTTGTTTTGTCATATTTAGACACTGATGTCTGTTTTACCAATGTATTTACTAACAATATGTTTCTGGGTCTAGATCATTTCAGTTGTGTTGCTGTCTAAAGAGGGTGAGATAGCTCTCCAATTTCATCCAAAATATCTTATTTTCATTCTGAAGGTGAAGGAAGATCTTGTTTGGAATGACATGAGAGTGAGTAATTAACAACAGAATATTCATTTTGGGGTGAACTAATCCTTTAAATCCTTTTAAGTCATCTTGAGGCCGTGTTTGAGATTCACCACGTTAAGGACAAAATATAACTAAACCGATATGGATGCAAGCAAAGATTTCACAACTGCCACCAACGGTGACTAGAATTTAAATTATTGCTGCTATTGTTTACAGTCGCGTCTGTGACCACTTTTCTTGGTCTTTAGCCCTGCAATTACAGAAAGAAACGGAGTAGCATCAAGCTTCGCCACCAGTGCCTGAACTTTACAACCCGACAGGACTCTCAAGCCCTCTCTAAGTTTGGACTATCCATCGTCTAATCCTCACAGACAAGTTGACATTAAAATGAATGACAAGCTATAGTATTGTAAGCAGTAACATACCGCCGTGCAACTGAGTGGGGACAAAGAGGCCTATGTGCAGCTGCTTTGGCTCAGAATTTGGTGTCCAGGGCGGTTATTAATCTTGTCAACCCCAGGGTTAATCTTGACTGCAGTTGAAAAGATGTCTGGAATGACTGAACCTCATGCTGTCTTTGATCCAGGCTTGTCAAGGCTCCGGCACTCCCTTCAACAGAGGCACGGTAAGGGAGATTGACTAAAACCAAGCCCTCCGCAGGGTGGTTTATTATATCAAGATTGCCATCTCCCTCAGCCTAAAAGCAGCCACTTAACAATTATTGCCTCCACCTTAGGATTGGAACCCATAAGTCAAATCCATGTTTCAATACACAAACAGAAAAGTGCTCAGTCATTCTCTGCATACCTCATAGCAGTTGCGCAAAGCTAATGGGTACAGACGAGCTTATTGGATTTTAACTGCACACGCTCTTCCGTAAAGTTTCCAGGCATTGGTTGAAGAAAACAGCTGATGCGCTGTGGGAGCGGAATAACACTGGAGCCACGGCATTGATGCTCGGCAGCATTTCCATTAAAATGGTGCGATGGAGGGGGATAAACCTATTAGCAATTCAGTCATCTTCAAAGGCCAGAGCCCATCCAGCTAATCCTCATTAATTTGGGATTGTACAAGGGAGTGAAAGGGTGTGCTCACACAACACAATGAGCAGAAAAGGTGCCGTAATCCTCTCTTTAGGGCTACAAGGTCTAAATCATTGGACTGACCCTCCCTTAACACGGTGGTAAAGATATAGGTTAAAGAGGAGATGTGTGTTTTTGCACTGAGGTAAATCAACGCAAATTGGGATTTGCAAACCATAAACACAACAATGAATGAGAAAATATAGGTCAGGGCTTAATTTTACTCATCTGTAACTTATTTGATGAACAAAAGTGGGTGTTACATAAAATAATAAAGTCACGATGAATGGGAGTTTGCTAAAATAAATATTTGGCTATCCAAGTGATGTCATTGGGCAAGATATTAGAGGAAAAGCAAGTGGTTGCATTTTAAAGATTAGAAACATAATTAAAGGGTTAGTTCACCCAAAAATGAAAGTTCTGTCATTAATTACTCCCCCTGGTGTCGTTCCAAACCCATAAGACCTTTGTTAATCTTCGGAACACAAATTAAGATATTTGTGATGATATCAGAGAGACATCTGACCCTCTATAGACAGCTAAACAACTGGCATAGATCCAGGTCCAGAAACATAGCAAAAGCATTGGTAAAACAGTCCATGTGACACCAGTGGCTCAACTTCACTTTTGTGATGCTACGACAATACTTTTTTGCACAAAGAAAACAAAAATAACAATTTACTTTATCCATTCTTATTCTGTGAGTTACGTCTTCCGGCATTTTAGAGAGGTTGCGTAGGCTTTTGGGTGAACTGACCCTTTAAAGTTACCCTATTATGAGCAATGAAAGATTCATATTTTGGTTTTGGGAGTCCCAAACAACAGGCTGACATGCATGAAAGATAAAAAAAAATATTAAATAAAGATAAAAAAAGATTTTATCATAATAATCATTCATTTTTAACTTATCTGTTAAACAATTCATTTAATGATTTCTTTTTCAAAACCCCTCAGGTGATTGGTTGATTTCATTTAAAGCAGTGTTTGTGAGCTTTTAATACTCTAAAGGCAGTCCCTATTGGCAAAAAATAAATTTGCATTTTCATTCAGACTAATGGATAAAGACCAACAAGTAGACAGGCAGTATGCTAAAGTCTCATTTTGACGTCAACATGAAACAACTTGGGACTGAGTCCACTCTTTCTCTTGAGAGACAATACCTTGAACACGTGCACTTTCAGATTTGCTTTTCATAAATTAATAATAGGGGCACTTTAAATTCAATAAAATAAGTTATGATGTAACATTTCCCAAAAATGAAAAATGTATCATTTTTCTCCTCTGCCTCATTTCATATGTGAAGCACATGGGGGATATTTTGAAGAATATTTCAACTGTTTTGTCCATAATGAGCTTTCATGGTAAACATTCTTCAACACCGTAACAAAACAAAACAAACTGGACCTACTGACTTTCATTTTATGGACAGAACAACTGAGACATATTTCAAAACATTTATTTTGTTTTTCTACAGAAAAAGGAAAGTCCTGTAAGGTTTGAAACGACATGAGGGTGAGTAAGATATCTACTGCTGCCATGGTTGAACAATATAAATGTCATTAGCACTAGGCTATAATTTGTTGTCTTTTTACCTAATAATGTATAAATGTTGTAAAACTCAAATCAATTGAAATGTTTATATTGTAGTACATTTTTATATGCTCAAACGCCCCAATTAATTTATTATGACCTTCATTTAGCTCTTGTATGTCATTTTATTTTCAATTATTTACTCAACTGTTTTTTGGATGTAGGCCTACTGAAAATTGCCTTCAAATGAATGTGTTTTATGAGAGTAACTGACAATCTGCCTTGAAATTTCCTCACTGCAGCTGACAACACCTAGTTGCTGCGGCAGCGACAGGGGGAAACTGGGTACAAACAGAGAAGATAAAAGGCCAGACAACAGAAGCCAGTCTGGGATGCTATTGCGATTTCCTGCCGCAGGTACCCCGCTCTCCCCTTCCCCCTCCCCCACACTGAAACTCTCAGAAGCAATGTGCTCATTGCACTACAAAGGCTTCTTCTCTAGAATGAGGCATCCTTCCCTGTCCTCTGATGTGTTTTTTCTCCTTCTCCCTCTTACCCTCTCCCAGTTTCTAAGGATGAACCAGAGACAAGGCAGCACTCTGCACCTGAATATGTGGAAATGCTTAATATACACACTGACAAGAACCAAAAAGCAATTTGAATGTAACATTAACTGACAAATGAATAATGAAAACGCATCGGTTTAAACACAGCAACAGATAACTTTTGAATAAAGATTTTGATTTCTCAGTGACGAAAGAGTACCTTGTTATTATTGAAGTGGAATGGACATTACATAGTGCAAATGCCATGGTTTATGAATGTAATTCAATAACACATTACTAGAAATCATATCAATATTATATCTTTTAAAAGTTATTCAACATGTATATGAATATTTATGTAGTTTTGCTCTCCAAAAATAAAAAAATTATATATATATATATATATATATATATACACACACACAGCCGTTGAAAAAAAAAATAGACCACAGCAGAAAAATCTGTTTCTTTTGGGTTTTATTGTTAAAACTGTTCATCTCC
>JAUCMS010000105.1:11020728-11032985 GCA_032357445.1 Enteromius radiatus
GTCATGGACATCTTGGATGACATGGGGGTGAGTAGATTATGAGCAAAAGTTTTTTGAAAAGTGAACTTATCCTTTAATGGTTACACCACATGACATTGGTAACAAAACTAAAAAGTATTATTATTTATTTATTTTTATAAATATTTATATTAAAAAAAATTATTTTACATAGGAGTACAAAAAGATAGATTCCAAAACTTGACCCATGAGTTTTATACTGAATTTGTTTTCTTTATAGTTGACAGTCATTAAACCAAAATAAGTATATGCTACTGTTCAAAAGTATTGGGTCTGCAAGATCTTTAATTTTTTACCACAAAACTATTAAATAATTTATTCTGCGTGGATACATTACATAGAAAATGACATGTTACAAAAGATTATTTCAAATGAATGTAAATTTTCTATTAGTGCTGTCAAATGATTAATCGCATCCAATATAGAAGTTTCTATTTATTATTAATCTATGTGATTTATGTGTGTGTACCGTGTTTATTTATTATATAAATACACACTGTATACTTTAAAAAAATTTACATTTATATTTTTATATTCTTATATTTTATATTAGATATAAATACATATATAAACTGCATTTTTTCTTAAATATGCATGTGTTTGTATTTATATACAAGTAAGATATATACACAGCATATGCATATTATGTAAACAAAAATGTATTTTAGATG
The DNA here is from genome assembly GCA_032357445.1 of Enteromius radiatus. Lineage (NCBI taxonomy): Eukaryota > Metazoa > Chordata > Actinopteri > Cypriniformes > Cyprinidae > Enteromius > Enteromius radiatus. Next base: position 11,021,418 of record JAUCMS010000105.1, read on the forward strand.
CGAGTAATCACGATTAGTCGTTTGACTTTGGTTTTTATTTTTCAATTCATCACTGATATTCTTATATTTCAAAAATATTTCACAATATTATTGTTTTACTCTGTGTAGACCAACTAAACTTAGGCTTCTTACAAACACCAAACTTAATACAGTATTTTATAGATTTCACTGGCATCAATAATATGTCATAACTGGTAATAACTAATTAAGTATGTGCCACTAATTCAGCACAAGGCCAACAATAAGGAAAAATAAAAGAACAAAAAAACTATTGTATTACTGATTTTGTTGGTTTTTGGGAGATACCACGCTAATGTCATGGTGTTTCAGATATATTATGCTAATCCTACAGTATTCTTAGAAGAATCATATATACCATGTTAACAGGAGAGAAATACCATCTGATAATCACAATGGTGCTGCCACAACACGTTTTGTTTTGGCAAGGTGGAGTCATCCTACTAATCTTCAACTCATTTCAAAGAAAACTAATTATACACAATCTAATGGTAGGTCACGGTTATTCTGATCAAGACCAGTGGCTGTCTTGTGTGCATTTGAGCAGGAACCAGTTCCAAAGGTCACAGTCACAGCGTAGTGGACAATCAACACAACAAATACTCCAGAGCTAATTAAGCATGACCGAACAGACTTGCCCTCACGAGAAAGCTCAAAAACAACCTACTGTTACCCATTCATCCACTGTAACTGAATTAGATCACAAGAACCTGTAGATTAGTGACCAGATCGGCAGTACGGTGGGGGTGGCCTATCAGACTGAACTTCCTTGAAGGGGCCTCAGTGGCCATTAGCTGATGGATGGACTGTCGTTAACTGGATGGGTCATTGGCAATGGTTCTGTCTCAATAGGCTATTTCATAAGAGATCATCCCACCCAGAGACTATAAAAAGTCCTTCAAACCAGGACTAATTCCCATTGATGAACCCAGCACAAAGACTGCTTAGACCAGTCTGTGGAAGAAAAAAACTATATGATAGGCAGATTATTATTATTTTTATACAATGGAAGGAAATGGGGGCTAATATTGTTCTGGACATGCACCAGAGGACCGGTCGAGTATGCATAATCAATTCTCTAGCCCATATCTATTACTTTTTACACACACTGATTCAAAATTACCATCATTATTCAATTAGGAGGCCTCAGTTAAAACAGCCTGAACTTAAACCACAGCCACCAGTCTGATGGAGAAACAGAAGGAGCTCTGAGAAGCCTGAAGTGAAATATAAAAATAAGTGAAATTGCAAATATACCCAAGACGAAATGTCAATTTCAACCCTCAGTACACTCAGGATATTAATTAATATTAATATTAATTTAAGATATCAATTCCTTATAATGGGTTGCTCACTCAAATAGTCTGTACCACACAGGTGGTACAGACTATTTGAGTGAGCAACCCATTATAAGGAATTGATATCTTAAATAACACGAAAATTATTTTTAAAAATGTATATATTAATTAAATGAATTAAAGAATTTTAGACATATGACATCTTAGTGACATTCTGTTCTGTCATAAAAATTACTACATTAAAAAAGGCCTTGAATCAAAGCTAGGATGCAGGTGTAAAAGGGTTCGTAGACATGAGGCCAGATATGTTTTTATGGGCACAGTAATATTTAAATCGGAAGCAGATAGTATAGTTTGTGGGAAATGACTCTAGCTAAATACATGGCTCAATGCAAGAGAAGAAAAATTGATCTCAACAACAGATATTCGGTGGAGGTTGCCAATTTGTAAATGTGGTTGCATGAGTAATTCATTCATTTGATTTACAACCAATTATAAGTGGAAAGAGGGAAAGAGAGGGGGGGTAGTGTGTGTGAGAGAGAGAAGGAGACAGAGAAGGAGATTATTAACATCTGAGTGTGACAAAGAAAAAAGGAGGAGCTAGGACGGCAGTATAGTGTGGCACAGATGAAAGGCCATTTGGGTCTGGCCCCCTACTGCCCACCTCTGTGCGCGCGTTTACACCAACACATCACAGCGCCACAAACAGAATTTACCATTTGTTGCGAAAACACACTTTTAATTGTATTCGTGAGTCGTGGGGATTGTCAAAGAAAGATGTTTCTGTTTTATGATATCCGTACATCGAGCTTGAAACTTTACGATGCTGGGTTAGCGAATAAAACATAATTAAGTGTGAAATTGGCATAAATTTCACACACACACACACACACACACACACACTACCGTGTGTACATAGTCTGCCTGATTCTGGTGGCGCCAAATCATTGTAAAGTACATTTAATGGTCTATATTTACAAAAACACATGGTAAGATATTCAAAAATAAAAATTCGCTTATAAATATACACACAATATAAAAAGCTGCTGTTGTATATGAACGAGACGTGCACGCTTCCAATTCCAAAACTAGAAGAATTTTGTAAACTAATAACTAGTTGTGGAAAATAAACAGACTACAGAATGACTAGCCTATATAAAAATGTAAATATGACCATACATTGACTGGAGAAAATAACAGACTACTGCAGATGTTTCTGACTCGGAAAAGAATTACACTAAGAAAAGTAAACAAATCTTTCAAATGCAGCATTAAATCTGTGCGTGTCGCATTGAAATGAATGAATTCACGCAAGCATGACTAGAAACGGTCCATCAATAAACGTGCAATTGTAAAGGCTGTCATTACCTCAACATGTTTTCAAAAGTCCAGATAACTCTGGAATGAACCGCTTTTATATTTTATAAACGATGCAAACTGTGTAAAACAAGCATGAAGGTAAGAAATGCACACTAGGTATGGCAGTATGCAGCATCTATCCTAAATAACGTGCAATTTATTTAGTCAAGATAACGCAAGCCAAGCTCTCTTAAAAATATTTACACATTATAAATGTAGAAACGTGCATTAAAACTCCAAGCTAAAGTTTTCAAAGTGTGTTTTATTACCTGCATGGTAAGAACACCCAGCTCCTGAGTAGACAGCTTCTTCATCTGCACTGCCAAAACTTGAGCCTCTTCCAGGATCGAAAACTCACTATCCGCACCACAAAATCCACCACAAACAACCAGCAACAGGGCGACTAGGCTCCACTTTGAAATCTCCAGGTTATTCCAGAGTGATCGGGAGTGTTTGCTCCACGCCGCGAGAGAGTATCGAGATCCTGTCCGCGCACGACTCGCCATTATGGCTCGATGCGCTCCTGCACGGCGATAGCGAAAAACTTCACCGATTACTTCCCAACTTTCCCTTTTCACTTCTCCCACTTTCCGAACTCCAGCGGGGTTGCTAAATTGCATCAAGGCATAGTTTTACAAACTCAAACGCTGGTAAAGAGGGCAAAATTAGTTTCTTTGGCTGTTGGCGCTGGGTAAAGTGAGTGTGTGAGTGAGTGTGTGCCTGTGAGCCGGAGCATCACAATAGGAGTGAAAAGCAGGAGGCGCGCGATCCAAACACTGTCATGGACTCTGCAGAGCAGCTGGATTTGGATTTAACCCCTGTAATGTTGACACGGACTCCCTTGCTGTTTGTGGTCCCAGAGGTCCATGTTTTGTTCGTTTGAAGAATTTTCAAAAATCTTAACCCCTTTATTTTGACTCAACGTTTTCCTGTACCAAGTTTAAACTAAGCAGACATATTTGATAAGTAGCACAAAGTAGACATGCACGTTTGAAAAATGTGATTATTAAAGTTAAAGTGTAGAAAAGTAATGACATATGTGTTTGGGGTCAATCTGATATCAAGAACATCCTTTAGAAAAAATAATAAACAATAAACTAAAACAAAAGAAAGATAAAAATAGGAAATTAATAAATAAAACAATAGCTGAAACTTCAAATAAATGACTAAACAATGTTAATTGCTGCATTGTGTATCATTGATGAAGAGATATTACATATAAGAGCAAATCGCCATAAAATACAAACTGTAAATAATACACAAATTATATAAGCAGAATATTATCACATTATATGTAAATATCAAAATGAATGAATAATAACATCTATAAAAAATTAATGAATAATTATCTGACTCAGGTGTATATCAATCAATCTGAAAACAGTATATAGAAATGAATATTAAGACACTAGATTAAGCAAACGTTTATACTCAGTTTCATAAAGTAAGTAAGTATCATAAGTATCAACCAGATACTTCAATATAAAGTATTCAAGTGAACTATCAAAAGCAGTTTGAGGTTTTCCAGACCCAAACCAGCATGAGGGTTAAACAAGAAATCTCTTGAACATATATAGTTTTCTTAAGAATCTGCACGTTATTGCAAAACTTGCACGTTTTGCAAAAATGCAGTGCCTCAGCTATAGCAGGACAGGAGCATAACAGAATGTGTGGTTTGTGGGGGCATTACTGAGCTCCCAAATAAGTAAAATGGTAAATATGTCAGCTGAACAGTGTGGTAACAGAGCCTATATTGAGAGTGAGGTAAACTCCAAGTGTAAGGGAATGAATGGTTTTGTGCTTTCAGTGATTTTCTTTGTATAATGGATTTGTGAAACACTATATTTTTTAGGTAATTTAGAGCTAAGATGCATAATAATGTGGTCTGACCTGTGGTTGAGGTTGAGAACACATTCATTTTGGGCAACTGAAGATACATTGGTTCTGCGGGATGAAAGCAACCAGCAGGTTCCTTCTTATGGTTTCTCTCAAAATAATGATAGGAATTATAAACTTCACTTCACTTTTTTCTATAATAAATCTTTGTGCCACATTATGTAATAATAATTTGTGTCATTAAAATGTTTTTGCCTAATTAATTCTAATAAGAGAGAGTGAGAGGATTAATTAGAATAGGTGTTGATAAATATTTTAACAGTTGCTTTATATAAGCATGATGTGATTTGGAAAACCTGGCAAACTGAGCTGGAACTTAAGGGATGGATAATATCAGCCTCAGTCTGCTGTGTGAGTTGATATCCAGTCTTTCATATATATTTATATATACTTAATAAATAAAGCTTGTGTTTTAATGCAGTTTTGTACATTTATGGCTTGCTTTATATAACATATATATTTACATTATCTATTACATACATATTTACAATCATTTCACTACAGAATGTCATTTTCATGTGTTCAATTTCATCTGGTCTCTTTGGCATCTTTGTATTTACTGATTTATTACGCCTCAGTCTTAGACTAATTGCACTAAATTAAGAACCCCTTTAATTGCAATCCAAAAAGGCCCTGAGCTGAGTCAAATTAAAAGCTGTCCTCTTTAATCGCAACAAGTATGTGTCTAAATATAACATTTTCCCTAGTTACCAATAAAGAGTAACAGGGCTTCATTGAGTTTCAGTAAATTGACAGTAAAGTGCTTCAAAGAGATAATGAATGAGATCAGCTGAGATGGTTCCTGTTTTAATGTGGTTCTGAGAATATTTGCTGCTTAGCCAGATGTGGAGTCGTATTATATATAACATTTGCCACTTCACTTTTATTAACCGAACTGTCAACAGTCATTTTAGTTCAGTCAGTTCTATATTTCTGTTATATTTTTAATACCTTTTCTGGACAATAGTTACCTTTCTGAAAATGCAACAGAGGGTTCAAATGTATTTGTATATTAAGGAATGTTAAAATGATAAGAAGAAAAGAAATCTGTATTAAATTTAAACTAATGTGTATGTATGTACGTGTGTGTGTGTGTGTGTGTGTGTGTGTGTATTAATGCAAAATCCAAAATAAAAGTTTTTCTTTACATGTTATATATGTGTACAGTAGTAATATTTGAATGGATCATAACCTTTCATCAAAGTTGTCCTAAAACCAAAAACAATACCCATTCTTGTCTTATATATACATATATTTATTTATATTTATATTATTTAATCATTTAGCAGACACCTTTATCCAAAGCAATTATACAATTTTATATTATATATAATATATTTAGTTTGAATGTTTAAATGTATATGGTTTCCTCTTTGGGACGTTAAACATAAACAATAAAGAAAGCAAGAAACACAAAAAAAAAAACAGCAAAGTCAATCTCGACAAACATGAGGGTTAAAAACCGGGTATATGCTGCTGATGAATGAAATCCGCTGGGATGCTGCATCAGTGCCTTCTCCAGACAGGAGCTGGGTGGAGGATGAAGGGAGGAAGGGGGAAGAGGAGGAGTGAGTGCTGGTGGGGGCAGAACACACTGCTTGATCCACAGCCAGAGGAGATGAAAGGAGCATCACCACAGCCCGCAGTTTCTCCTCCTGCTGCTGCCGATGCCTGCAGAGCACAGAAACTGGAATAGATGAGCTACACGCTTTGCATTTCCACTGTTTCATATGAAAATTTCATGACCGTAGCCAACATGGCTGATAGTTCGGAATAATCAGCACTGCATACATTGGAAATAAGTGGTGTATTTACATATCTTACACATGTTGTGTTCTTCATTAGTGGTGCTGAGTTAAATGTATGTACTAGTTTATCATCTTGCTAAGTCCACACACATGTGCACACCAGCCCGAGCTGTAATTTAGTATGTGGCCAGGGTTAGGCTGAGGATCGTGCACAAGTATGGTATTTTTCTAGCCCCATTAAACAGCAGGAGAGATTCCAGTCTCATTAGCAGTAACAAAAAGCTGCGGCATAGTGGTCAGTGTTTTTAAGATGAAAATACAGATGTTGGATCTTCACGCAATAGTAATGTGTCTGAATTTTTACAATTTTAGTGCACTTTTTTACATTCAAACTGCCATTCAAGCCAATGCATGTGCAAACAAATATAATATTCAAACGATCCAAAACAACATACATAAAACAATACATCATATCAAGAAACATTAAAATCATTAAATTCAAATATTCAAATTCCCCTGCTGCCTCATTTACCTGTAGCAAAATACATAATTACATAGGAATCATAGTGATTAGTAGTTAGTGGCTTAGAATTTGACTCAATGGATTATTTCATTTATATAATTCTAATTAGTCTGCAGTTCTACAAAGCCACCTGGTCTGAAGTTATAAAGAGAGAGCAAGAAGATTAATGATTTGCACACTACTGCTGCTCTTTGAATACAGTACGAAATATTTGATAGTGTGGCAGTAATAAAGACAACTCTAAACAAGTGGTTCTCTAGATTTCAAAAGCTTAAGGGAACACTGTTTCTTAATTTAAACTATTATTTTGGTTCCCACTGAGCAACAGAAGACAAAGAGCAAGAACGTGTTGGATTGTTTTTAGCTCTGCTCTGCACTGAGAACAGTGTAAACCAATGGACTTCACCATTGAAAGAGTGAAGGCCGACCCCCGACTTTTAAACTCTGACCCACTCTGGGCCACATTCCTTTACATGACCTTTTCTTGAAACAGGTCTTCTTCACATGGGGTTCAGTGGCCCATTAGTGTTCACTCTACTCCTTTTGAGAATATCTAAAGGCTTGAAAGGAACCTGCAAGAAACAAGATGTTTCCATTTAGAACAGCATTTAATATGGAAAGTGCAGTTTGCCAGTACGTGATAATGATAAAGTAATTGTAGGTTGTCCTACAATTACTGTTGAGATTGCAAAGTGAAAATCAAATTAAAACTTAAATATCCCATGAGGCCACATGAGAGGAGTGAAGCAGCGCAACTGTCAGTGTAGGCTACCTGACAGAAGCCACATTTCCATTACTAATTGACCAAACTTAAACTGCAAATTGAAAATACACCTAATGGAAAGACATTTGCATAAATTGCAAAAAATAAAATAAAATTACACTCATTTCAGGTGGTTTTTCAGGTCATTTGAAAAAGGAATATGGAAACAGTTTTAAATCTTTCTCACATTTACAGGTCACCTGGCGCATACATAGCCTCCGAAAAATGCTTCATATGTGACCGGTCTCATATAAATAATACAATATACATAAACCTACCAACATCCATCGCCATGGCTTAGTGCGAGAGGGAAAAAAATACACTTTTGTAACATTGGTTAACATCTGTCAATTCACAACAGGTTTTTCATCAAGATTTCTAAAAAAACAAAAATTCAAAATAAAATCACAAAAGCTTTGTGCAAATCTGTAACAGAAACCAGGCTAATGTGATTCATTCTACATGGAACACTTTGTTTTAAATGGTCCAAAAGTTAGTTCTTATACAAATGTGGTACCTACTCAGAGATCATTTGATTTCAGCATAAGTCTCGGAGGAACCATGGATCTCACTCTGCGAGTCTGGGAGTAGCCACTATCAGTTTCTAATTTGAGCCAGCCACAAATCTAGGTCTAAATAATGAGCAGATGATTCAAGCAGAGATCATTAAAAACGCTCTCATAGCCTAAACTCTCGCTGAGCTGAACAGCCAAATAAAAAGGACCAAGCCTTTCCAGAGAGTTTTGCACCCAAAAATAAATGGTGTACCATGGCCTCTCCATTATGTTTTATATTCTTTTTAATGTCTGTTTAAGGGGGAATTTGGGGGGAGTTTAAACCTACCAGTGTTGCCATGACAACCTTATTACTGCCTTTTTACAAATCAGTGAAACTGAATCTGCTTCTGCACTTTTCTCCCCCCCAAAACTATTTCAACATCAGAGCAGTATAGTGAGCTTTGAGGACTAAGCCGATTCCCAGATGAAGCTATTTTCTATTTCTGGCTGTGCTGAGGACTGAGACATTAGCAAGCAAAAGCGAAACAGCAAATTCAAAGTCGTTTCCATTAGCCATTGGGTTTAAGCAGAACTTTAGCAGAAGATAATACTGTGAAAGATAATAGTAAATCCAAAATGATGAAGTTGATGGTCTGGAATTTCAGCTGTAAATATGCTGTAGTGAGAATATAGCAATGAAATCAGGCTCTACAGAGTGCAATAAAAACCTCATTTATTTTCTCCACAGAGAAATATATTTGAGATAACGTATAAACCTGTCAAAACAGGTCTTCCATGAGCTCTGAGATTGTTAAGCGATGATATATGCTTCCATAAAAGCCACAAGTCAGAGTGATTTCAAAGTAGTTTTAAACAAATTGTCTTTAATACCCATAACACTACTCCTAATCCTGACGCAGTCAGCTCCACCAATCAAAGCAGTCCATGTTACCAAGGAAACGAGAACTGCACCAAAATAATTCTTGGATCATTTATAAAGTTACCTGAACCTTAAAGGGGCAGTTCACCTAAAAATTAATTTCTTACCTACTTCTTGTCCTAAACTATAAGGATTTTCCTTCTTTTGTAGACCACAAGTGTCTCTCAAATCATGTTCTTATACCAGGATATTTGCATAATTTCACACATCTCACATGACATATGAAAATTAATTTGTCATCACCGACAGAAAAAAAAAACATAATTTCAATTTAGTATGTACCCTACATTCATCTAGCATATGATTTAGTTTGTGAGTCTTATTGATAAAGTTTCTGAAGCTTGGTAATCAGTTATCTTCACAATGTGGAAATTACAGGAACATTCTGCTTTTACAGTTTATTTATATATATATATATGGTTTCTATACAGCACATTTATGAGAGCTCAGAAGTTCATTTTTAATAGTGGCGCTCTGTCATTAAAGTTAGTGCTCTTAGCAATGTGTGTTCAAGATCTCATATTACAGAGAATTGCATTGGCTACAAATAATATTTAAAAATAAAAATATCTTAAAATATCACAAATTATGAAGCACAAAATCTGCTGTCACATCTGTTATACTGCAACTAAGAAACACAGAACATGCTTAAAGATTCTAATCATACTCATGTATTAGAAAACTTCTCTACAGGTAAATCTTTCATGTGGAACATTTCCTCAGTGACAATAATTTAAAGCTAACGTAAAAACCAGTCCCATATAGGATGCTTTCCTGGAGGCTTTGGCTTTTTGCACTGGGCAGACTGCCATGAGACTAGAGTGAATGAGGATACAGTGTCTGTTGTACATTATGCCTTTTGTGCCAGAGTATTTGATTCCTGAGAAAAGGTGATTGAAAATTTGGGAGGTTTCTTTAGGCACATGATGTTTTAATATGAGCTCATAATTGAGTCTGTGTATTATTAACCCAATCTATGGGTGCAAATGGCTTGCACACAAAATATAAATGAAACTTTTCATATAATTCAGTGCTGTACAGGTGGGAACAACGTCTGAGTCTGTAACTCAAGTGGATTTTGTTATGTAATAGTATATGGATTATTCTGTAAAAGAAAGGAGAGTACGCAGAAACACACTGATCCAGGTCATGAAAACTGGCCCCAGATCTGGCCCCTCCTTTTAGCCTGAGGGAAGAGGCCTTAGAATTGGAAAGAATTTTGGGCTGAGTGGAAACATACGTGCAAATATAGGAGAAACAGAAAGAGAGGGGGAGACGGAGGGAGAGTAGAAGAGAGAGGGATATTGGCAGCGACAGTAAGAAAGAACTCTGAACATAATAGAAAGTAAAAAAAAAAAAAACAATAAAAATGAGGAGAAAGGGGATTGAGTGAGCACATTCCGAATTACTCATGAACCCCAAAAGCACATGGAAGACATTAAAGAGCATTATGTTGTTTTTCTCCTCTAGAAGACGGAAAGGATGGATGGAATGATGATGGATATATACGCAACGCAGAGTTAATTATTGTTCTTAAACAGTCTTCATCACAAAAATTACTGGCCAAATTAACTGGTCGGTAATGAGACCAGAAAAAACACTTTCATTAGCTATGACTGTTCTTCAGCCTGATACTCCCAGATGAAACAGCTCTTCTCATTATACCTTCTTTCGCCATTGTGCTGCCAAATTGCAGTAATCCAAGCTGCATTGTGTTCAGTAAAGCTTTGGAAAGCACAAATGTCGAAGGAAAACCTCTCCTGTATTACCTGTTTCGGTTGTCTGTAATGGAAAACCACAGATTCACCTAAATCTGTTCCAATGAAACCTTCTCTACCTTAACATCCTTCACTAGTTAATATGTGGTTCCAAGGTCAATCGTATTGTCTTTCAATTATTATTATTCTTTTAATTCTTACTTTATTTTACCAAAGATTTGACTATGCTGAAAACATAGTGAACACAACTGTGACAGTGTTACCTTAAAGGGTGGGTTAGTTAGTTTCCAAAAATAAAAGTTATGTAATTAATTACTCATCCTCATGATGTTCCAAACCCGTAAGACCTCCGTAACGTTACATATTATGATGATATCAGAAAGCCATCCGGCCCTCCATAGACAGCAATACAACTGAGATGATCCAGATCCAGAAACGTACTAAAAACATCAGTAAAACAACTCAGTTTTATCGCGCTACGATTTCACAAAGAAAACAAAAATAACAGAATTTAACCATTCTTCTCTCCTGACTTACGTCTTCCACCATTTTAGAGAATACCACAATGCAATGTACGTAAGCTTTACCGTAATTGATGTAATCAGCCTTGTTTACATCCGGATGAGAGCACGCGCATGTACACAATCTGCAGTTGTTTACGTCTAGTGGAAGGTACGCTAATGTTGTGATACGTCTTCCGCCGCTTCATCTTTTTAATTTGGTATAGAGCCTCTGCTCTTTTTTTTCTTTTTTTTTTTTTTTCTTTTCTTCTATATTTTTTTTTTTAATTATTTATTTGATTTATTTA
>JAUCMS010000105.1:11037150-11055346 GCA_032357445.1 Enteromius radiatus
GCCGGTAGTTATCGCAAAATAAGCCCCTTCAGCGTGATACAAGACCCTCCGCTTCGCGTCGGGTCCTGATCACACTGACCCTAACCCTTACTTACCTGATTTGCTGATGTCATTGTTTAGGGTTGGGGTTAGGGTCAGGGGGATCATTTTGATTGCATGATTGAGAAACACCCAGCGGTTTGAAAATGCCCAGAAATTCAGAAACGCCCACTTTTGTTCGTCATTATTAGGAAAGGTTTGCAGGGATTCATTAAAATACCATGTTCTCAGTTTTACTGCAGGTCACGAATGATTCGAGCAGACATAGACACAATTAGGTAGACTCAGAACCAAATGTAAGGTTAATCTTCTTCATTTTCATCCACTCAGATGCTGGAAGTAAATGGCTACTGCTATGTTCAACAAAACACCTGTTTCTGTGCTGAAACCTACTGTCAATCAAACCACCGTGGGAGGGGCCTGTCCATGTGAGGTCACACAGACAGGCATGAAGATTTTAGTAGATTAAAAAAAAAAATCATTATAGGGTGGTTGTGAACACTCAGTGCCAACACGTTCAAACAACTTGTAAAAGTGTACGTAGCATCATATGACGCCTTTAATTATGTTCAATTTAAAGAAGATGAGCATGCCTAGTCTTGTTTTTTTCCCTGTGTGCTTCTTACTCATCTTAATCATAAGTCTTTAGGATAATGTAATGTAGCCTATTGTTAAAAGCCTATTATATTGTATATTTTGTTTCCCCTCATAAATGGCACTTTGACACACATTGCCCTGGTGTGGATTTGTAACTTCACATGGCATTCCAGAGCCAGAGACTGGATGGCCATTCCTGGGACTGTTCCAGATAAGAAACCGGAGAGCAGAACTGATCAAAAACATTCCCAACATCAAACCCCTCTCCTCTGAATGCTGAATGTTCTGTGTTCAAGGTCAGGAGTTTTTTTTTTTTTTCTCTCTCTCCTGGTTGAGATCGAGTCTTTATGGGAGCAATCATAAAGTCATGCGCACATCATTTCTATTATTTTTCCTTTGGCAAACAGGCTGGACTTGTTAGTCGTTTGAAAAGATTTGTTTATCCACTGCCAAGGAAAATAGTTTGACATACCTTTGAAATGCGTGCAGTAGGCTACTATAATGTAAAACATTCACACACAAACACACACATTCACCAAGCTATAAAGACTTGCATGATTTCTCCATTGTTCCTTATGTACAGCTGGTTAAATATTATATATTAAAACCTAATTTTATCTTTGTTTGCTATTTTTACTAACTATCGTCTGGATATTTGTGAGTCTGTGTGTATATTCAGATTTAAGTCTTCGCTGGGATAGAAAAACAGGTACACACACACACACACACACATGCAGAACACCACACTTACATTTTCTAATATTTTAATATTTATAAGTATTAAATAGTGATGATGACCAGTAATATGTCCTCACTAGTGGCTTGTCAAAGTATTTTGGAATTTTCCTACAAACGTAAAGTATCTTGATGTCTGATCTCAAACTAACACTGCCCTCTTCTGGTGGCATTCGTGAAACGCTATTGCTGCAATAACCCTGATTTAATTTTAATTTGATATTTGTGGCGCAGAGCAGTTATTCTAGCAGTTAAATATTATACATAATCATTTCAGAATCTTGCACTGACATGAGATCATAAAAGAAATGACATTGAACCAAGCTGTTTCTTTAAGTGGTTTTTATAATGTCAACACACTGTATGTTCAGAAGTACATTAATGAGACTGCGATATTGATGTAAAATTGTGTGAAAAATCATATAAAAATAAACCATTGATCTACACATCAGTTCATCATGCAAAACGTCTGTTCATGAAGTGTCACGACACGTCACGAGATTGTCCAAATGGCATAGGTCACAAGCAATCATATCTTCACAAACACTGTACCCTGCATAAAAGATAAATTCTTGATTGTCTTCAACACAGGAAAAGGGTGTCGTTGAATTAAACAGTTGCATAGCAACAAACCGAAATTAGAATGAACATGACATACAGCTGCTTACTAAAATGATTTGATTAATCTCTGTTTCTGTGAAATTGGAGGAGATTAAACGAGCTACAAAAGAGAGAATAAAGTTAACAAACATCAAATGAAAGCTGAAAATCGCAAGCACATACAGTATTAACATGAGACAAATATATATATAAAAAAAACTTCATTCAATCAGAGTCGCAGAGTGACACTGACCTCTAGAGGAATTATTTAGGCATTACATTCTATAGGTAGTGAGGAGTTTATTGTAGAAAAAGATTTCACATATGCTTTGCCAAACAGTGATGTGAAAAACTGACGACTCGTTTAGAAAAATAAAATGTTATTATTAAAATTAATTTATGCTCCGGGGGCGTATAGAGTATAAAAATCACATGAATGTTTTCTGGTGGACTGAATGTTGGTTAACAATATATATATATATATATATATATAAATAATCCAGGCTTTGTCCGAAAGCTGGAAAATGCTGTATATGGAGGTAGGAAGGCAAATCTGAAATTAATGATTGTGTCACATCCTAACATCTTTCATTGCTTCATTGATATGTACGCTACTCTATGTATGTATGTATTCCATGACAGTTGAGTTTATAAAAAAATAAAAAATATCTGAAAGTTAGCAGTCACTTTGTGTATAAATCCAGCCCTCCAGGAATTGAGTTTGACAACCCTGACTTAAAGGATTCACCTCATTTTTTTTCTCCTGCACCCTGAAGAGTTTTCATCTGCCGAAAACAAAATGAGTAAATGAAGATAAAATGTTAATCTTTGGGTTAACCATCTCTTTAATTCCTAGCAGGAAATGAATACTACGATGTTTAAAAATATGCTTGTGTAGCTCCAAAGTTCTCGTTATTTTGTTGCAGCTACACATGCAACTTCAAAGGCCTGGCAGTACCTTAGAAACACACGTCACACTGGCTTACAGCGCACGCAGCCCTGGTGTGTCTCGTGTATTGTAATGATTTGAATAACACCACAGTAACAGCAGAATGTCACAGAACACATTCTCTCATGTACAGATGCCTGACTTCATAATAAAATGCAGGCACATATGGTGACCATAATTAAAGAAACATTTTTTTCAAATTAAGGCATCAGGGATTGATTCTATTCCATTAATTTGGGATAAAAATCATGCAAAAATAATGCGATTTAACTGATTCAAGTCCAAAATTTAATGATGGGACAGAGACCAAGACTCTGAAGCCTTTTAGGAAGTCAACAATGAGTGAAAAAGCAGACAAAACTGATGATATAAACCCACAGCTTTGTTGAAAATAATCATGAAAGGGTATGAAAAGGACATTTTAAGGCCACGTTTTGACATACCAAGTCGAAAAAAAGTGGCATTGACTTCACAGAGAATATGTAAATATATAAGTTTCTTTTAAAGGAATTGTTCAGTCAAAAATGAAAATTCTGTCATTAATTACTCTCATTACCCTCATGTCATTTAAGACCTTTGTTCATGTTTTTTTTTTTTTTTTCAAGAAAAACATCTTAATTTGTGTTTCTAAGATGAACTAAAGTCTTATAGGTTTAGAACGATAGAGATTAAATTTTTAGGTGAACTATCCCTTTAAGAGACATTTATAGAACAACATTAAAATATAAACTTTCGCATTTTTTTCAGGCTATTTCATATTTACAAGGAAGAAAAAAAGACATAAAAATATCAATAATTCAATAAATCAACATACAGGACAAAACATGTATTCACAAATCGGCAGTAATGATGGATTCACTGTATATCAGTCTGTTAGTGTCAGCCAACAGTGCTGCCTGACTCGGGTCTATTTGCATGGCTTTCTGTGCCATATGTCCAAACACTGGCATTGTGCCGCCCGGCACTGCTGATATGGGCGTCAGAGTGACACAATGAGAAAGCAAAGGTGTATTGGCGTCATGATTAGAGCCTGTGGAGGGGATGCTGGTCACGTGACCCGTGCTGGTTGAGCCGCTGGCACTGCTGGGCGACCGGCTCTTCGGTGGAGGGCAGTGCTGCACCACCTGTGGAGGGCCCTGAGATGCAGCAAAATGGGCAGCTGGGAAGGCAGCATAGCCTGTTGGGATAGGGTATCCATTTACAGGTATAAAACGCTGGCTTTGAGGCATCGGTGCTGCCATGAAGCCTGCGATTTGTCCTGGCGGGAGGCTCTGCGGAGCTCCGTAGATGTATCCGGCGTAGCGCGGGCTGCTGAGGTTGCTGACGGGGCTGGCGCTCAGAGAGGTAGTCTGGGTGGTGGCGTTGCCTCCGGATGGTGTGCTGGAGCTGGCGTGGGAGGATAGACCCTCCCAAGCACGTAGTCGGACGTGGATGTCTTTGAATCTCGGCCTTCGTGCAGGACCCTCCTGCCAGCACTCGGTCATGAGCACATACATGCGAGGAGGGCAATCCTCTGGGCAGGGCAGCAGCTGCCTCTTCCGCACCATCTCCATCACTTCCTGGTTGCTGAAACCATAATAGGGCTGCAGGCCGAAGCTGAAGATCTCCCACAAAACCACACCGAACGCCCAAATGTCAGAGTCTGTTGTGTACTTCCCGTAAATAATGGCTTCAGGCGGCATCCAGCGAATAGGAACGAGCGTTTTGGGTTGGACTCTGTAATAATCTGAGGCGTAGATTTCTTTCGACAAGCCAAGATCGGAGATCTTGATGTGAAGCTGCTCACCAACCAGGATGTTTCTTGCCGCAAGGTCTTTGTGGACATAAAAGTGGCTTGCAAGGTACTCCATCCCAGCTGCGACTTGAATGGCCAGGTGAAGGAAGTCTCCATGGTCAAGGCTGGACTTGACGGTACCGTCTTCGTCGCTACTGCAGCCCACATCTGAGTGGGGAGAGCGCATGATGAGAAACTCGTGGAGGTCTCCTTGGGCTAGGAATTCGAAGAGCATGCAGACGGGCTGCTCTTGGGTCACGACACCCAGGAGACAAACCACATTGGGGTGATGAAGTTCTGCGAGGACAGATGCATCCTGCTGGAAATCGCCCCAGTGTTGTGCACTTGAGATGTCCTTCAGTGTTTTTATGGCCACTAGCTGAGCTTGCTCCATGCCTGGAAGGTACAGGTGGCCTTTGTAGATCTTACCAAAGTTGCTCTCGCCCAACTCCTCCATGAAGCGCACCGCAGACAGAGGAAGTTCTTTGGCTTTGCTCTACAGAAGAGAAAGAAATGGAAGAGTAAGACTGGGCTGGCAAATCTGTTATTGTCAATATCAGGCAATATGAAAATATATATAAGAAATACATGCAGAATACATTTTTGCGCCATATATACACTATATATATATATATGCGCAAGTTCTCCCACTTAAAAATATGTGGGAGGTCTGTAATTTTCATCATAGGATACCTTAACTATGAGAGAAAAAATGAGAAAAAAACCCTAGAAAGTCACATTATAGTATTTTTAAAGAATTTATTAGCAAATTATGGTGGAAAATAAGTAGTTGGTCAATAACAAAATTTTATCCCAATACTTGGTTATATACCCTTTATTGGCAATGACAGGGGTCAAAGGTTTTCTGTAAGTTTTCACACACTGTTGCTGGTATTTTGGCCCAATCCTCCATGCAGATCTGGAGACTGGCTAGGCCACTTCAGGACCTTGAAATGCTTCTTACGAAGACACTCCTTCATTGCCCGGACGGTGTGTTTGGGATCATTGTCATGCTGAAAGACTCAGCCACGTCTCATCTTCAATGCCCTTGCTGATGGAAGGAGGTTTTCACTCAAAATCTCACGATACATGACCCCATCGTTCTTTTGTTTACACGGATCAGTCGTCCTGGTCCCTTTGCAGAAAAACAGCCCCAAAACATGATGTTTCCACCTCCATGCTTCACAGTAGGTGGTGTTCTTTGGATGCAACTCAGTATTCTTTCTCCTCCAAGTTTTTACCAAAAAGTTCTATTTTGGTTTCATCTGACCATATGACATTCTCCCAAATCCTCTTCTGGATCTTCCAAATGCTCTCTAGAAAATTACTGGTTTAAGCAGGGGGACACGTAGGATTTGAGTCCCTGGCGGCGCAGTGTTACTGATGGTAGCCTTTGTTACTTTGGTTCCAGCTCTCTGCAATTCATACACTAGGTCACACCGTGTGGTTCTGGGATTTTTGCTCACAGTTCTTATGATGATTTTGACCCCACGGGGTGAGATTTTACCAATTTATCAATTAATTCATAAAAAAATCCTACAATGTGATTTTCTGGATTTTTTAGTTGAGGTATACCTATGATGAAAATTATTGGCCTATAAGTGGGAGAACTTGCACAATTGGTGGCTGACTAAATACTTTTTTGCCCCACTGTATATATATATATATATATATAAAACCAGTGTCTAAATGATTTCTTTGTTCTATATATATTTTTTTCTTTTTTCTGTAAATTAAAAAAAGTTAATCAAGCAAAATCAATTAGTAACCATTCATTTCACAATATATAATAAATAATATATAAATGAACGTGCAATAAGTGGCAAAAAATTATTAGTTATAAGATTTGCAAAATATATTATTTAAAAATATTTATATCACCAAATGTACTTTAAATAAATGAGCTTGAATAATTAAATATTTAATTGATTATTAAATTAAATTAAATGAAGCAATCTGAGAGAAAAGTGTAGTATTAACGTCATCCATTGATACTTTTTTTGTTAGCTTTAGTTTTAATCCATGAAAAAACTGTTGTCAACTGTTGTAGCGTTGTTTTTAATCTTTTACTGTGTTGCTGAAAAACAAGACATGCTAAAACCTCAACCACCGACCACAGAAATGCATAAAACCTCTGTTTACTCTTAAAATATTCTCACTGTCATGCACATTTATGTACTTTGCAGAAGCTGTCTTATACATGACAATTAAAGTCTCTATATGGTTTTATCCACTACATGCATGATATAGATATAACACAAATAATGTTGTGTGACTGGTATGGACAAGACTCATAAAACAGGAAATAAGGTCGAAGAAGATCACAGCTACATTCAGCAGAGAAATGAGCAGCATCAAATAAAAGATGAGAGTCTCTTTCTTTGAAAGAAGCAGATGTTTCGTGTTAGCGTCAACTCTGCCTGAGGCTAAACATGTCTCATCCCTGTTTTGGATATTACTTGAGGGAATGGTGACCTTTGTATGACCTTAGTCTGAACTTTGGCCTGCAGCTGAGACTGTAGATGAGAGGTCTAAATGTGTTACAGACACAAACAGCACTTCAGAGCGTCAAAAGGTCTGATTAATAGTGGAACTGAATGAAACTAACATCATCTCTTCAAAATATTTGTTTGTTAAAAATGTCTCTCTAACCATCAAACCAAGATGAAAAAGCAAAGAAAAACAAATTTCAAGCGAAAATCTCTTTGAATGATCCAAAAGGAATGATAACAATATGATTATATTTAGATTCCTCTCCAGGCCTGGAAGAGATTGCCTCCATATGCTCATCCTGTCATTTTGCCTCCTGTTTGTGCAGTGCCCTTAACCCAAGAATGCATGCTAATTCAAACGTTATGAGAATGCCCAGCTACTCAATGGGGTTAAAAATCTAAACAGACACAACTGATAGCGATGTTTGTTTGCACATATGCTCAACGTTGTTATAGCACCTGATTCGCTAAAGTAAACCAAACAGAAATGACATAAAGCTCCTTTGGGAGACATTTAGCACCTTTGGGTAATAAGAGAATAAGATGCCGGTTTTGAGTCAGAATCTGCTGATACACTGTTTTCATAGTTGGTTATGATCTGTTAGTGGGAACATCTCACCTTTGGTTTGTACGCCGTGAGCATGGACATCTCCACGTTCTGGCCGCGTACTGGTTTGGGCTGACGTGGGGCTGGTGGACGTGAGGCTTTCTGGTTGTTTCGGCACACACAGATGAAGAAGAACAGCAGGGCGATAGCCAGCGGTATAGCAACACTCGGTACCAGGATGTACAGGATCCCCATACTACTGCTGCTGCCATGCTTGGGCAAATCTGCAGACAATCAATATACAAATATATGAACTAAAACCCAAATGAACTCTGTTTTAACAACATAAGCTAAGGCAGTGCTAATTAAAATATGCGTTTTGGAGTAAAATCTTTCACAGATTAGTAAGCAAACTTCATTAGAGTAGCTAAAAATACACTGTCCACTGTATACTTTTTTTGCATACTACTCTGAACATAGCCTGTGTCAATATGAGAAGTGCATCTCACCACATGGAGGAATGTCACACAGCTCCATGCGCACACCCTCATCTAGGGTGAAGCACCAGGGAGCGTCGTGCTTGCTTCCGGGGTTGCGGCAATAGGAATGTCCCCCGTTGAGCTCCGGGTAACGCATGGCCAGGAAGGTGTGGCTGTGGGGATACTGCGAGTTCCACGGCTGACACTGACGACCAGATTTAGTCACGCTGACTGTCCCGCGATAATCCGAACCGCTGTTGTTATAACATTTGTGGCCTAAAATGCAATAGATTTGATTTAGTTTTCCAATAAAATAACATTTTGACAAGTATTTTTTTTAAATAATTCAAACAAAATACATACTTTTATTTATGGTCTCAGCTATTGGGATGCCTATTCTCATGCAGTTGGTGGCCTGGGGACTGTCCGAAGCAGCCAGGTCCTCACAGTTGGGCAGTTTGAGGCGCTTGAGGATGAGGGGGTTGGAGCGAGCGATGATGTACTCTGTCTTACACAGGTCGTTTTCCAGAATCTCACACTCGTCCTTGCACAAGTCCCGCGGTTTGTCCATGCCAGAGCTGCGGTCACATGTAGGGAAGGCAAAATGGCACAGGGACGGGATAGCGAACTGGGAACAGCGATCAGACAGATGATTGGAGGTGCCAATCATGGTGAACGCAGCTGAAAAAAAAACACAACACAGAAACAAGTCTTCACACATGGGTTTCCTCCAGAAAAAAATATCCATTGTGGATTCTAACAAGCTATGTAACAGCCTAGTGAAATTATATCTCTCTCAGACTACATAACTTTTCTATCTGGTACTGGTATCAGATGATATATAAGATGGTCTTGAATGATTACTATATTCATATAGCTTCAAAAATGTCTATGACCATTATAAATGTCCAAAAACACAGTCTAGCTGGCAAAAGCTCTCTTATCTAAAGCCTAAAACTGATTTTATCAGCTGCATTTCAGTTGAAATCTGTACAGAATAGTTGTTTTGGAAAGTCCTTTGTAAGGACTGAGAAGCATCTTTCTTTACCTGTGATTTGGGTCTCAATCTCGCCCTGCATCTGCAGCGAGTCCACGAAGATACTCCTGTTTCCTATGAAGCGAGCACAAGCGATCCCTCTGTATGGCTGGCAGAAACCTTCCTCATCGAAATCATCTCTGAAAACAAAAGAAATGTGAAATGTGCATGTTAATTATGGCAAACAACGTTAGCATGCCTCAAAAACAATATTTAGCCCAGATCCCCCTACACTGGCTTTTATCAGAGTTTCTTTTTTGCCAGAGGGAATTCACGCAATGTTGTAATATTAACTCCAGCACTAGAGGGCAGTAAGTGCCACTGTCTCACACAAACACACACCGCCGCAACTCCACAGAACAAACCTGGCAAATTTAATCAGCCTATACAATACAAATCCAACATATGAAAAATACATTCAAATGGAATATAATACAGACCTGGATATATCATTTAAAGCATTCAACAAATCATAAATAATGAAAAAGACGTTTTGTTCTGTGTCTGCATCTCGTACCCTGTAATTTAAACCATATGAACGGGTGGTTCTCGCAAAAGTGTATGTCATCCATATATACACTGAGAGAAAAAAGCAAAGCCTGAGTCACTGCTGAACTCCAGTGATTTGCAATGCGGTAAACCAAAACAATTTGACTTAATAACGTGTAAAATAAAATGAGAGAAAACTGTGATCAGGTTATGAACAGTTCAAGTGTGAAAAAATCAGAATCAGTTCAAATGGCTGGTGGTGTTAATTAAAAGCAGGCGTGTGAAAGGTCAGAGGTTAAAAGTTAAAGCAGTGTCTGAGAAGCAAACGTCAATCCAGACATTAGCACTCAGTCTGGACATGTTTGGAATAGAATTTAACTTGATTTTTCACTGAATATTCTACATTATATGCTGTACCTGCTATTCTTCACAATACTAGAACTAGACGAATAAGAATGATTCTGTGGTCATCACGCAAATGCTTTATAGAGCAGTACATCATATGTTTGCAAAATGATCAGCTTGCAAGTAAAATTCACTTACCTTTTCTAAATGCAGTTTTGTCTCAGTGTATACTGTATATGCATATGATAAGATATTTTAATGTTTTTGAAAGAAGACTTTTAATGTCTTCAGTATCAAAAGGTCCTTCAGAAATCACTCTAATATGCTGATCCGGTGCTCAATACACTATTTTTTTTGTTTTGCAAGAAACCATGATGCATTTTTTAGGATTATTTATTTAAATAGGAAAAAAAAATGTATTTACATGCATATATTTATATTAAACATAAATATATTTAATATATAAACAACATATTTTTCTTGTATTTATACAGACATGTTACATATACACAGTATACTATCTAAACAAAAACCTTTATTATTATTATTTGACTGAAATTGATTTTTTGTCACTTTTGATCTATTTAATGCATTCTTGCTGACTAAAAGTATTAATTTCTTAAATATCTTACTGACCCCAACATTTTGAATGGTAATGTATACATTTAAATTATACAATTGAATATATATACTGTACCAAGGGCACTGCAATCTGACAGCATCCCCATGCTAACCCTACAGTTCTGATTTGCAAAACTCAAGTATTATGTACAATCTGAGCACAAATTGAGGCCAGCACAAGAATCCGGCAGAGTGACAGACACTGGAAAAGTTTCACAGCTCTCCAGCATGTGCGTCACAGGAGAATGCGTTGGTAACTGTGGCCACCCACAGAAAGCTAAATGACAAGGAGGAACAGTTGTTGTGGAGAACTGTAACCTATTTTTACATAATATTGTTTTTTCTACTTTCTCTTTCTCTTACATTCTCTCCTGCTGTCTTAGACACGCACATATACATGAACACACTCCAGTTCATCAGCGTGTGTTTGTGTTTCTCACGAAGCGCGTGGTTTGTATAAACATTTCTTTACTCATCAGTGCCAGTTAAAAGTGAGTAATAGTGCAAAAGAAACTGTGTTAATTAACCTGTGACAGTGATGTAACGAGAGGAAGAGAACAAGAGAAAGTTCTGTCTAAAGCACACACAAAACATGATGTAGTTTTCAACACACTCTTCACATCCAGCACATTTTGGAACTCCTGTAGGATCCTCCAACTCTCCTGTTAAACCTATTGAGTCGGGACAGGAAGGAGTGTGGAGTCTGAAAATGCTCTCCTGTGAGCTGAGTAGCCGAGAAATCATCCTGAGAGAGATGCACTTTAAACATTACCAAGATTGATATTTAAATCTTCAGGGTGTCCTATTCTTGAAAAGTCTGTAGCAAAAGCCATTCGCAAATAATTACACAAAGGGGTCCAGCATTTTGAGACCACAGAGAAAAATACTTTTATTTTGTATAATTTATTGCTTATTAATGTATTTATTAAAAAAAATTGTGCTAAACTGTATCGATTGGTTTATTTATATAGGAAAATTCAACTTGATTTTTCTAATTATTTGGCATTTCGCTTTTGCTTTATTGGCCGAAGCAATCAAGCAGACATTTCTATGTTAGGCCATTTTCACCATGTAAGAAAAAAAGTAGTCAAACGATTAATCGCATCCAAAATACAAGTTTTTCGTTTACATAATATATGTGTGTACTGTGTATATTTATTATGTATATATAAACACACACACATAAAGTATGCATTTTTAATATAATATGTATGTATAATAAATATAATATTACTTATATTTTTATTATTATTAAATAATAATAATTATTATTACCTATTGTTCTTAAATATATACATGCATGTTTGTATTTACATATACACAATTAATATACACAGTACATATATTATTTAAACTAAAACTTATTTTGAATGTTATTAATAGTAATTCACTATATGACAGCATTAAAAAAAGTGTTTAGAAAATTATAATTGTGATATAGAAAGTTATATTTACAACACTAAAAATCTAAATAAGATATTCAGTCATAATTATGACAAAGTCAAAATGATGAGAAATTTTTGAGAGTTTGTGAAAAAATGCTGAAATTATGAGATATATGATATTAAAAATACATCTTTTGAATGTCATAATTATGATTTATGTCATATGTTCGACTTTTTATCTCATTCTTATGACTTTGCATCTCAAAATTTTAGCTTTTTGTGTCATAATAATTTTTTTTTATATTATGTGGGGATATGAACTTCACAATATATGATTTAAAGATTAAAAAATGAAATCCAAACAGCAGAAGAAGATCTTTGCCTGCTGTCCTGGTCAGGAACTACCAGTTTTTAATGCATGTGAAGTGAGGTCAGCCAGATGCCCTAAAATTAATATCTTGGGCCCCAAAAAGTAGTGATTTACAGGATCGAGCCTTGTTAAGAAGCTACGCTCATGAAGATGTCAGTGGCGCATACTAGCAACAGCAAGGAGAATGGATTTGGGTCATCAGTGTTATTGCACATGCCCTGGGGTCTAATAAATGTATCAAGATATTCCCATCCGGAAACAATCTCCAATCTGCCTGGCCTGCCTCCTCCATCTTTTTAGCCACTCTCCTTTCCTTCTCCATCCATTAAGGAGTCAAAAACACCTCCTTAAGATGTTTTCTACACTTTTTTTTTTCCTCTTGTGCCATATGTTGCCCCACTTAAAAAGAGTTAAACACCTGAAAGGTTGATCAGCATGGACAGTGACTCTGTTTTGAATCTCTGTCATGCTGTCGGAATGTAATTTTGAAATGAGCAGATCTGATTGCTGACGACTGATTTTAAAAACAGATATTTCCACTTATTCCATTATAAGATCAAGAGACTCGCTGGCTGACATTACGAAACTAATTGTAGATAAGCTCACTTGAAGGGATCCCATGATCATGGAAAACATGTGATTTGCAGTTCTGGAAATATCATGGAAATTATTAAGATCTTAAAGTAGAGTAAAACTAGTCCACAAATCAGCGTGACATCATCAGTCCATCCACTGAGGGACTTTTGTACACTAGAAAAAAACTGTACACTGCAGAGATTGGTTACTGACGTACAGATGAAAAAATGGATTTATCTTTATGAAATGCTTAGAAAAATGCAAAAAGGACAGGAAAGATTGTAGTAAAAGTAAAGAAAATGCACTGAAACTGGTCCAAATCCACACTATATCGATTAATGTTTTGTGTAGCAGAAAACTTGTGTATTATTGTGATGCTTTTATCAGCTGTTTGGACTCTCACGGCACCCATTCACTACAAACATGCAATGTTACATTTTTTCATATCTGTTCTGATGAGGAAACAAACTCATTTAGATCTTGGAAGGCCTGAGGGTGTTCAGCAATTTTTCATTTTTGGGTGAATTATTCCTTTAAATCTGAATCCACAGCAGACTTGTGTAATAATGTTGAAAATTCACGTTTAGTTGAAATAACTTACTGCCCTCTATCTACTTGTATGTTTTTGAAAGATTTATCCCTAAACATGCAAAGACAGTTTCCATGACTAAAGGATCCCTCCTAAACTCTTGTGTTAGATCACCTCTCTTTAATGTTTTATGGGCTCAACGGTGATGCATGTACTTAGAGGTTCTGATCGTATCCAAATTCATGTCATATTTTATGTGCTCATATAAAATTATTACATGCACCTCTGGAGTCTCTAACACTCAATATTTTCATTTCAGATAGTTTGTGTACCATGAAAGCAACAATGGTCAACGATATCACTTCTCAGTGACTGTGAGCCTGCCATTTCATGCACTATGAACGTTAATGTCCATATTATCAGTGCTGTTTTGATCAAACACTTTCCAAAAAATCCTAACTTTGCTATTGCTGTAAGTATGAGGGTAGACACATTCCAGAGTAGAGTTTGTGAAAATCACGCAAAATCTGTAAAATAAACTGTTTCATTGGCTATGTATCTGCACACACACACGATCTTTGAGGTTTTTTTAAAACTCTTCTGTATGCCAGATGTAGTACACAGAAAATCTTGTATAATGGGGACTAGACTTAAGACCTTGAGATGGATTTTTGAAAAAGAGAGGATACAATTCACCGTCAGGTTTACTCCTCTGCTAATGTTTGACCCGGGTCAGTGGCAGTATATCTAACAATGGAGGGAATATGGGTAACAGTGGACTGGTTTGTCCCTGAAACAGGGAGGCCTGTGGTCCGTGACTGCATCTCAGGAGGAAAGGAAAGACAGCCACCGAGGGACTCTCATTAGGAGCCACGAAGAAAAAGAGGAAAGAGTCCTCATGTTACACTACCACAATAGCAGCCTCTATTACAGAAGCAAAGGACGCAACCTTGTGACCCCTGAGATCTCCCAGAAAGAGAGAAATGGGGCATGCAAACTATAGTCAAAGACTAGACACGTGATCCGAGCAAAGATGAAAAAAAAACAAAAAAATTAAATGACAACGTATTAATGTAAAGAATCTAGCTATATACAACTCATGCAAGTTAATAAAATGCCTTGTTATAATAATAATAATAATAATATGGTAATATCTGTAAACTTATACCTTGAACTTGAAACCTTATATAAATGTTATTGACATTATTTAACAATTTGTTATTAAATTATCTTATTATTTAATGATGATTAAGAAATAATATTTTTTTTAAATATAGAGAAATAGCTAAAACTCAAAATAAACTCAAAAGAAAATTAATTAAACTTATTAAAATT
Organism: Enteromius radiatus; assembly: GCA_032357445.1. NCBI lineage: Eukaryota > Metazoa > Chordata > Actinopteri > Cypriniformes > Cyprinidae > Enteromius > Enteromius radiatus. The sequence goes on from JAUCMS010000105.1 coordinate 11,052,049, forward strand.
ATTTTATTTATTTATTTTTATTGAACTTAAATAATATGCGCTTCAAATGTTAAGAAAATGTTCAAGAAATGTTACTGGTATTTTATTTGTTTATTTATATATATATATATATTTTATATTTAAGAAATAGTATGTGCTCAAAAGAAACGAGAATTTCTTTTTCGGTGGTATCAAAATTTTGCATCAAGAATTGTTAAATATTACTGGAATTTTGTATATAATTACGTTAAATGGCATGTGCTTGAATAAGAAAATTTTGTTTGCGTGAATCGTGAAATGTCACTGGTATTTTAATAGCATCCAGACAGCTCTATATCCATCAGAAGCCTGATTAGATGTGCAAAAATCTATGATTTGTGCTTTAGGAAGGCAAAAGATTATCCACCCCTTCTTCACTCCGCACTCCATCTGACCACATCACATCCCCTGAGAACAAACGCTGAGCCTCGGGCTCCGATTACTCAAATTATAGGTCCACGTCCACTGGGTGCAACTGCTTTTGCTGAAACAAATAATCTGCAGATTAGCTGTAGGGGTGTATTAAAACCCCCACAGATGATTTGCTTATACAATGTGCAATTGAGTGATTTGCTAAACAAAAGAGGTCAGGGAGGTCAAGCTGTTAGGAGCCCATTAGGGCGAGAGGTGACAACGTACATGGAGAAAAATAGTCCAGGTTTGTTTTTGTATTCACTGAACCGCAATGTGTACTGATCATTTAATAATAAACAGAACTGACCAGCTGAGGTGTCACAAAACAAGTAATTAGGCGGAGTAAACAGAGAGTGAATTGTGTCAGCTGATAGCGCTGTTTATTTGCACATGCTTGTCTGTGTTGTGTCAGCATCCAAAACACAAAAGGAATTATGCTAACTAGGTAATGGTGCAAACAAACCCACAAAATTAGTGCTTAAAACATTTTACATGCTGTAATTCTCCATTGTGTGCTGATTCTGAGAACTAAGTTTGGAAGAATATAGAAGGCTACCGCAGTATTTATCAACATGAATGTTGCTCTGCTTGATTTCTATTAATTATTTCCATCATGGTCAATATAAAATGTGCAGAACATTAGAACATTATTTTCATGGGTGATAATAGTGCAACTATTACTTAAACATTTGAAATTAAATATAAAATTTTTATTAAATTTACACATACATTTTCAGATAAATCTTTCTTTTTTTTTATTAAAATTATAGTTTGAACCAAAATAAAACTTCACTTAAAAAAAAACAAAAACACGTTTATTCAATCTCAGGCCATCCCTGAAGTAGATGAGTTTGTTTCTTCATCAGAACAGGTTTGCAGAAATTTAACATTATATATCGCTTGCTCACCAAAGAATCCTCTACAGTAAATGGGTGCCGTTAGAATGTGAATTGATAAAAACATTACAAAAATCCACAATTAATCTACATAACTACAATCCATTGATTAATGATTTGTAAAGTGAAAAACTGCTTGGTTCTTAGTGAATAAGAATGATTTCACACTCAGTGTGTGTGTAAGTGTTTGAATAGATGTGGGTGTGTAAGCATCTGCTTGTGTGAAAGTTATAAAACCGAATCCTGACACCACTGTTATTTACTTCATATGTTATTGCGCGCTACGTGAATCTCCATTCGTCTGCCAAAAAGCGCCTGAAGTTCATGCTGTAATCAGTGCTGGCTCAAAGAATTGGCACAGCACCACTAAACTGACAACATGACTCATATAATCACTAAGCAGAGCAAAGACCAACCTTTATCCAAGAAAGCTTCTCCACAGTGTTTTGATATGTGCTTGCGATTTGTCACACCTTATGATTTACAAAGCCAAAGTGTATAGGATCATAATGCAAACACGGCTGTTTAAATGACAAGAACATGCATGTTTAACACAGCCAGTGTGTTTTTATAGAGAGTGTGGAACCTTGAGTAATTATGCATTACTCACGGCTTACTTCCAGGTGTAGGAAAACATAGGAACTCCATAAGCCGGAGACTATCAATAAATAAGCTCACTGTACACAACTGTCTCTGCTTTCCTTAAGCATGACCTATTTATCTCTGTCCATATCAACAGAAAAAAATCATTATACATTATATATATCATTAAACTATCCTCACTAAGACATTATTTCATAACTTTAGCGTATCCAAAGCTGTAAAAAGCATTAAAACCGAAAGGAACTTGCGCTACAGGTAAAGGGTTATCCATTTGAGAGGGGCTCTGGGAATAAAGTTCATGCTCTCCCAATAAAAGCAAATTTACTGGCCCCATGTCTCTCTAAAAGTAATGGGAATAAGACATAACTTATTCCCTCAGTGAAAAGAAGAGAGAAAGAACGCGTTTCTGAGCTTTCATTCATATTTACAGTTGTGTATCCAAACGTGCGTCCGCTGTAGCTCAAATGGAAAAAAATCAGAAGGCTTTGGCTGCCAGACTTTGTTCATGGAAAAACCTGAGGAGAGGGTGCAGGGCAGAGAGTTAATAGAAAGAAAGAGAGAGAGATATATATATTATAAAAGTATAAAATAATATAAAAACCTAGTTTAAAAATGCCTCATTTATTCATATAGAGGTAGATAACATGATATAACTACAATTGTATTCTTTGAGGTCTTAAAATGATTATAACGCACAAAAACACATTCTTGTATTTATATAAATATAAATGTATACCACAGTCCAAAAACGAAACCCCAAATTCTTTTCATAGAATTGTTTAGAACCAACCTCCACATACCCTTCCTATGGTTAACTGAAATGCAAATATTTTTGTCTGTGATGACCTAATATCAGCTGGCATATATTAACGGATCATTAAAATAAAGATAAACAGGCTGTCTATGGCAGGGCGCTGTGGTCTGCTGATGTAATTGAGTGGTAGAGGTTAATATGGCGTCATATGGGGTGCTGGGGAGGTATGTTGACCCGCGCTGTTTGCCCTGAGACTGGAAAAGAAGTTCTGACGAAAGGTCAGGATCAAGTATCAGACTGCACCCCCCGCCATAGAGCACACCAGGTCAAAGGTCGTATACCAAGAGACTCATATTAAAGCTCCAATCTTCAGTCAATCAACACTTAGTTAAAAGAGCTCCATAACAAGCCAGAGATTTAGATCTTGACTGATCGAGCCTGTATCTGCTTGCACGGTGAGCTAGTTTTCTGCAGTTATTATAAGCTATTTTGAAGCTACAAAGACAAGTGGTAAGGTAATCTTTGGTAAGGTTAGCATATATATACACAGTATCTCACAAAAGTGAGTACACCCCTCACTTTTGTTGCTAGCAGTTCAGACATTAATGGCTGT
>JAUCMS010000105.1:11068023-11089851 GCA_032357445.1 Enteromius radiatus
ACATTTCCAAACATTATTTTTGTCATGAATTGTAATAATGCAGTGAGATTATTGTCTGCACAAGGAGTCTGACAACAACCAGTGCTCCACACAGAGATCTGATCTGATCATCATTCTGGATTTAGTCTGTCTCAGTTTGTTCTGTTAATTTTTGGATGATGATCAGATCAGATCTCTGTGTTGTCAGACTCCTTGTGCAGAAAATAATCTCACTGCATTATTACAATTAATGACAAAAATAATGTTTGGAAATGTCAACTGATATTTCCAACATGTTAAACTATTATTACTTATCATATTTTCTGCCATATATATTTTAAGAATGCAATAGACTGAGCTGTATGCCAAATATCATTTCTATACTTTTGATATACCATCAAAATGGCATAATACTATCATCTTAAAACAAAGGTCAATATGATAAGACATGGATAGACGAATATACAGACAGACAGATAGACATAGATAGACAGATAGATACATAGATAGACCTATATGTTCTTGCCAGATGTTTTCTAATCAAAGCAACAAAAGGCACTATTGACATCAACTAAAAGAAACTTTGAAAATGAACCAAGTCTCTGTTAGGTTATAATTACTCTGTCACTGTCTAATTGTACGGTCCCCTTCAAGCAATTAAACAAAATGAACAGTTGGCTGAGTCTTTATGAATAGTTGCCTGATCTTTCTGGGTTCGAACACTGCCTGTCGACCTTAACAAATTATTAGCATAATTACGTCGGCACTTGGATGTGAAAGGAAAATGTGAGCCTAGCTGAGCCAGAGACAATAAAGTTTTTTAATGACAGGGAGAATGTGAGGGAAAAGCCCAGGCGGATGATTCCGACCATAAACTCTTGTGTTTGGAGGTTGGCGCTGAACCCGGCCCAAATGCTGAGGTTTGACTTGGCTTGGAGAATACCTCAGACAGGAGAAAAACCCTGAGTGAGAGAGAGATGGAGAAGATCCATGGTAGAGGAACATGGCTGTTTCACCTTCTCAGGTGTCGCCTCATCCGTATAAAAGGATCAATAGGACTCCACCTGAATAACCCCACCTGAGTCCACTACAGGGAACAGGAACCAAGCCACCCCTAAATCCTCCACCACCTACCCCACTGTCCTGTCTCAGGAAACCGAGCTGTAATGTGATAACTCTGTTCAAGCTCCAGGGACCCAGATGGCCCGGTATAGACCAGGCGTAGACAGGCTGGAGACTGGGCAATGAACCAGTATGAGCGCTGGCCATGGACGCTGTAATGCAAGGACCTTTCCCATTAGCACAACAAACACCAGAGCAGAACAAAGCCTCAGATGCAACTGAAAGGTAGTCTCTCCTCCGGTTAGCCCTCCTTAGCAAAGACAACAGCCAGGCCCACCTCTGGACAGCCCTCCTGGGAGCTAAAAGGAATGAGCTAGCATTAGCCCCAGGGTAAGTACTTAGCCGTAAACAACAAGCCTCAGCTCTAAAGAGCATTTTTGAGATTTTTTTTTACATTCCTGGCAAAATTAGTACTAAGAAATACGTTGTGTCTGAACAACTCTAATATGTGAAAAACAGTACTTTTACTCTAGTGACTAGTGATGTAGTGCAATCTACGGTTTAGTGACATTTTATTATGTACACAGTTTCACTGCCAAGCTATCTTGTCAGGAGTTCAAAATTGTCATTCATCTTCGATATAACACTGGAATGTCAAACTAATATTAGTGAATCTGTTTACTATGGTAAACTCAGGGTTTAAAAAAAATAATCAACCTTACTGACCCCAAACTTTCAAACAGTAGTGTCTATATGTATGTCCTGACCCTTTAACTATTTTATTTTTTTGTTAGTAGTTACATTTTCCAGTGAGTTGCTTGGCTGCTGTTTAACAATTCTAAATTATTAGTATCTTATATAGCATTTTTCATTAGCAGCTTGTAGTGTAGCCAACTTCTTTTTCACAAGTAGCTTGGCTGTAGTTGAACTGCTCTAAATTATGAGTAAGTTGTAGCTTGGCAAGCTACAATTTCAAAGCAGCTTCCCCAGCGCAGGCTAAAGTGTTGCTGAAACAGCAGAACAGCACACAGGCTGATGGGTATTATATCAGGACATCCCAGGCAATCAAGATCAATGGGGGGAGATTAGCATATTCCTGAAAGGACCTGAACCACTTCAAAGCCTGTGCATCGTTTACCTACGGTCTAATTTCAGGGGCCCGGAGTGATGTTTGGTCAGACTCGCAACACATCACAAACATGATATTGCTTTACCATTTAATGACCTGTGTACTCACACAACGCAATCTCTGGGCATATCGGGTCACTCTGAGATCTCACAGGAGCATTTCGGAATGTGCTCTGCTGGTTACCACCTACTGTAGAAGTCATTTGTTTTCTGCTGACAGCCAGGAGAAAGCGATCTCCCGGAGCCAGACTGACAACATGCTGAAATCCTCCACTGGTGTGGAACAAACTCTACTCGCATAATCGGAATCTGGACACAAGCACGATCTCAGGTGAAGAGAGAAAGACACGTATACTGTGTGATTGGTAACTGCACAGCAAAAGCCTGTCAATATTCCAAAATATCCCATATGCAACTCACACAGATTCACTAAACCAACCCAGCAACCTCGGCCTGAGGAGCGTTTTGGAGAGGATAGGAACTGATGAGATGCCCTGGTTAATGTGGGACAATTTAGAATGTCATTACAATTTAAACATCACGAGGGGCCCAGAGATTGATCCAAATCCTCATAATCAGACTTTCCAAACTCTTTCCTCAGTCTTTCCCTAAGCCTGATAGAAATAATAGAGAGAGTGTAATGAACAAAGCAAGCCAGTTGGATCTGAATTGCAGAGCATCTTAAACCATTTAAAAGCAGTGATTGTTTTCTGCCTAAGGGATGATTGCAGAAAATGACACTGACAAGATAAAGCGTTTGAGGACTACCAGTGATGCTTCAGAGCTGTCCATCATCCAAGCTCTTCAGATCCAGGACTCAAGCCCCCATGCTGCACCTGGTGCTACTCAACTACTCCATGCTGAACACTTCAACTGCTTACTGATGAGAGTTCATATTAAGACTTTCCTGGCATATTCCCTATTAAAGCAGAAAGTTGGCATATCTATATATTTTTTTAAACGGTCAGTAGTCTTTAGTTTATATCACATTTATAATCATGGGTACCTGCTTTTAATATTAAAGAGGTTTATAATAATGAGAAAGTGCTATCTGTTAGCATTCACAGTCAAAATATATGCCTTTATAGAGCACATAGATGGCCTCAAAGCTAGCAGATACGGAATAAAAGCCACAAAATTGCAATTTTCATGGCACACCATTTTTAAAGTCATCATCGAGACCACAAATCTGACCTCAAAAGAGGTGTAATACCCGAAATATGAGAATTCTAGATGAGATAATCTATTTACTTAGCCAAGAAAACCCACACTCGAATAAAAATCAATCGCTTTGGTCCATTTCTTTAACACACAGGTGTTTCAGTGTGCTTGTAGCTCCTTTTCCAAAGGCTTACTAGCTTGCCTTTATGCAAAAGTTAATCTCTCTGATTTATGCTGAATCTAACAGCTGGGAAATGGGAGACAAGTACGACAGATAAGTCATGGGTGATGTGTTACGCTATCAGCACCAGACACTATTCACGTGGAAACAGAAGAATGTGTGCGCAGAAGCTGTTAGTTCCCAGAACTCTTGCATTGATACATACCCATAAAAACACTACTGGGAAACTAATCACATAAAACACTCGGACATTGATCAATACGAGCCGTTTGTCTTTAAAAGTGATCCATTGATGCCGCACGGCACTATTCACAAGTCTGCCCAGACAGAATGGAAAACATATGTGGGCTTAAGAGCCTCTCTCACATACTATGTCTTTGTCACCTGACCCAATGGTGTGACAGTCACGGCAAGATGAACCAGATTATGAGCCAGAACCATCTATGTTTCCAGTAAAACTTACAGCCATTTATTATTTCTCTTTTCTTCCAGCCCAGTCTTCTTCTTGTTGCTAAGCCAGCTTTGGAGAAAGTGCCAGTGGGATGTCTACAGCTTTGGCTGCCTCCAGTTTTCTCTTCTGTCAATCATACGGATGGTCTCTTGATAGCAAAGCCATCAAGAGTTTGAGAAATAAGCTGCAGAATTCCAGAGAACCATCGGCTGACATAATGAGGAAGACAGTATATGCGCATGAGAGAGGAAAGGCAAGTGAAAGTGATGGTGACAAAGACAGATAGAGAGAATTGAGGTCAATTGGCCAAACTACAGCCAAAAATCCAAAGGATATTCCATCTGGTGCAAGTAAAAAAAAAAAACAGCAAAAAAACAAGGAAGTCTTCCGGGAAGTTTTAAGAAGACTTTGATTGATTCACTATATTAAAGAAAAACATTATTTCTGCTGTTATATGTGATGTCCTGCTGAGTATTATTCCTCTGGAAAACCACAAAAACTTTCATAAGAGGACAACACAGGGAGAAGCATGCATAAACTGTCAAGTAAAGCAATCGAAGAGAAGTTGATGAAATAATCTGTACAATTGTAGAACTGGTGGATGAATCTCTAAGGGAAAGTTTATACTTTAAAAGAGAAACAATATATAGAAATACTGTACAAAGAAGGTTGAATTCACTATTTAATAGTTGGGGTGGACTGCAAAAGTCTTAGGGGCTATTCACACTGAATGCATATGACGTGCACAGAACGTGGCGGCTCATGTGACCTGTTAAGGCTGACATTTCTGCAAAACACTCCAGTATTAATCTAGTTCTGTCACCTACATACACGTACAAATCTTCTAAAACACCACTATTTCTTAATTCTGAAAAAAAAAAAACTCACCTGCCTGTAGCCCTAGTAATTCCGAAGACCTTGATAAGCTTGTTCAGGTGTGTTTGATTAGGGTTGGAGCTAAACTCTGCAGGACATTGGCACTCCAGGACCGACGTTGCCTACCTCTGCTCTAGAGTATGTTCATAAAAATAATAAATAAAATAACAATGGAAAAGTAGCATAGTTGAATGCAAAATTGCATTTTATGTGAACAACCCCTTAATCACTCAGCTACTCACTAACCGCCTGCAATTCAGTTTAACCAGGTGCTAAATGCATTGAAACAGAACTGCAGAATTGCAGAAAAATTCTGTCATCATTTACTCAGAGCAGAAAATTAGATATTTTGAAAAACGCTAAGGTCCAAAGATAGAACATTTTGGGACATTTTCAGAAGAAAAGTCATAAAGTCATAGTTTGGAACATCATGAGAGTGAGTAAATGATAACAATTTTAATTTTTACATGAACATTTTAAATTCTACCGATATCTCTATAAAACAATTCTCACCTTTAAGTGTTTCTCACCCTTATTTAAGCCTTTCATTTTGAATTGTATCAACCAGTTTTTAACTGTATCAACTGACAAATTATTAGCCTACATTAACAAAATTTATACAGCCAAATGAAGGCATACTGCTGCACTGATATTATACGCATCCAAAAGAGAGCAAAGTTGGATTTCCACACGCAAACACATATTTAATCAAAAATCGGAGTCCGAAACAGACCATCATTTGATGAGCAGACTCTTCCTCAGCAGTTGGCTCCTAATGCTGAGGATTTGTCAGTGAAATTCCAGTCTTAATGAAACTTGCATCTCTGGTTATTTGAAGACAAGTAGATTGCCAGATGGAGACTTGTTGAAAAAAGTCACATCTAGTCTGCCCTACAGTAGTTTTCAACAGAGAATAATCATATGAAAAGTTTAACTGCACAAACTCAAAACATTCAGCTTTTTAAATTTAACTGAAATGTTTTTCGGTTAAACTGGATATCATTTTACATTTAAATAATACATTAATCAAATAAAAACAATTTTTTAACCTTTTTTTTTATATCAGTGTGACTTTATCAGGGTGATGGCAGATCACAAAATTATGATGACGTTAGGATGTCTGTATGTAGCTAGTTGTCATATACAGCGTATAAATACATTTTGGTTGGACATCACTTCATATGCCTGTGTTTTCATGGGGTGAACATGGCAGCACTAAAAGAAGAACAATGAGGGATGATGTGTGGGAAGCCTGGATCTGGTTAGACACTGGGCTGTAAACAACTAGAGCGATGAGGGATGAGTCATGGGTGTGTGTACAGTATAAGCTTATGCACATGGTAAAAAATGTTTTCATCATTTTGTTATATGATCTCTTTTTCCATCCATTTAAGCTAACACAATAATTTCTGTCATTTTAACTTTCAAAATGTTGTAAGTTTTCAGTTGATTTTCAATATATGACAATATATTTATATAAAAAAAAGTGCCATAAGGAAAATCTTATGAACTTCAATGTGAACAGGAAAAAGTGACGAAAGAAACAAGATCACATTAAAGCACACCACAAAAAAAAAAGTGCAGTAATATGAACTAGCAGCAGAGAGAATAGACTGCAGGATTAAACTCTGGGGCCTACCAGCAAGTGAAGAAAAGATGTTAATGAAGCATTAACTAAGTGGACTCTCCAGAGGACTTGACTTCAAGAGGAAATGATATGCAGCACAAGACGGGGACAGAGAGTGAACAGCAGGAAAGTAGTCTAGGTGGGAGGAAATCCAATGGGACAGGAGCCCCCAGAAGTATGAGACATGCCTGCTGCCATCTTTGATCATAGGTACTTAAGTCTGGTCAAGGAAGGTTTTTGAGAGAATCACATGAGCTCTAAATGTAAATGATGATAGGCTGATGGTACCACAAGAAAGCACACAGTCTAAACCCTTCACTAATAACTATTCTGTCATGTTACAGACAGCAGACAGATTTTTTTTAACTTTTACTTTTTTTTTTTTTTACATTTTAACTGTCAAACCATATGAATTGTATAGATTTCATTATATATTTTAAGTATGCTGCAAACAATTTATTTATACCTTTTATTATGTCTGAAAAATATTTCAAAACCAACAAATGGCATGGCCTTCAAATGGCTATATACTGTACACAACCATTTAAACGTTTGGGGTAAGATTTCAGACAAGATTTCAAATTTCTATTCTTTTGAAGATAAGATAAATCTTTATTAATCCTGAAGGAAATTATTTCTCCAGTGGCTACATGATTCAAAATAAAAAACAGTAAGATAAGGAGAAAAGTCGACATTCTATTAATCAAAGAATCATCAAAGATCATGATTTCCTTTTTTTTTTTTACCAAGTCACCACATTAGAAATTATTTCATGTACCATCGGCAATATGTAATAACATTTTACACTATTAGAGACTTAGAGTCCCAGAGAGAAAAAGACATAAGACAAGACACTAGGTGCAGCACAGAGTGAAAAGACAAGGAAAAAAAGCACCACAAAGAAAGATCCATTGTATATTACCTCATTTCCTGTCACAACTAGCTGTGAAACATCCCGCCTTGCAAAGATAAAACCTCCATGCATTTTGTTAAAACGTACAACATATTGCTCCTATTTCTGCCCATGCATCTACATACGCCAGACTGTAATAATTCTATATATGCTTTGTTTTAAATTGTTAATAATGTGCAGGTAACCACGGGAGGCTCGGTCCAGCACAGACAGGTTCGGAGAGAGCGAGAGGGTCTGGCCTTCATTAGCCATTTCATTCCCCCTCAGCACCTCCACCTCAGCTCAAGGTCTGGAACCATCCATTTACATCTGCGTAATTGGGGACACATGCAGGTTCACATGTACTAAATCTACCCCATCCTGACAGCTCTACCCCCTTCAGGGTGTCTTGACAAAGCCTTGATATGATTAAATGCTACCTCTTCCAGCTCCAATGGGTCCGTCTCTCAATAAAGCAACATCCAGGATGGAATAAGCAGCCTAGGCTGTAGACAAAGCCAGCATCTGATAGCATATGGAAGATGTTTACACTAATATTGCTGTTCTGCTGTTATCACATGCCTTCATTTAGTGGATCATATGTTCCCCAGAGAGGAGCTCTAGAAGTAGGGACAGATTTTCATGGAAATAGATTAGATGGGGGGTCAACTTATGCAAAGACACATACTGTCTACTGGGGCGTTTTGTCTTTGAAGCAAAATAAGTCTTGTGGAATGAGCGCAAACATTTTGGAGATACAACAAAGCATTTTTGGGCTGCTTTTAAAGTATGACTTCAATTACAGTGACAGTTCTAGCGCATCCACGGGATTTTAAACAAAAGCATTTCTATGGGATCATAACCAGACAGAATAACAAAACACAGCTAATGAAAGGGCAACGGGCATAATTGTTTAGAGATGTTTCTGCAAACGGCGGCCCCTTTGAAACAGCATTATGAATTTCAGTAATTTTAGCGATTTGACTGCACTGATTCAGTTATATGAAAACATAACTTTTACTGAATTGAGCTAAATGATGGTACTATAACAAAATTCAATTTTGGAACACTGGCACTATTCAGCTGAACTGAATCAACACTAAACTGAACCTAGAATTTGAACTGGTTCCTTATTTGAAAAATCATTATGTCTGTTATTTTACGGTTTATTTTTTGAATCTGCTATGTATGAACAAAGGTGACTTTCACTTTAAATTATGGATATTGAAATAATGAATCAGCCACCCGCAATGACATTCTGATTCCCTTATCGTTACAGTTCTCACGGCCATTTAAATGCCCAAAAGCTATCAGGACGATTGCATAAGTACCTTCAAACGATTACCCTCGAGATCACATGTTAAGATAACTTAAAAGGCTCATATGGACGAAACCTGTGTTGAGACAATCTTATCGCTCCATAATAAAGCCAAATACTTCACATTTTAGCAGGGGTGCAGAGTCTGTATGTCTTAAGTTGGCTTGTCTTTAACTGGAGACTGATAAATTTTAGCAGTCTCATGTGGAACATGCACACAGCAGTTAGTATTTTAAGTAAATTGAACCAAAGTGCCCTTTCAGTGATATGATGAGCAATAATTTAACCCGTTCTGGGTCCTTCGCATTACAGTAAGAGTTTCTCGGGCTCTCTGGGGGGGTTTTGGCCCGTTGGTCTGTAGACTGATGTGCAGCAATGCCTTTGATTCCGCACATCTGGAAAAGCTGCTCAGCGGTTTAAGGCTGTCCACATACAGTCTTTGAAACGAGCAGCCATTGCTGACAGTCTACAGAGGCCACTGCTCCCATGACAGCAAACCCCCTTTTCCTTCTGGAAGACAGTTTTATCAAGTCTCATGCAAACGGTAATAAAAGTTTTGGTTTTTTAGTGGGGGGTTGTGCATGAATAAGAAAGGGAGGTAAGATTTTCTTGCCAAAGACCCACAAGTATGATCAACATGTGGGGGACTCTAATTGTAAAATATGTAAAAAAAAAAATATTTTCATGTGTAAAGACACATTTTTTATACATTTTATGAAAGGAAAATATATTATAAAGAGAAAAAAAATAAAAAAATGTTATTGAACATAAGTAAACAGGAAATAAACTATACATGTTATCTGTAAATGCTACTTTTCCCCTAACTGTTAATAATGCTTTCCTTATTAAAAAAAAAAATAGTTTACAATAATCTAATAATTTCTGCCAAGTTTCCAGAAAGTAGATTATAGAAGTGAATTAAAACAATAAATAAAAAAATGATAAAAAAAGAGAGAAAAAATCTATTTTTTAAAGACTAGGTGCTACTTTTCTTTGGGGTCCCTAGACACTAGTTTGAAAATCCTTCAGTTCAGTCTTGTTGCTATAGATAATGATATGATTTTTTCATAATTACATTTATTATATAAATAAGCACATATACAAATAATCGCACCAGTTGCCCTGACAGCTAATTAACTCTGTTAAACTTTATAGACTTCACTAAAGGAGTGCCAAAGCGTCTAACAGATGGAGCACAATAGAACCTTAGTGCAATAAGTCTGACTATATACATTTTTCTAATATATTTTGCATTCAAAAGTGGAAACACTGTCTTACTCCATTTACAATAACAACATTAACAGTAAAACATTAAAAGTTACAAAAGTTGTTTTTGTAAGTAAGCCATAGTTTGAAACCATTAAACCATTGTGTAACTTAAAAAAGGTACCTAAAACATACCAAACCGTGACTTCAAAATAAGATATTGTACAGAATCACCATTTTTGTGTATGGTAACACTCCTAATGATACTTATTGCTTATTTTTATGGAAAGGGTACTTTGGCGGTTCAATTTGCTAAAAACACAACCTGCTGTTTGCCCAGTATATTCAAAAGGAAAGGAAAAGGAAAGGACGTGCTGGACACACAATCTTTAGGTTACAAGTCCAACTCCCTATCCATTAGGCCACGACTGGCCCCAAAACGAGGCTGCTTAAATGCAAGCAGACATGACATTTTCTTTTTTCTTTTCATTTTTGTTAAATTTTGTTATTCGTTTTTTTCCCATTTTCTATAGTTTTTTTTATTGCATTATTTCCGTTGTAGTTACAGGTGTTTGAGTACGTCAAGTTAAACCAACTGAAAATGAAATGTTTCCTTGAAAAAGTTAACATTTAGTTTATTTAAAGTAACTATTATATGTACTGCATATGTAGTATATAGTACATTATGTGTACTTTTTATACTAAATTTCATGACAGATCATGTTAATTTGTGATGTTTTGCCATTGCAAGTGTTTTCAGGAAGGTTTCTCACTGGTAACAGAGCCCACCCCCAAGTCATCGTCATCTTCCTCGTCAGTGCAAGTCATCAACCATATCCGTGCTAAACTTTTAAAACTCCTCAAGTATAAGAAATACTACCATCTTGAGCAAGCGCCACTAATTAACAAATGAAAATAAATGGGCCGACACCAGACGGGATTAAGATGAGTGACATAAAGGCGGCTGGGGTAAATGGTGGATGGTGGTCTGTTATGCAATCAGTCTATTCTCCTCCATGATGCATCAGGGTGGATTAGTCAGCTCACAGGAGCTCATAAATTAGCCCGGTGGAATGTGAACGTCTGCAGCCTCTTGCCTCAAAAAGCTTGGCCCTGCTCAAGCCATCACCGGCTTGTGGTCTCTCATCTTCTTTGATTCATCCACCACTTTTCCTTTCTCTTTCACGTGTTTTTGGTCTCTCTTTCTTTGTCGCTATGAAATCGGCAAATAGTTTCAGGAAGACGAAAGCAAAATGAAATACACTGCGGTTACGATGGAGGCCTGCTTGACAGAGCTGCAAAATATTTCAACCTGATTGCATTTATAATGGGTTTTATATCATATGTTCATTGATGCTAACTAATAAGCCGCAGAAGGAGGATACATTCCGCTGTAATTGTAGCCCCAAATGTGCACTAGAGCTGTCAGCTCAAAGACTAACAGTGTGGTGGAGTTGAGTTAATATTCCCGGTGCATAACAAAGTACGGGATTACAATTGTTTTGCTTAAAACTAATCCAACATAGCATAGCCTCACCTCACAAAAAGAAACAAAGCCATTGTGAATAAGGTCAAACTAAACACCATTTTATGACAGAACAGGAACGCTAGTCATTCATCACTCCTTGAACCCTAAAATGGTCGCCTTGACCTCTCTTCTCCTGAGAGACAGCCAGGTCAAAGCAGGCAAAGGATGTCTGGTGACCCCCCTCATGACTCCTGCTTGGTGGTGTGGGGATCTGAGGAGGAGCAGACACACTAATGAGTTTTACAGCAAGTCTACACGGCTTCTTAGAGCAGTGCGAAAGAAGCACTAAACAAAGCTACATTGACATGGTTATTTTGCTTTTATTCGGCAAGAATGCATTAAGTTCAGCAATAAAGACATTCTAAAATATTTAAAAATGCTTCTGAATGTTTTGTTTAAAAAAAAAAAATCACTGTTTCCAAGTGTTTTCAACACTGATTATAATAAGAAATATCAGCTTTGTCAGCACAGAAATAATTCTATTATAGTTTAAGGTGAGACACTGCAGGTGAATAGGGTAAAAAAATAAGTAATAGTTTTTACCTCACCCAGCTGACTGATTACATTGATAATGCAAACATAATAATAGCATACATTTCTAGTACAAATATCTAAACACTGGATGATGTCAATTTTGAACATATTAGAGCAAAATGTTTTTAAAGAGGGAATTTTGGGCCACGCCATAATTCAGAAAATGCTTAGAATGGACAAAAAACGCTATATTTTCAATATTTTGGGGGAAATAAAAATGTAGTATATACTTAAGCAAATTATATATGAACAAATTCTCTGTAAAAACCTTAGGATATAGACAGGAATAACATTTTTGGCACAGCAGGAGAAACAACTCATTTTGAGAAAACGGCCTTTAAGAATATGTAGGCTATTGTAACTGAAATCTATTGACACAAATAGATAAAGTGCTATAAAAGAAACACTTAGCTACAGCATCTTTTGGATCTATTCTTTCCACTAGTCTGAAAAAGCACTATGAAAAGCCAAATAGCCCAAAATCTCCAACTTGACAGGTTCCTGCAGTGTCTCCAAGTTACGTTAACAACAATTCACAATGTCTTTTTTTTTTTTTTTAATAAAAATGCAGCTTTGCTGAGCATATGAGACAAAAAACAACAACTTTTGAACGCTACTATACAAAAACAGAAATCTTTGGATGTACACAATAGATAACAACAGAAAAGTTACAGCATCAGACAAGCTGTGTTATGTCCTAATAATTAACTGAATAAATTATATTAACAATATGATAATGTTTAGTAAATATTTTGCAGAATATGATACAAGGGAAGTGTGTACATCATGTTTTAATAGATGACAACTGTGTGGTCTAGTACTAATGTGCTGAGAGCTTACAGAGCGCTGCTGTGCCAATGAACTGTCAGCGCTCTGTGAATCTCATTGCATTCATTCTGCATGATCTCACCATAAACAAACTCCTGTGCCCAGGCTTTGATATGACGATAAGCCCATTTGAGAGAAGTGAATTAACACACACAACTCCTACGCTAACTGATTACGTGTTCTGATCTGCTGCAAGTAAGACGCTTTTCAACTTCACAATTACTATAGAAAAATCTGGTATTATAGTTAAAAGGTCATGACCATGAAAATGCCTTTGTTTATTAATGTTGAAGTAATTTCATTTAGCTTTTATGAAATGGTCTGAAATGTCAAATATTGCAGGACCTATTCTCTCAGTTGTGACTCGATTACAGCTCTGTTAAAGTATAAAGGACATGTTATTTGAAATAAAACAGTGCAAAATATATTACTTCCACATGGGCTTCAAGAAAAGCCTCAAAGCACTTAATCGCAACCTGAAAATGATTTACTTGTCCCCCCCAAATACTGATTTTAGCTGTCAATCTGAGATATATTTGAGATTTGATACCATAATTTCAATCAATCAATGGGAGAATTAAAAAATATTTAATATGCAATAAAGAAATAAATCATAATTGAATGATTTGAATATACACCAACAACAAATAAGCAAACCAAAAGTTTTTTTGAAGGCTATTGTTGCATGATAACACACTGAATAAGTTGATAAGTTTGGGTTATTAACATGGTGATAAGGTCATATATTGCCGTTACATGAAACAGATGGGGCTGTTTCCATAGTGATGGTTCTATCTAAACACTAAAACATCATGAGGTCACACATTATACACCAAGGAGATGCAAATCTGTATCTGTTTCTCCAGCACACAAACACAAAGACGCATGTTGAAGAGGCCATTCCGCTGTGAATCCTATCCCTTTCCCAATCACTTCTAATGGATCAAAGCCACTACAAAAAAGACAAAGTCATTGCCAAAATCAGCAAACGTCCAGTCACTCCACAGCTGGTGCTCTTGTGTCTTCCCTCCACAGAGAGAAACAGACACAAGTCAGAAAAAGAGACGCAGAGAGGAAAGAAGAGAGAGAGAATCAGTGGTGAAAGAGATGAGTTAGGGAGGGTGGGGAGGGAGGGGGTCTCCATCTGTCCATCTCCAGGGTCTCATTGATCAGGAGGATCAGAGAGGTGAGAGCACCGTAAATCCGCTGGAATTCCAAGAAGGCCGAGAGGGAAAACAAAGCCTGCACTTCTCTCCCTGTCCCATCCTCTAATCAGTCACATATGACCACAGAAAGAGAACGAGAGAGGAAGAGAGAACACAATTTAATTGTTTCTTCTTTTTATGGACATTTTTACATAATTCAACCCAACACTGTCCGAAAGAACTCATCAGATCAGTAACAATGCTACAAATGAGCAGTGCTCTAGTTGGTAACTTAACTATGTTTTTCAGTAGAGTTGTACAACTGACACGTTAAACACATTAATATTTTTGTAGAAACTGAAATTCATTAATAAGTTTCTTTAATGAAGAGAAATCTATTTAATCATGAATATATAAATCAATTTAACACATCCTGGCTGAATAAAACTATTAATTTAATGTATATATATATATATATACATATACTTTTATATAATAAAAGTATATGTATATATATATATAATTTAATGTATATATATATGAGAAATGCAGCTTCTTTTGTTAGCAGCTTTAGTGAAGCTAACTCATTTCTTACAGTAGCAGAATTAAGTTTCACCTTAGCATTAACTTTGAAGAACAAAAAAGCTAATTGTCTAAATGTTCAAATGATAAATTGATAACCATTCAGTACCAAATGCCAACTTTTGCAAACTGAAACGTACTAGCTGAATGATAAAGGTCAAATACCTTAACGTAATCTTACACCTATTTAAAACAGTCACAAGACATAAATCCAACCCAACACACTTGCAGTCATTTTATACACACAGTTTTACATGAATTAACCCATCAATGGCATTCCTAACAGGGGCAGAAAAAGAGCTGATGATTTTGGAGTGACCCAGCTCTTGGGAACCGAGCAATAGATTTAACCCAATAAAAATCCCTCATTTTGCTTTCAACCTGGTCAGCCATAAATTTTACTCTTAGACGCATCTTAAAGCACAGCTTGTGCTACACATATTTTACCTTCATGTCCTTTTTCTTTCACCCCGTTCACTCAGTCAGCAGATACATCAGCTCAGCAGGGGCTTTTGTTTAAATGTGCAGTTGTTATTAAAACTACTTGCTCAAGTTTTCTCATGAGCGCATGATTGAACTCATTTTGAAGGACAGTGTTACCCAACTTTGTACCCCCAGAGTCCCATCAGTAAGACTCAAGTATACTTTCATCAACACTAAACCACAACGTGTTTCTCATTTACCGGATATCATGTTCTAATATCATTAATATTAATAGCATTAATAAAGTCTGGTTCAAATTAAACAAATAAAAACATTTGGTAACACAGAAACCCACTGTATTATTAGTTGTATTATGAGCATTATCTATTGTTTATACATGTATAAGCTTGCAAATATTATGCACATTTTTTTTATATATATATTTTCAAAATGTTATTTAATATCCACTATCACTCAAAAAAATATATAATTAAAATAAATAAAGAACACTTTTATTTTGCAAGGACACATTAAATTTCTAAAAAGTGACAGATACGACATTTGACTTGAAATAAAATCTTCAATTCTGTAATTTCTAATCAAAGAATCTTGAAAGGGGCATTATAGTTTTCACAAAGATATAAAGCAGCACTAGTTCTTTTAACACTGATGATAATAAGAGGTGTTTTTGGGCAGCAAATCAGCATTTTAGAAAGATTCATAAAGAATCATTTGAGATTGAAGATTATAGTAATGCTAAATTTCACAGGTCTTAGTGAAAATGAAAGAAATTAAATCTATATTAAAATGTAATTAATAAACAGTTATTTTAAAATGACTTTTACTATAATAAATATTTTAACAATAAAATATTACTGTTCAAATAAATACATCAAATAAATGCAATCTTGTTGAGCAACTTCTTAAAAAAAGTGTATTTAAATTAAATTTTTGCTTATTTTATAGGTATAACAGCAAAATCCAACATTTTACCCCATGCAGTAACCCCTTTGAACCTGCTCAAATCCTATACTAAGTGCTGTAAGATATTCAAAATCTGTTTGGGTCTAAAAAAGTCAATTAACAAAGAATCAATTAACAAAAAAAAGTACAAAAGCACATGGTCCTCCTGTTGTTCATCTGCATTTTGCTATGATTCAGTACTTAACGTGCTATTTCTGGAACTGTATCTAAACACTACGATCGGCCATAGCGAATGACCGTGGCTAGTTAGTTTCCTGTTTTCCACAGCATAAGGTCTAATTTTTCATTAAAATATGTCCGTCCTTAGCTGCGTATGACCTGAGGTTTCCATTCACAAGCATAATTACGTTTATGTTTATTTATTATTGAGTAAAACAGAGGCCACAGCGTCTTTCATTTAATTTTGAGGCGAATCGAAAAGCTTATATCCAAACGGACTAAGTATATTAGCTTTGAATGGTTGAATGGTTAGGTTTTACCTAATAGACTTATTTATCTGCCTACCATTGATATAAACTGTCTGTGTGTGAACCCAAAAAGTGTTTGTTTAGGGAAAGCTTAGTTGTGGCCCGAAGAAGTCTGCTGGTGAAATCTGGGGGTAAATGTTTCGGGAAGTACCACCTCTATGCTCTGTGTTGAGCAAATACCCTAGAGAACAAAGTCTTTGAGCATGTGTGTGTGTGTGTGAATGTGTGTGTGCACACTCTGAAAGCTCAAAGTCTTCCTGTAGGACACTGAACAGCACCGCAGAGCAGCACTGGGTCCATTAGAGCTCATCAAGAGATTGCCTTTACAGAGTGCAATTACAAGTCCACAGAGCCATGAACCTTCCTGAAGCCCTGCCAACAACATCTGAGCACCATGTTTCCACAGGACGGTTGACCTGCCTTAGGAATGGATGCCAAATTAATTGCTAAAACCCTAATTCAATTTAGTATGGCTGAGCGAGAAAGTTTATTTTGTCTCCTGGACTATCAGAAGGCAGGCTACGCATTTAGCGAGCGCAGCAATATGACAAAAATAAGTCAAGATGGCTGCCAACATTCCTGCACAACCTATGGTACAATTACACAGAACAGATGGATTAATGAATGGAACATTTACAGTAAATTGGTGGAGAGAACCCGAGCGCAGAAAACCCGTCCAACTACTAAAGACACACAAACAAAAGACAAATTCTTGTTTAGTTTAGCATTAGTTTAGCATAGTTCTGTGGAACTATGTTAAGTGCACTAGATATTCCCACTTCAGTGCTAGTTTTAGTGCCAAACCACTAGAAATGTAGAGAAAGAAGATGCAAGAGACAAGTCAAGTGTGTGTGTGTCTCAAGAAAAACAATGTACTGTATATAGAACTACAGTATAAGCATTTTTTGTCACTTATAAGTACATCTCAGTAATTACTACTGAGATTGGGGGCTATGTCAACATCATGACATATTAATTTGGTAATAAAAATGTGATGCTATTACTGATACCATCACTGCAACTGCCATATTAAAGGAATAGTTCACCCAAAAATGAAAATTATACCATGAACTACTCGCCCCAAGTCATCCTGTGTGTATATGACTTCTTTCACATTCTGAGATTTTTTAAAAATGTATCTTGGCTTTTCCATGCTTGGTAATGTGGGTGGATAGTGCCCATTATTTTGAAGCTCTGTACATTGGATATATCTGCTAATACTGCAACGTAAAACTAACCTATATGCCTTCGGGGGGTTATCACATGTCCTCTGAAGCAGATTGATGGGTTTTTGTAACAAAAATATTTCTATTAATATTATATTTCTGACTTCTGTTTTTTTTTTTTCAGAAAGCACAGAGTTCCGGCTTCTTGGCTGACTTTTGACTCAACATATGACATATGATATAAGTTGCATCATATGTCGAGTCACAGGTCAGCCAAGAAGCCGGAACTCTGTGGTCTCGCAGAAAAAAAAACAAAGACTGAAAAAATTGTAAGATGTAAAGTCACAAATATGAAAAAAAGTCATTGTATGTGATATAAAGTCACACTTTGAGATAAAAAGTTGCTGTACAGAGAAACTCAAACTAAAATAAAATCAATTGTGACAAAGTCAAATTTTAAGATATAAAGTCACAAATCTGAAAACTAAATGTTTAAACAAATTGTAACAAAGTCATATTTTGAAATATGCATTTACAATGATAAAGTAAAGTTGCAAATAGACATACAAAGTTTTATGATAAAGTAACAAACTTGACAATTACAACTATGAAAAAATTTAGTTGCAGGTGTGAGTAGCATCAAAAAAATATTTTTGTATGAAGATGAAATAGTTTTCCATAGAAAAGTGAAATATTAGAGGCAAGTCATACAGGGAGTTAAAGGGAGGAAAACGCCTTATCAGGTCAACTGTGCAACATGTAGTCGTCCAATTCTACCTCACAAAAAAGTCCCAACAGTTCAATGTGCCCTCCAAGCTTTTCCATAATGAAAAAGTACCAGCATCACAGGAAAGTCCCCACAGCGCAGCTCTGTCCCTGCATATAAAGGCTGGTTGTGGCTGAAAGTTCCTAAAGTTTTACAAGCTAACATTATCCCCCAGTGCTCATAGAACCCTGATGCACCAGAGGGGACACGGCACCATAAACACACTTCAACTCTACTGTGGCACATCCATTCATTCTAGAGCTGGAGACATAACACTTTCTATTATCTTTATTTTACATAAGGATTGTAAAATATATATATATATATATTACACCCTTACGTAAAATAAGTGCCATATACATTATATTTATTTTAAGTATACAAGCAATAGTTCAAATATGAATTTGTTTTTTTAAACCCTGCCCACACTTGGGTCTCTCTGAATACAGCTAATCGCTATGCACATTTAAAAAAAAAAAAAAAAAAAACAGAAATATGAATAAACCTAAATTCAACATTTCGACCAAAAATACATCACGAGGCACCTGCGTTTCATTGCATTTTGCTCCGTCTGCTTGTTTTAAACCGCAAGAATGCACTGAATGTTTTGGGTTATATTGCACTCGGTTAAGAACTGAAGTCTAGTCTGTCTGCTGTGATTTATGTGAAGCCAATGCCACTGAAGGGATGCTTGAGGTGTCTGCGAGAATCAGGGATCCCAAATCACCCGTGCTTCCCTTCAAACTCACTGAAGGTTAAACTCTTTTATTCTAATCCACCAAACCTTTTTTCCACCATACATCATCCACTCCATCCACCCCCGATGACAGGCCTTACGTTCAGAATGACATCACAAAACTGAGGCAAAATGCTCCAGTGCTTGGAGAACTGTGCTCTGTAAATGTAGCACAACTGATTGAGACTGTTTTGGCTTCCAGTAAATGGTGCGAACAGTCAAGTGCCACATGGCGCTTACGCTGAGAGAGGTGAGGTTCTCCTCTAACACTCCGCCACTGCCATAATACCGGTCCTCATAAAATCCTAAACCACCTCTTTAGTTTCACACTTGCTCTGACTTTACAAGCGAAGCCTGTGGTGACACAACGTGTGTGGGGTTTGTGTGCGTATGCAGGAGCAGACTGGCATAAGACAAAAGCTACCTAAACCCACTCACCCAGCATAGAACTTCCTCTTAAAGGTACAGTGTGCCAACTAAATCAAAGTAAACTGCATACTCAATAGGTTTTTATCACAGCCATGAATACCGACTAAGCTTCGAACTAGGTCCTGTCCCAAATAGCTCACTTTATGTGCACTTGTGGACTTGGACCTGAAGTGTGAGCTGTAAGGGAGTCATTTGAAGCAGGTCCTTAATAGAATTGAATTTTGGGGGAGGGGCATTCTATAGAACATCCTATTGGACAAAAATATGTGTTGTGCAGGATCATCTATATTTTTGCTCTGTTTACAAGGTAAAGACTTGAAGAATATAACTTCAGCAGTTTTCTACGTTTTTAGTGCACGTTGGACAATTAAATGTTTATGGTTTTTTCATTAAAAATATGTGCTAAATGTTTTGAAGCTAACAGCAATTGTGCTATAATGCATTCTTCTCTATACAAAAAGTTACACCGTGTCCTGACCAGACGCAACAATGATATGAAGCAAGCGACAGGATTATATTCTGGAATAGTTTCTATTTTGTATAAAATGTTTAATTTCAGCAACATTTTACATTTTTGTGAATGCACTTTGTTTTGGTTAACATTACATTAAACGGAGGTGCAAAAACTTTGAGGTGAATTAACCCTTTAAGCACTTCAAATATTAGAGTTATATTTAAAATGAAACTACCATTCAGAAATTCATATAATCTCACAGAATGCATGGTCTACAGTGAAAGTGTATAGTGCTTCATTTACATACACTTAAATATATATATATATATATATATATCAGTTACAGGTTTACACTTTCATCAGCATCTCAACTTGGACTAAAAGCCACAAAACTCCAATTTCGATTTCATGGGGTCTTTTAAATGAACCCTATTATGTACTAAACCTAGCATAAAGCTAATATCAACACCCCTCAATATGCAAAATTAGCATGGACTCTGAATCGTTCAACTGGGTGTTTGTAGACTATGAAATCACCAGTCTAAATAACTGTAATACGCTCACAACAACAGAACATACCAAGGCCCTGTGTTACCTCAGGTCTGTTACTCACAGACAAACCCTGAGTGTTTGAGTGATGAATTCAGGTGGAGGCTTCATTAATCATGTTGACCCAGAGAAAGGTGTTGGATAAAGAAAAGTGACATTAGCCTCGGTGTGTAATGCGAGAACTTGTGGGCCAGTGAGGAGGCGTGTGCGCATGTACTTTTTGATTCTAACCAGGCCTGGCTTGTCTCAGCAAACGGCTTGATGAAGCAGGAAGTCATCCAAACACAAGCTATGCGGGCTGAACGGAGCAAGGTGGTCTTGAACATGTGACACAAGGCCACACACTAAGATCTGCACCACCTGGAAAAAAGACACCTATGAGACATATCTATTATCAGCTGATCTAGGTCCAGTTCTGTTTAGTATGATTGAGTTTGGTTGGCCGGTCAAGCACAGCTCTAATTGGATGAATGCAAGTACATTCTGTACATCTGGGCATTTCTAGAATGAGATTAAGTAATTGCGAATTACTTTGTCTTAAATTTACATATTCTGCAGAGTCAGACACATGAGATGTACTAGATGTTGCAATTGTCAGTTCTGCCATAAATAATAAAAGACACTGTAAACAAATCCAACAACATTATAGTATACAATATTAAAAAATACTCATTTCGTCATCATTTACTTTTATATGTTTCTTTCTTGTGTTTAACACAAAAGAAGATATTTTGAAGGACCATAGTTATTGGTTCCAAATGACTTCCATAGTAGGGAAAGAAATTGTATGAGTACCATCAACTGTTCGATTACCAGGATTTTCAAAATATTGTCTTTTCAGACAACCTGTTTCACTTTGCAACTGAGGTAATACGTTTTTTTATGTGTGCAAAAATAAATGATGGTCCCACTTTATATTAGGTTATATTAGGGCTTAACTACTGTGTACTTACATTTAAATTAATCATTTGGTACAATTATTGTGTACATACATATATTGTACATTGTACAAAATACCTATATGTAATTACATTTGTAATTCATTTCTGTAATTACATTTATAATTACACTGTTGACCTATCCCTTACACCTTAACCCACCCTTAAACCTACCCATACCACCAAACCTGTCCCTAACCTTATCCGTATCCCACCTTAAAAGCAGCAAAAGTGTTTGGTAATACAATATGAACACAATAAGTACATTGTACGTATTTCTGATGTAAGTACATAGTAGTTAAGGACCCACTAATATAAAGTGAAACCCAAATGATTAATTGCATTCAAAATAAAAGTTTTTGTTTACATAAAAAAAAAAAAAAAAAAAAAAAAATATATATATTTATATATATATTTT
>JAUCMS010000105.1:11097117-11124401 GCA_032357445.1 Enteromius radiatus
ATTTTGGATGCGATTAATCGCGATTAATCATTGCCCAGCACTAATATATATATATATATATATATATATATATATTGATATTAGTGGTGTTAAACAATTAATTGTGATTAATCGCATCCAAAATAAAAGTTTTTGTTCACATAATATATGTGCTTGTACTGTGTATTTTTATTATGTATATATAATAACAATCACACGCATGTACTCTGTATATTTAAGAAAAATATGATGTTAATATAATAAATATATTTATATATAATATAAATTATATCAATATAAACATATATGGTACGTGTGTGCTTTTATTTGAATATAATAAAAAAAATGCATGGTATACACAATGTAAACAAAAACCTTTAATTTGGATACAATTAATCGTGAATTATGATTTGACAGCACTAATATATAACAAATTAAAAGTAATTTGTTCCCAAACTAATAAACTGCAAATATTACCTAATAAAATATAATTCATTAAAAATATATATTCTGCATCACACTGAAATCTACAGTATAGCCCTTATTTCAAGTAAGTATAAATATTATCCTTTAATTAATATGTAAATTACATTTAATATATGCAATACACTTTAAAATCAACAGGCACTTAAATGCCATCCTGCAAGACTGAAACATTGTTATATTTTTTTAATTACTGAAAAATTCTTTCAATATAGCTGTCAGGTTTTTATTGTAAATTTAACCAGTACTGTAAATCCAGTATATATGTATTTTTGTGTGCTTGTCAGTTATGCGACAAGTTATCTGTCAGTTATCAATCTTCCCGGAAAAAGACAAGCTGAGACAAAGCTCTATTTTCAGCAAGACATTTCAGCAGTGCTTTCAGAAACACGTAGTTGCTCCCCTCCAGGTCTCCTGAAATACATCCTAAACCATACCTTGATTAGTCCTGTTTCCTCCCACAGAGGGCACAAGTTTGACTGCCGATCCTTTTGATGACTGCTCTACATGTAGGCCACATAAAACTCACTCTCCACTGCACATTTGAAATAAAAGCAATGGTTTACTCAAACAAACCAAACAGCCACTGCTAAGCCCTCTAATTTCCGTATGAAAGCCCTCCTTCCTCTCAGAGTCAGACCAGAAAGCACCAGCGGAGTTCGCAGCATGCTGCAATTACAACTCCTGTTGTTTTAAGGCAGCCGTACTTTAGCTTTAGGCCATTGGATTTTATTTACTGACATGCTTTGCTTGTAACTAGGAGGTACTTCATTTACCCAAACAGAGTGTTACCACTCACTTCTATTTTCACTGAGACCAAACTGTAGTAGTCCAAATGACTGTAGCCTTAACAGCACAGGACAGATGCGGTTCATTGAACGTCAAATTGTTTTCACAATGTCATTCATAAACATAAAAAGGAAATCCACACAAACACCACATACAATGCAATATTATTTGTAGCTAAAATTACTTTAACCAGTTTGATGCTTAAAAAGCACTTTAAGAAAGGAGAGTTCATTTAATAAATGTCAATAAATGAATTCAACATATATTTAATAAATTAACCTAGCTTGTCCCTGAATCTAACCAAAAAAAGGCAAGATTCAAGCTTGTGCCCATTCAAAACTAGCAACTAATAAGTCTATTATTGGCTCTCGCTTGTTACATTTGAATGTCTGAGAGCATGAGTGAGATTCATACTGGACAGGAAAGTTTCAGCAAATAACAACATAAGGAGAATCACAAAACAACACAAAAAACCCAAACAAACAAACAAAAGAGAGCAAAACAAATCAAAGAAAAACATGAAAAAAATTAATAAAAAAAAGGGGGCCAAAGCAAAAACAGAGCAAAAAATAGAGCAAAGCAAGACAGAAGAAAACACTAAATAAAAACAAGTAGTAAAAAAAATGCAAAAAACTAAATTATCAGGGCATCATGTGTTATATTACGAACAACATAAACACACACTGCATTTGCATGAAGTTAAACACACTGCCACTGATGTGTAGTTCATTTGCATAAAGTAAATGCATTGCAGCACAAGTTCACAACACTCTGCTAATGTTACCGTAAATCACTAACGCTGCTTGAAAACAAATGACTGTGGGTTGCTTTGTAGCTGTAAGATGCTGTCAATGTGAACGCCCATTCAAACTGCACAGCTGGGTGAAATCACAACTAAGACTTGACACATTTCAAAATGCAAGTGCGAGTAGATACAATGCTCTTTTTACATAAACCCACGTGGCGAGACAAAATCTAAAAGCGACATGACTGTGCTGAGGGTCGGACATGACACAGCAGCGCAGATGGAGGCTCGCAAACCATTCTGTGAGGTTCAGATAAAGGCTAGACATACCTTTGGCACACGTCAAGCGTTAAAACAAGCAAACAATGACTAGACCTGTCTGTATCAGTAAGGATGTTAATCGCAAATTTTACGCTAACTTTAACAGCCTGGGAAATTTTCTTCTGAGATTCACTTAAAAGACAAAACAGGGACTGGTGTTATAGTGAACTGAGGAAGGCTGTTATGAGTCAGCTGTAAATTTAATCAACAAAAACTAAACTTGTTCCCCTTGACAAATTGAATTCATGCCTGAAGAGCAGCTTTTGTCTAATTTACTTTGTTGACCACCGAGCTCCACTAGGAAGCATAAAGGTAAAATGGAGGGCAGATCAGGGACAGTTGAGATCATTGCTGGAAAAACGGCTCCTTCTACAGATAAAAACCAGAGGTTCTTCTCCGGGGGACTCCATCAGCTCGGAGGGCCACGTCGAGTCAGACCGCAGCCCTTAGAAGAGATTAATTGCTTGAATTATGACTGGATTTTCAGAGGAAGACACCATTGTCTGACAAGCAGGTCAAAAGGTCTGACAATAAGTACAGCATGTCAGACTGGAATGCATGTGTGTGTGTGTGTGTGTGTGTGTGTGTGTATCCGTCTACATGTGTGTGTAGCCTTGCCCCGGGACAGTTTGCTGTCATGTAAGCTTGTCTAGCTCAACAGAGACCCTCCTCACTCCCTTTTCTGGTCTGACAGAGGTTCATTATTTGCCTTCTGGCTCTTATCACCTCATCAGGACAGAGAAGAAAGGATCAGAGAGGGGGTTTGGATATAAAAGGATGCCCTTTCTCTGCACAGCACTGAAAACATGCCAGGGATTCCAGCACACTGGCTCCATTATCAGGCCTGAGCAGGATGTCAGTGCGGGTAATGTAAACCTATCCTCTAATCAAGCAGACATCATAAACACCCAGCAACACCTCCTGCCAATGGGGACAGGTGAATGCGGAGTGTGTGTCTTTGCAGGAGACATCATAGCGGTGCGCGAAAACACACACATCTGAGCAGTACAGACAAACTAATTTGTCTTTTATTTTATAAAAACAAAGCCTTTCAAGGTAACAAAGTATAAAATAAAAAAGAAGGGCAGATATTTAGGCTAAGATGAGCAAAGATAATGGTGTAAAATTAATATAGACATGTAAGTGAGTAAATAATGACACAATTATAATTTTTTAGTGAACTATCTCTTTATTGACAAGCAGCAGCATGTTTAGTTCTGTCCCTTTAAGAGCTGCACGAATCTAAAGTACTGGCACGCATTTGTTTTTCTCTTGATTGTTTACTTTCACTTTAGACACAAGTAACTGTGTTGTGTGTGTTTTGACAATATTACCACAATCAGATGTGATAAATATCTTAGTTCAGTAAATAGGCACTATTTGACAGGATTTTAGTGCACGCGCACTTCAGGTGTATGCAAGTTTTGAGTCATATAGCCCACGAAACAACAATGGCAGCCCCTACGAAGGGTGTTTATGCAAGTAGTACTAAAGTAATAAAAGGTATAACAGCTTTTCTTGCCGTATGTGCTATTTTCTCCCCTGTTTCCCTCAAATAAGCAAAGAAAGCACTTTTGGTGAAAGAAATGATTGTAAATGACAATAAGCCCCACACGCTGGTTTGTTTACATCTAGCTACCACAATTCCTTGCGTTTAGGCAGTTTTGTGTGATTTGCCTGGAAAGATACAAAGTTGTGAGTCGTGGTTTAGAGTCGTGACTTGCAGCCTCAAAAACCTGCCTTGAACGCAGCATTAGTGTACTGTCTGCTTAATAACTTCTAACATTTTATTTTGATGAACATACAACATACTGAGTAGGAGAAACTTTCCAAGTATATGTCACCTTATTCTAAGTGTAAGCACAATGAAAGTAGTTAAACTACCTTTAAAAGTTTAGGCTCAATAATATATATTTTAAATAATTATTAAAAAAAATACTTTTATTCAACAAGGATGCATTAAATTGTTTAGAAATAACAGTAAAGATATTTATGTTTCAAACCAATGATGTAATTTTGAACCTTCAATTTTCAAATCAAGTATAAAAAGAAATTATTCTGAATTACTAAAACACAGAAGATTAGATTAATGGCTGCTGATAATCCATCTTTGCCATTAGAGGAATAAATTGCAATATGATAAAAAAGCAAATTGTTATTATAAATTGTAGTAAAATGACAAATGCATAAAATGGTAACGAATGTTATAGATGACAAACTTTTGTAATGTAATAGTAATGTAATAGTGTCAGTTATTATTATAATCTTGCATATTTATTTTATTAACACACACACAAACACAGCAATTATATAACTTTTATGAGACCATATTTCTCATTTTTGAACTTTTTTAAAGAAAAAATCACAATCTGCTTAACATCTAACCTATTGTGTTTCATGGCGGGAAAAATAAAATAAAGATTTGGAACAAATGATGAAAAGTGCCTTTTTAGGAGAACTATTTAAGTTTATAAATGAATGATGCAGAGGTGCATGTCATTGTACGCAGGGCAATGTGCATTTACTTCATGCAGTTACAAAACTTGACACACACAGATGGACTTTCTCAGCTACAGTTGATGAAACTAAATCTTTTGAAGTGAATGGATTTCAGTCCACAAATGTTTCCAATAAGACAAAAACGTTCATGAATGAGGCTCAGTGGACTAATTGCTCATGTTTACTAATAAAGCAATGGTATAAAAGGTATTAAAAAAACCTAAATTTACAATAGAAAGTTTTCCAAAACTTCTGACATCGCATCAATATCCTACACTTTCCAAAGACTTTAAAGATTCTATTAAACTCCATGACTCTTCCAGGCCTGGACATCACAATTTTAACATTCTCTGTTATTTCCAGGTCTTGTAGGGCCGTGGGAACCCTGTCATGTGTGTGAACGGGCAGACTTTGAAGTCTGTAACTTTCATTCGGTGTCACTGTGGATCCTTCTTTAGATTTTTCATGTGGTTCTGTGTGCGTGTGTGTGTGTGTGTGTGTGTGCCCATATGCCTGTGTAAGACAATCTCTGATCATCATCCCTGCAAATCACAACAAAGGTCAAACAGTGGCGGGAAAGCAAAGGCTCGCAGCCAGTTGCTATGGCACCTCAGCAGGTTACTAAGTTCTGTCCCTATGAAGTCCGACACTGTGGTCATGCAGGTCAAGAGGTCACAAGAGGCAGGTCACTCACTGGTCTCATCAAACAATGTCCAGTCTGTCTCACCATGAGTTGACGACACTACATATAGCTTCCATTATGAATCTACAAATGTAAAAACATATCACAAGCCATAATACTAGCACTGATAGATTTATCCATTACTAAAGAACAGGCATACATGGAATATGCAGCCATAAATGATGTGAGGATTTCCTAATTGTAAAGTCTTGTAATATTTGTTTATATTTTAAACCTTTATTAGTCCCACAAGTGGGAAATTTGTTTTGTCACGACAGCAAGAGGACAGTACAAAGTTCAAAATAAAAGAACAACAGAATAGAGTAAAATAAATAAAAATAGAAATACTAGCAGTATAAATATATACTATATAATCTAAATTAAATATGTTATGTTTTATTTTATCATGCTTTTATCTCACAATAAAAGTGTAAAATCAGGTACTTGCTCCATTAAATACATTTTATCATGCTTAAATCCATAGGTTTTTGATGACCCCGACATATGATATGATCCCCTTTCGAAAAGCCCTCTTTTTAAAATATGAAGGCAGCTTTGTATTTTGAAGTCTGCAAAAAAATTATATATATATATATATATATATATATATATATATATATATATACTGACAGAATATAAATTTATTTAAAATATTTTAAAACATAAAAAACACATTAATTTTTTTCTTTCCCAAAATTTCCAAAAACCTAACTTTTTGGATAAATCCAAAATTCTACATAATATCTGCTTTTAAATAAACTTGCATTTAACTTATGGCTGGGAAAAAATCCTAGCAGAGATTTAAAAAAAGAAAAACAGGGTGAGAAAAGCTGTGTATCACATGTTTGAGTCTGCATATGTGCTTCTATGCATGTAAGTTAAACTGTTATAACATTATATGGCAAATGCCATAACAATACTGCATGATTTATTGCTTCAAAAAAAAAACAAAAAACACATGCTTACAACACACATTGAATACTGTTTAAAACAGCGAGGCTTACAATATACTCAAACCTAACCCTAACTCAGCATGGTAAACATAGCTACTTGACCTCCATGCTAATTTTCGGAGTAAAACCGCTGGTTGACCAGTGCTTTGTCACAGGATTTTCTTTGATTGGAGAAACTCATAGCAAGCTACTGAGGTGAACCACAACTGTGATTGGAGCAACCGTCTCGCTCTACTGAACCAAAGACCACATAGTTTGAGCAATGGTTCGAGGACATGCACGGATGAGATGAACTGACCCATCATCATCATCATGTTATGCCACATCAATATGGCCACCAATGACGGTCTGAGGCCCCACAGAGCGATTAAAAAGAAGACATTCCTCCATTGCTTCCTCTTTATTACTTTCTCTCCTCATTATAACTTGCAAAAAAGTCCCAACATCACTTGGCTCTCAAACTCACTTGCATGTTTTCTTTCGAAGGGGGGATGAAACGTTGTGCCGGGGACATTAATCACAAGCACACGGGGGTCAGGAGCAGTTCATGGATCAGTGCAAAAAGCAAGTGACTGGAAGAACAAGAGACTCCAAGATGCAGTTTCTACAGAGGGAGGCTATGCTGCTCAAGTGCTGTCAAATGGGGCTTACCCAAAATCCTGCCCCAGTCTACCCCAAACCATGAACCAGGTGGGACAAATAGCAAAGGAAAGGTTCCACAGGAAACCAATACCTCTCTTGGGACAGTCTGCAGGAAGTGAGCATGGGAACGTGTAAAGGACAGATCTGCAAGTTCTCCTACTCGCTCTCATTCATTTCATTCTTTGCAGTCTCAGGCTTGGCTCTGTCAGTACTGATAAGAGACGAGCAAAACTACCTATTGCCAAAATTTTCTAAAATTCGTCAAAGCAACTTGAGTTATCAGCTCTAAATTCACCTGGTTCACCAAAATACATAGAATATAAAATAATCCAGGTGTGCCCTCCAGGACTGGTCAACTAAAAGTCTGCAAAAGAATCTCCCATGCCATTTTTCATAAAACTCACTTAAAACACAATTTTAGAAGCACAATTTAATCCACCACCATGTGAAGTTGGAGCAACAGCTTGTACTTCCAGCTAATTGTAAATGCATAATTTTCATACGCAAGCAGCACATATATACTGATGGTATTGTGTAAGTCCCCAGCCACAAAATCAAGCGTGAGTGAAATCTGGCTAATGTGATGAACTCTAAAGAGCATGGAGACCTTTCACTCCTGACTACTTTTACACACTCGCACATGTACACATGCACAAACACATACTCAGATACGCAGAGCCAAGTGGCTTTAAATTGGGGCCACGGCGTAAAAACGTTCAGAGGGAATTCTCAGCAGGCTCTGATAAATGGTCGTGATAAATGAGCAGTTCTCTCCAAACCCACGCAGACACAGCCATATGGCCTCGACTCAGTCTGGACTGTATTACCTTAAAATGGACTGTGTCACAAAAATAATCAACTTTTTCAAAGAGCTGATGACTATCTAAAAGCGCGCCCAACGTTTGAGCAATTGCGCTTGTTACGGCCTCCTTTATGGTGAAAGTTCTCTATAGAGGGTTTTGTTACCATTTGGCAAAGCTATCAAACATTTAGCCATGTCAATTATCCCAACAATGACAGAACCACATGCTTTGCTTTGATTCGTGTATGACTTTCCGATGTTACTCTGGGCGGATAGACAAGCTGTATTAATATGGCCAACTGAACCTGAAAAAGACCAAAGTGTTATGCTCTTATAAGCGTGGCCTGATTACTTCACTACATGATTTAGAGTGGATTTTTATTGTCAGTTTTTATCCTTTATTACAAAATGCACAAATGGGACAAGAAATTTTTCTTTAAATAAAGAACATTTTGACATTTTAACCTATTTACATCATTCTGGTTTCAACACTTTATGACTTTGCCTCTTCTGAGAGACACGAAAGGAAGATTTAAAGGTAGCTCTTTTCATGCATACTTTCAGAAGTTTGATCGATTTCTCAACCAATCATTGAGTCTGATTTCAATGAATCAGTTTGCATTCTAAATCTCACATACTTGATAAATCCTTCACAGTTTGAATCTGTTTTTCATACAACACTTTTGACACATTTGGACCTATTTCTTTTTGAAATTTAAAAGCCTCAGCCCCCATTTATTGTAATGGCATTCATTGACATCAGAGTGAATACATTTATAATTTATGGGTAACCTATAGATTTAAATACTTACTTTTAGACTGAACCGAGTAGAGGACTGAGAAAGAAGGAAAGAGCAGGAAAATAAACAGCATGGGGTGAGACTCAAAGGCAAACCGGACAGACAGCGGAACGAGGGTTCCAAGGTTGAAGTGACTGAAATTGGGAGGAACAGTGAGGAGTGACAGACCGAGAAAACAATGACAGGGGGGTGAGAGAAAGAAAATGAATGACCACAGCATCCCACTCCCTTCGATTCTATTCCAGTGATGTACCGACTTGGTGAACTTTGGCTTTCGCCTTGCTCTGTTTATCCAACCGTCCTGCGGCATGCCCTCCCGAACAGGGATTCAGTGACTGATAAATGCTGGTCTTCCATTACACAACCTCTCACCTTCCCTCACTCCCTCCCTTCTTCCCTCCTTTATATTCTCTTACGGTGCATCCAAATTCTAGGTCATTCCTGCTATACAGTACATTTCAGTGTCCCATGATGGAAATCATATTAGCCTTATTTAATCCAGAGTTAAACACATTTTTTTGGGATTTATACATTTATTTACACTATTAAATATAATGTTTATAGTGTTTACATTTTTTTTTTCTAATTAATTCCATGAAGAATCTTTAACATCTGAAGAACCTTTCTGTTAGTTTGTTTGTCAGTCATTAAAAAGACTTTTAAACAAGGATGGTTACAATGTTTAAATAAAAAAGTGCTCATTTGCTTTAGCTCCACATTTCCATTCTGTTAGGGTTCCTTCCTGTTGATTTTCTGGCAATCGCAAAGTTAAAATTAATGAAGTTTAAGTGTCTGAGCTTTACCAGAGCATATTTGTCAAGCCTGGAACACACAATATGATATGATAATACTCACTTAAAGTACAGCACAAGCATATTTCTTAAAAGAAATGAGCCACTTGTCTCCAGGAAGCTCAAGACTCTAGTGAAGTTAAGGGAGAGCGAGAGTGTGGGAGTTGAAAAGGAGTGTGTTCATAAGTCTGGGATGGCGTTAAAAAAAAAAAAGTGTGTGAGAGAGACAGAGATTTGTTATTCAGAAGTACAAAAACGAAGGACTTCTCAGAGATATCTCCGGCTTACATGAAAGCTTATAAAAACATCTCAAAGAAATCATCCGCAGAGCATTAACAGAAGAGGAAGATTTAAGCTGTTTGATCAAGACAAGAGAGATTCATCTTCCCCTAATTCACACAAGACACTTTTATTTGCTGTTCATCTTGTATCTTGACTCTAGCTTGGCTGGAGAACTAGTCTATGCTATGTACAGGATGCATGCAGCAGTATAACATCATTGCTGTGAGTCTTTAGTGGTGGTTTAGCATCTGGACAGACAATCCAGTTGTAATGGGTTCAAATCTCGGCTGAAGAGATGCACAGACATATGTAACATCAGTCTCTGGTGATCTGATCATAAGTGGTCAGCCAAAACAAATGGGTCTCCTGTGACCATTTTGTTGACGGAAAGATCTTAAGATTTTATGGCTATTGGTTGTGATGGGTTATTATGTTAAATAATAAAATATTAATCTTGTAAAAGTACTAAACTCACTAAACTCTATTCAAATTTTAATCCTATTAGTGTCCGAAGCAAAACAAGAAGAGTTTAGAGCATTTGCTTAAAAACATATCAGCAGCTTTTAAAAATATACCTGCAGAGCAAATGCATATCTTTTGACTTTTCACTGATGTATTTTTTATGTTTTTGAAGGAAGGTTTCTATATTCACCATGGTTCCATGTGAAATATTATTAACATTTTAAAAAATAATCTTTTCTATTTTAATAAAATTTAAAATGTAACTTATCTTTATAAAAGGAAAAGCTATCCATTACTCCAATCTTTGCCATCATAATATTTCTAAAAAGTCATTCTAATATGCTGAATTGCCACTCAAGAAACATTTTATTACTATTATCAATAATTAAAATAGTTTTGCTGCTTAATATTTTAAAGAAAGCTGTGATACATTTTTGATTTTTGAGTCTTCGCTGAATAAAAAGTTCAAAAGTGCAACATTTAACTGAAAATGTTTGTAGAAACGCAAGTCTTTACTGATTTTTCTTTTGATTAATGTGATGAATCCTTGCCTTACAAGTGTAGTAATTTCTTTAATGACCCTAAACATTTAAATGGTAGTGTTTGAGACCTGAAATAAGACACTCCATTTGTCAAAATTTGATCTCTAGAGGTCAAAGGGGACACATTTGAGATGCATACTACTACCAGGTGTAAATGGCAATCTATCTCAGCTGACCAACTGTGATCGGATCACCAGAGATGGATGTTAACGTCTCTATCTGAGATTAGAAAGGAGCAGTTCACAGAAATGAAGAAGGTATGCTGGTGTCAGACTGTGGGAGCTGCGAAGCAAAATGCACATCAAGTGGCCTGTGGCACAGAGGGGGAGGACAGGTCACCAGTGGGTCACAGAGAGCTTCAGATTGGCCACAAAAAGCCACTGTAAAACATCCCATCACTGCCAGCACTCACACACCCCCGGTCCTGAAGCATACGTCATGATTGGGCTCAGACCGACCCATCTGCTTTCTCCGCCTTCCCTTCACATTTCTCTCTAATATCTGCCTCGTCTCTTCTTTGGCTTTCATACAATGCGACTCAGAGATGCTGGTGCGACTGAATAACCTCTATGTTTCTGAATTACTTCATGGTTGAGAACTGACTTACGTAATTAGCGTTTAATTGGGTTTCGGATTCTCACATGAAAGAGCAAAAACCACAAAGAATCTGTTGCTCATTCCCTTGCTGCGTCCCATTAGCTCATCCTTCCATAAAGATCTGCATCTTGTAAGGTCAGAAAGAACTTTAAAGGGGTAAATCCACTGAACACTTGAGTAACTAAGTTATATTTATAGGTATATTTCAGCATAAAAAAACTCTGTTTTACAAAACATTTTACCTGCTAACCAGGTGCTAAATGCACTGAAATACTGTGGCTAATACTGTGTATTTTTTAATGTCTAGGTATGAAATTAATCATGTTTATTTTAAGTGTACTTAAAAGTTGGAAGCAATAGTAATAGATAAGATAAATCCTTGCCAATTGGAATAGTTGCTATATATTTAGTTTTCTTTTTTAATTTGAGTAATTTTGTTGTTTTTGTCATTTTTAAAGTTTTTATTTATTTATTTATTTAATTTTTAAATATGTCCAGAAAGTTCAGGTTTTAGCTAGTCAGCTTTTATTACTTCAACGAAAATAAAAAATGTGTTACAACTCAGGGAAGAAATTTCAGTTAATGTTATTTTATTTCAAGTAACAGTTGGGCATTATATTATGTAGAAGAAAAAACAGTAATGTGTGCAAAATCAATCAAATCACCTGAGAAGATACTACATTTGAAAAAAAAAAAGAAGTGAACAACCACGCACACACACACACACACACACACACACACACCGTGAACACACACCTGGAGCAGTGGGCAGCCATTTACTCACACCCCCCACCCACAATCCCTGCCAGACCTGGGACTCGAACCCGCGACCTTTGGGTTATATGTCCAACTCCCTTTCCATTAAGCCATGACTGCCCCCATTAAAGAAGTTTGTTCCATACAGTGTGAATGTGCATAGTATGTAATCCAGCTACATATCTTGGTTTATATTGATACTTGAGGAATGATCCAGAAGGAACAAATCCGGGGGACGTATCTAGATCTGGGTTAATCTGTAACGTCTGCTTTAGTGAATCAGGTGCTAATACAACACAGACAACATGCGCAAGTAAACAACATAATCAGTGAGACGCAGTTCATTCCCAGTAGCATTCAATTGTTTAAATCCTCACTTAGACTCCCAAAATCTCTCTTTCTCCTCCTCCTTTCTTTCATCATCAACAAAGCTTCCTCTACTCACTCAGCACACAAGCACAATACTACATTATACTGTTCCTTCACTCTGCCCGGTCTTGCTTAACTGCCGCAAAACAAAATACCATTTCAGAGCTTTTCAACACTGTCCGTTTGATGGATGGACTGATGACACAGTGTGCAGGAGAGGGATTTTTCTACAAGAAGTCAACTTGCACACTATGTTTGATGAATGTCTCTTTAGCGGCCTTGTAGCACATTGACGCTAGCTAGTTAGCAATGAGCTAAGCACTGACATCACAATTCCGATATCACAACTCAGCAAAGGTAAATCATTCATAAAACACAAAAAACTGAATTATTCATGTCCAATAACTTTTTCTGTGTCACACTCTCAATTTACAGCTGTTCCTAAACGCAAACATCCATGTGTCAAAAGCAACTTATCAAACTGAAACTTCCTTTCAGCACACTGCGACACTTGCTAACAAGAGTACCATCCTGACAACTGTCATTTCCAGAGGTAACCCTAACCGTCCCTGACAGCTGTCTTTCTATTTTTGTTGAGACAGATCGTGGTGAGAGATTATTTATGTTTTTCAATGTGTGTTTGGGTTCAGATCTACATGCTAACTTGCACGCGTGTTTATGAGCATGTGTGTGTTCTTCACCCATGTGCGGTGTTCGACCGAAAGTATGAATGAACACTTTGTGGGTTGACAGAAGCTGGTAATGACATGCAAATAGAGGGCTAAAGCCATAAATGACCACACAAACATTCTGGTTTCTCATTTGTTTGCTCAGGCCGTCATTCAAGACCGAGAGGCCCCGCCCCCTCTTACGATGGTCTGTTGAGAATTGGGTTGGAAAATAATGGCTTTCTTGTCAATTTGTTTTTCTTTCGAGTGAAAAAAGCCAAGCAAAATCGGACAAGAAAAAGCCATCAGCTACTACATTACATTTGCAAATTCTAAGAAGAACTGACGTGCCGTAGTGAAAAATAGCAATTACTGCGTCTGACTGACATGTCATGTCAACAAACTAAATAAACAATGTGAAACATTACTGATTTTTAGACATATCCGGCATGCTCAAATCAACCTCTTTTCATCCTTTTTTTTTAAACTGTGGTAGCTAATAAAACTTGGGGGGCTAGCATTTAGATTTGACTAATTAGCATTAGCTTTTAAATTTATATAACTATTTGAACTGCTCATGACAAAAAAAGCAGCATGTATCTGGCAACAGAGATTTCCAAGGTTTTGTTTTCCATCATCTCAGCAACTGGCTGCAACTCATGTTAACACTGTAGGTAAACCCTGACCTACTAACTAGTCAACCTTTGATCGTTGACTAATGAAAATGAGTACTCAGCCCCCTTACAAGGGGTTGAGGATCCATGAATAACCAATCCCATTTGTTGATCTAGGTTTCAAGAGAATTTTAGCTTGAGGAAACTGACTAGTTCCCTACAGTCAACCACAAAACTAAGCTACATATTACACAATTTACACACACCACTTACTCACAAATGAGACCCAAGGACTTATTCACAGACAATAATATGCCTTTTCTTTTCTGTTTCATGCTGAAGTCAGGCATCTGTTTCCTCTCAGCACTCCTCTGTCAAGCTGTTTAGCACAGTTTGCTGTGTATCTGGTCCAGGCATTAGTTTTCTCCTAAAATAACATGCAGGAAAAGCCTTGAAATTGACAGATAATTGTTATTCTTCATTAAAAGCAGGCTGAACTAACAATTTCTTTCCATGGATTATGCAGCTAAGACCAGTCATACGTTCAGACCATATCCACACTAAAATATGTGGACTTTGATAGCTTACGCAATATTAATGAGTAAATCTGAAGGTGATAAAGGAAAAGGAAACAGCTTAAGATGCTCAAGAATAAACACATGAGACAATAGGTGCGTTCGAGATGCACTACACTAGCCTGCCGCCGGCTGGCGAGAGCAGCCCCTTGCAGTCGGGGGAGGAGTAAAGAGACGGCCGTCAGGTCGGACACTTATAGGTTTCCGTAGTGACTTTTATGTAATGCAATATGAAGTTTATTATTTGTATCTTGGTTTTGTATTTAGCTATAGGAAATTTTTCAAATATAAGCAGTTTATTCAGTGTAGTGAAGCCTCTCACAACATCCATCAAAAAAACGGCCTCTGGTTGACCAGTTTTTGTCCAAACTTTAACTATATATATAGAATATATATCTACCATATCGCCTTATCTTCATTTTCATCATCAATGTTTTGTTTGAATATCTGATATTTGATATAAAGATTGTTTACATACAGGAACGTTTTTAAGAAAAACAAGCAGCACACATCATGCTTGTCATCACATAATCTGACCAATGAGAATAAAGTGTGTCGTTATCAAGGATTTC
Source organism: Enteromius radiatus (assembly GCA_032357445.1). Lineage (NCBI taxonomy): Eukaryota > Metazoa > Chordata > Actinopteri > Cypriniformes > Cyprinidae > Enteromius > Enteromius radiatus. The sequence goes on from JAUCMS010000105.1 coordinate 11,112,041, forward strand.
GCAGCCGATTTTGAGCAACTGCAGTGCCTGACCTGTGCGACTGCTCTCGTTTAGCTCTCACGATACTTTGATGGCACATGTGATCAAAAGGCGGCTGCAGCGCCGATTAAAGTCGGACAAATGATCTTACCAGAATGCATTGTTATGTAAGGCGGCAGCCAATTTCTTGCGGCGGCGCATGAAGTCTAACGCACCTAATATATATATATGACAAAAATAAAAATGACCCATCAATATAAAAAAAATATATATAATTTAATAATAACAACAACAATAACAATAACACACATATATGTGTGTGTGTACTTTTTAATAGAATATTTCTTTCTTTATTGATTTCTTTATTTATTTATTATTACAACAATATTTCTTTCTTTTTTTAATATATATATTTTATTTTAGTTTTTGTAACAATACAGAGCAGAGTGTTAAACAGTATAATACAATATAAGAATACAACAATATTTCTAAAATTAATTATAACTATAAAGTTTTATAAAAAGATATATATTTTTCCAGAGTGGCCATTTTCACTGACAAAACCCTTTCATTAACAAATTGTTAAACACTCCTGACAGCCAGCACATATTTTTTCAGTCAGCAAAGATAATCACGATAATGGTTCCATTGATGAGCTCTGCTTTTAATTGTAATGCTGGTGGGAAACGGTGTCTTAGAACTTCATGTTTCAGAGTGTTCTGTTTGTGCTTTACTCTTTCTGCCGCACACACACACACACACACACTCAGAGTAGGTGCACTCCTACGGTTTCAGCCTCTGATCTGGCCTGCATTTGATTAAGCTGCGATGGCAATTATACTTGTTTTGAAAAACAATCTCAAGCAGCTTGAACGGTTAATATAAAGCCGTAAAAATATCACAGAAGATCGAAACTGCCTGGTCATTTAATATGACCTGATTTCACAGAACCATAGCATCACTTCCTCATGTGTTGCCCACATGTATCCTGTGGCTCCTCACATGTCCTGACAATCAGACTGTAAAGACTTTTTGAAATCGTGCCACTCTGACTTCTAAAACTATGCCACAATATTTTGAAAGAACAAAGGAAGACCCAGAGATAACTGGAAGGCATGTGAATGAAAATCATTGCTTACATTACACACTGTCCTCAGTAATCAAAAGCGTACTTGATCAAAATACATACAACTTAAGACATCCAAAGAGTTGGTGTCCTTGAAAGAAAATGCTAATCTCATTCCCTCGTTGGCAAAACCAATTGCAAAGCTGAAACATATTCAATTAAAAGATAACGCTTTTAGTCAACTGGTTTGTTTGTCTTTTAACACCATGCCAGCTTTGGTGAGTAACAAGATGAAACGCTATACAAGAGGCATTTAACAAAAACTGGGGCACATTATGGGATTTTAGGGGTACAGAAGTGGATCTTCAGTTGATATTAAAATCTTGGGCCATTTTTACTAAACAAGGACAATTACCAAGAGAGCGCAATTCCAAACAGTGCCGATGGCTGTGGAAATTTCTACAGGTGACTTAAAAACGATGCACAAATTAAAAAAGACATATGCAACATCTCATTTACATATCCAACAACGCAATATACAATCAGTTACAGTGGTTGCAAATAAAGAAAAAAGAAGTACTGATAACAACCGGAGACCAAAAAAAAAGCTTTAGACCTGGTACTGTGTGACTGTGTTGTTTATTTCCTGAAGCAAATGAAAAATAACATGGCTTTGCAAATGATATTTTGCGCGATCTTCTTGCATTCCAAATCAATTTTGCGTAAAAAAAAAAAATCCTCCGCCTTCTACAACTCACTCTCCATTCCTCACAAATTGCAGCCATTTCAAGCACAAACTAGTTTACTTTTTTGGGGGTGTGAAATAACGTTTTTAGTAAAAAAGTGCTATTTTAACATCAAAAGACAGTTTACAGCACAAGCTGTTAGTAAAACTGAACCTTGTGTGATTCTGAAATGTCTTATTTATTATAAATATGATCTGAACCCAGTAATTACTGAAAACAAAGATACAGCTTTTACCCACAGTAGGGTTAATTTCATATAGTTTGAAGCTTTTAGAACGTGCACCGCCATGGTGTTTCTGGGAAACTAACCCTCTCAGGAGGACAGTGAGAATCAATGTTTGCCCTATTCTCATCCACACAAACAATACAGCCAGAACTGGAGGCGACCTCCTTTGTTTCTGAAAGACTGTTTTGTTTTGTTGTAGATTGTGCATCATGTTACTGCGCCTGAAAAACATTACAGTGTGCATAGTCTTCTGCGGTTGTCTTGGCAGAATGTCACTAGCTGGAAAATCTGTGGCAACACGGAAGGAAGAAGGGCACCGGATAAGTAGATCCACTTTTGGTATAGCAGAGGATGGATTTGTAAAAACGTTGTAAATTAAGATGGATACATAACATTTGGGGTCAGCGGTTTGAAGGCCACACACTAGAATAAAGAATAAAAAGAAATGGCATCATGGAATCATACGTTTATTTCCTTTGTTTTGTTAGGGAATTTCTCGCCCAAGTAGCGCCAGAGAACCACCGTCCTTGAGGAAGAACTTCTGACACGGGTGAATTCTCAATAGGTGTAAGAGCCATTCTCTTGAATTGATCTGTTTATTGTCGGGAATACCGCTTAAGATGTGCAGAGGAACAGAGCTGTTTCTTCTCTCTTCCTAACTGAGCATCACCACAGATCCAGATGTGAGCAGCTGGGCCTGTTCAGTGCTTACATAAACATCTGAAATGTCTCTCACATGGCACCCAATCGCTCAACAGCTTTGTGTTTGTGGGAGAGTGAAAACAGCGCTGTGCTAGATTGTATTCAATTCATTCTAATACTCCTAACATGTTTTTTTCATTTATTTAGTCACTTAAGAATAAACGGCATTCCAAATCCATCTAAGGGATCTGGAATTAACACTTCCCAACTGACACTTTACAAATGTAGAGTAACACCTTGCAAGCTGTAGTCATTTAAAAGGGATATAATACGATGACATCTATTTTTGGCTAATATTACTGATATTTAGCAGTCCATGTTGGATATTTAACCGTAGGATCTTGTTTTCACTCATTCAAAACTAGTTGAAACATTACCATACTGCTAATTTAAAGGGATGAAAAAACAGAGTTAAACCTTTACGTCAACAAGAAACAGTTTACAACCTATTTTAATTTACATTTGTGATTTAGGAGCACAGAATGAGCTGCTGTGTTCGTGTAACTACATTAGTGTGAATTCGTGCATGAAATTAGTTAACTTAATTAACTTGATTTTTTAAAGCAAACTTTCATAATATCACTTTGAAAAACACTGTAAACTCATTTCAGATGTTGCTATGCAATACTACACCATAAATCATTCCTTTCAACTTTGGACGCATATGGGAAATATTACAATTATTTTCATCAACAAGCTATAAATATTCATAGTATTCTTTCTCGTAACATCTTATTGGGTATTGACCATTTCATTGTGTGCGTCTATATATTTTTAATTGAATACAGATTACAGGCTTTCTTAAACCTTCATTCTTCGGCACTACGTTCTGCAGCTGGCCCCATGACTGTTTAGACTAAACAAATGAATAACAGTCCTGCAAAATGTTTGGGGTTCACTAATGAATAAATAATCATTTTCTAGAAAACTGAAGTTAACCTGGATTCAGGTCTCAATGCTTCGCTCTCCAGTAATCCAAATCACCCCCTTTCTGCTACTGAGTCTCTATTAAAAGCCTTACGACACTCTGCATGATGTTATTAGCTATGGTGAAGGTTAACATTAGCCACGGTGGCTTGTGTAGTAAAAGCAAAAGCTTTGGGTGTTACCCTAAAAGATCCAGGCACATGTCTGGGTCCCAAAGGTGTGTCTCTGAAGTGGGCAAACACATGGACACGAGCAGGGGGTTCCGTCTGCAAGAAATACTCCAACGTCACCATCAATAACATACCGCATCCATCTCCTCTCAACAGCTGCCAGCAGGCTCATGCTCTTGTGTATGATTGGAAGTCAGTGATGAATAACACTGGTTGTATCACTGAACCCAGCGCTAGAAAATTTACTCAACTGCTAGTTCCTTGTAGCCTTTCTTTTGAATGACAAGAAACTTATGAGATTCTGAAAAAACAAAAACGACCTTGTGGCCTCTATTCATCTGTAGAGCTGAGTAAAGGAAACTTTCAGAAAACGCTGTGATCTGATGGACTATAGTGAATTCCAGCTCATATTAACAATCCAAACCCGTAGAGCTCGCCTACTGAGAAGAACCGTTCACAGTGGTTCTGTTTATCCTGGCCAAGACGCGTCGGGAAATGTCGGAGCGTTTGATATAATACACTGGTGGATGAGGGAGTAAGGAACTGTATAAAGGGATAGTTCACCAAATAAAGGAAATTCAGTATTCACTCACCGTCATGTTCCAAACCTGTGAGACTTTCTTTCTTCAGTGGAATTAATATTCCATTTCTGATGACTGTGTGGTCAATCTTTTCCATGTAGTTATAATTAATAAGGACTGAAGCTTCAAAATCGATAAAAAGGTCTCATAAATGTAGTCCATACAACTTATTCAGAAGTCATATCATAGCTTTGTGAGAAAAATAAATCCCTTATTCACTGACAAGCTTCCTCTTTGTTGGAATCAGTAAGAACTTTGAGACCAAAACTGTCCAATTATTTATTCAGCCAGTACTAAAAAGTTTTGACAAAAAGGAAATTACCCAATAACTAATTGGACATCTCCATTGTACTGCTCTCATGAATGAATGAGCCGATAGGAAAGCTAGGAAAGATTTTCAGTTTATGTCTTAAATTGTACATTGTTCCAAACACAGAAGATACACAACATCACATGGACTACTTTTATGATACATTTACAATATATTTGTGTCCTTCTTTCAAGACGTTTTAAGCCCAATTCATTGCAACTGAATGGTAAAAAACAAACATACAAAATCCTTCCTTTTGTCTCACGGAAGAAAAAGTCTTAGTTTTGAATATCATAATAAAATAAATAATAAAATAATTGTATTGTTGCTTTAAGGCAGGATTTCTCAAACTGTGTTTCCGAGGGAATGATGCAAGGGGTTTTTATATTGATAAAATCTAAAAAAAAATAAATAAAAGGTAAAACACAGGACAAGATATGGAGCAAGATATGGACGCTGACAGAAAATCACAAGGTGAGTCTTACCAACATTTTTGTTCACCCTCCTGCAATTGTTCTCAGTAAACATAATCAGCCATGAGAAGATCACACACAAGGTGGAGATGAGGGCCTGTGATAAAAATCACTATTCCTGTCTTCTTTCAACCCTCCTCCAATGTCTGATCTATGAATCGGCACCACCTGCATTCATCACGCTGGCTTTTGACAGACAGCTGGCACCACCTCCAGCCTGCCCACCAGTCACCCAACCAAAGACCGCTTTTGTCCTCCTTCAAGCTCCAAGATCGACATCCACAGGAGGGAGGGTGGTGGGGGTCAAGTAACAAGGCAAACCCAGGTAGGGTGCCGCAGAGCAGAGCGAAGATAATGCAGCCCTGGAGACTGTACAGACGAATTGAGTCTCACAGGATTTTGTACAAAGTAAAAAGAATGTGGCTTCACACATTTATTCAGAATACAAATAACATTCTGACAACTACTAAACTTTCTCTGTCAACTCTCTTGTTTTTTCCCCCTCATTACACACTCGTACCCACAACAAGAACCTCCATTCATGTTCTCCATTTGTTTCAAATCAGTGGGTCCCAAAGGCATCAGGATATAGTGGCATTTGGGCCGTACTCTAAGGAATCTGAGTAAACGGTATGCAGACAACTCAGACAGCGCTAACAGAAACTCTCCCTAAATCTGCCTCGTTGCTGACAATAACGACCGCTCCAGCAGGCCCTTTTCTCAGACTCCTTCAAAGTCGTTGTTGACAGGAAAGTTAAATATCTTTTAAGAGGAGGCAGAGACTTTTACTATACAGTACATGTTTTGTTGACACCGCCCTTGTTCTCTAACCTATACTAACAAATAATCTGTAAAAAATTTACTTGGCTGTTGGTAGAACAGCACCTTGATAAACTGCTTTCTTGGTATTTGCTACACTTACACTTGAAAAGACGTGTGCTTCTCATAATTCTCTGTCATTATAACTCAAATTTGGTTACAACACACATACACAAACAATTGTAAGCAGTGTTTATGTTGTCTGTGCTCAAGCCTATTATAGTAAAATGGCCCATAGAACTCCAACTGAAGCACTAGGGAAAAGACAGTCCAAGCACGAGAGGCACGCACTTTGTATGCAGAACCCGATCCAATAAAATCAAATAAAGCCTGAATACAGTGTACAGATGACACAGAGATATTGGTGTCAAACAAAAACAACTCTTAAAAAAACTGTATATATATATGTTTATGTTACTCAGTCATGCGTCATGCACTTTTTCTCACCTCTTGTCTCGAGTGCCTTGGCCTCGACATATGTCTACAGTTGCATTTAGACCCTCTGTTTCAACACCGGCTTTCTTCTCCAGCACTCAGCACGCTGGTATTCATGGCCAAGCTAAATGTCTCCAGGCCTCATAGAGCTTTATTCTTGAAGGAGGCAAGCTGAATTTACAACGTGAGCTGAAGGTTGACCTGCAGGATGTGCGGGGTACAGACTTTGGCGAGGTGAACCGGCAGAACCTGAACACCACACGTCAAACGTGATTTAATGGAGCGGGATACAGACTGTGACTGCATGAGAAGCCCGTGTTACATGAGACAGAAGATACATTTTTACTGCAATTTACCAGAGAAGGAACAACAATATATCAATATTACTGTGCACGGTGGAGAAAAGTGGCTTTTTGACCGCAAGATCACTTAAACCGAGTCTGAGCAACCGAGAATGAGGGTTTTGGTGATTCATTGTATTACAGTGTTTGCTGCTTAATAAATTGAACGCTGTGTGTGTACGTGGCTTAAGCACAAGGCTTTGTTCAGTTTTATGAGTTCATAGTTTATATAAGAAGGTCATTTTCATCAAGCAAATGCCAGCCATCTTAATTTTTAAACCCAGCCTCCCAAGGAGCATAAACAGAGGATATTCTTGGCTTAAGTACCTGTAGCAATGGAAAAGTCATTTAAACAGAGCAAACCCCAAACCAACACGAGATAGGTTGTCTAAATCCTCTTAATCCAGGTTCACGCATAATATCATTATAAGCCATCCACGTGACACATGTGGCACTTTACCAACATTCAAGCACTTGAGTGTGCTGATGTCTGCTCAAGATATAAATGCACCTAGAGTTTAAAAAGGGTTTTGAAACGGGACAATAATGTATAATATAAAATAATATAAAAGCTAATAGTAAATTAGATATTCTGTGTGTGTGTGTGTGTGAGTGTGTGTGTGTGTGTATATAATTCAGTTCCAATCACTTAAAAATACAAAAAATATGCTAAGAAAAAATGCTCATGTTTAAAATAAAAGCAATGCATTTCAACAGTTTTTTTTGTGTTTTCTTTAGATATACGTACCATTTAAAATAATATTATACATGATAAAATGATATAATATAATTCATTTTAGGAAGTCAGCTAAATTGCAGCTTTTTTATATATATTTAATATTTTAGCACTGGTATATAATGCACACATATTAATGCACACAAATACACAAGCACTAAAATCTCTTTAGCTTCAGAAAAGTACAAGTAATTTTACAGCTTCTGTTTTTTGAGCGAAAACATATTGACGTCGTAATGACAGATGAATGACAGCAAACCACTGTTGTCTCTCACTCAAGCACACACACACTTATGCATGTGACCACACACAAAGGAAATCAAACATACACACACATAGTGATGCAGACGTTAAGAGTCTGGGTTGTGTTTGCTAGGATCTGGTTAGTCTTCCCCTTCTGTTTTTTTAGTCCAGTGTTACCTATGGTCTGATGACATGGTCAACATGCCAGGACTATGAGTAATGATCATTTCTACCCTCACTCACTTATTCCCTCCAAACCCACCTAGGCCAACCATTCTATCATCTAGGGATTCACAATATGTCATGAAAATATTGGTTATCAGCCAGTATAGTGATTAATTATTTCTCAGTCGATACTTAATATTTAGTCAGCTGATATTGGATACTTAATTGCCTACTATTTTTTTATCCAAATGGATAAAAAAAAAAGTAACTGGACAAAATAATGTGATTATTGCCTTGCTTCCAAATTGTACAAGTCATAATTCTCTCTCTCTGCAGAGCTCTCCTTATCCAGAAAGTTAAAATAACTCTCGTTTCTATTTTAGAAGAGCTGTTTCTATCTGCTCTCGTCTGCCCGATGAGCTGAGTATAGCGTGAGCACTTGCAAGACATGTTGTGGACAACATTTGTCAAGTGTGCTAAGTGTAGGTGCAGACTCCCCTATCTCTCACACCTCTACAGGGATGGGTTATTTCCGCTAAGACACGAGACGAGGACCGGCACGTGATCCTTTTAGCGCGTCTATTCTTCCATGACATAATTCTTGTGGTTTACTACATTCTAATGGAAACCCAACTATTTATATTAAAATGAGCTACAAGTTTGGGGTCAATGATAGAGGTCTCTTATTCTCTCATCTGTTAAAATACAGTGAAAACTGAAATACAAGTTTTCTATTTAAATGTCACATTTGATTGATTTAACGAATGTAAATATAATAAAATTAATAAAATATTACAAAAATGTGAGCAGTAGTGTCTAAGAAAATGTCAAAATGACACAAAATACCTTTGTGTCCCAGGGTGCAGAATTAAAAAATCATCCCCCTTTCAGTTCATAAGTGTGGATGTGTATTTAATAAGCCAGACCCCACAGGAAGTTCAATTGGAATTTGAATCGGAAATGACAGTATACAAACATTAATATTTTGCCTTGACAAACTTTGCTTCATGCTCAGTTTACGTTTAGCTTGCAAGCAGGCGTATCCATCTTTCGTCTTGTAGCATGATTTATTAACTGGCGCTCTGTTTGTGAGCGATTTCTCTTAATTTCACGGATGGGAAAACGAGCAAGCAAAGGGGGGAAAAATCCCCCATCTGCTAAAAACGACACTTAAGGGTCTGCCCGGCTAAAGCGGAAACGCAGATGGTGTTTCCACAATGTAAAAAGCACGAAGCCAACCCGCAGAGAACATATAATCCTGAAAAACATGTAAATCAGCTGTTTATGACAGTTAAGGTACACAAAGAGACAGACAGGTGTCAGAGAAAGGCCTATCATATTTCCAAACTTTTCCCTTGAGGGTCCACACTCCCTGCTGGCTTTAGGGCTTCAAGTCCCACCAACATGGGGGGAACGAATCCTTTGATGAGCGCCCCCTCATAAAAACCCTCCCCTTGTCTGTCTACAGATCCACATCATGCCAATCAAGCAGCACGACAAAGTTCAGAGTTATTCACTTGTTTGCTAAAAAAAAAGCAGGGCTGCCTCTTTCCAAACAGCTACCTCACTCTCCCTCATTATTGATTTTTCTTGCTTTCTGTGAAGAATCCGAATTCATGTCTTGCCCGTTTTCCTTTTATAACTTCCTGTCTACACAGGAAACCCTAATTCCTAGTTGCAGCTATATGTCCTGAAGTACAATACTCCTTCGTGGTAGTGCACCCAGTGGATTTTGCAATGTACATGCCTGAAGCAGAGGGTTCGGTTTCAACGGACTGCCGCAATTTATAATTTCTATTACCTTTCTAATGCCTGGGCATTAATAAAACATCTTCACCCCCTCCCCTTCCTCCTTCTCCTGTAGTTTTGTTCCCCGTCACCCTGTTTTTTCCCTGTACTTCCTTCAGAAGCACACCCTCTGGTCTTTTGTGCCCTTTTTCACTCGAGAGTTGCAGCTGCCTTCAATGTTCTGCGAATCTCCATGTTTGCTTTCCTTGAAAACTCGGCAGCGGTGGAATAATTGAATCCCACGGCTGAAGCCAGAGGATTCAGAGCACCGCAGTAAGTACAGCGTACAGTTTAATATGTCGATCTGGTAGTAAAGGCATGTGGCTTCCTTTCAAATACTTGTACAGTGAGGTGTGAAGCAAACCTCTGACTGAGAGGAAACATGCAGTCAGGCCTTCTCTAATGAAGCATGGCCTTGCTTTTTATGGACATTGATAGTCTAAAAATAGGCCAATGTCTTACATGGCTTACATGTCTGTCAAGTGATTGCTTTATCCAAATATCTTTTATTATAAATTAACCAATTCTGGTCTCAACTTTGGTTACGTTTTTTGCATTTCACATAAGAAAATAGAGTTTTTTTTCATTCTGTTGTGCTGTTTTTCCATTGTTTATCTATGTAAACTTGAGCTAGATTAACGTGTTTGAGCAGTGCGCTTGTGTGGCACATCTTTTGCATTTATTGTTTAACTTTTGTCGCTGTTCCACTACTTGCATTTTTCACCACAAAACTTTGTTCTGTGTGAATGGCCCTTAAGCCATGGAAAAATTCTTTTACAACAGTAAAAGGCAAGTAGTTCTCAACCTATTGAACTATGTAACGGGAGTCAAACAGAGTGGTACTGACATCTGGCCATTTCATTATTTGAAGTAAAATGCCTCTGCTGGTGTGATAAAGTAACATTTCTGCCAACTGCAGGCTGAGGTTAGAACACAAAGTCCTTAAAATCTCTGTAATCTCTGTTTAATAGAAGAATAGCTCCAAAACTACTCAAATAAGGTGAATATCTCCTGTTCAGAGGGAAACAAAGACATACATGGAAAAGCTGTCTGAGCGCTAGAGAGACAAGCACACTAAAATTACATAAACAAAAATTGCTTGAAAAAAAAAAAACAGTTGCACTCTGAAGAGCCAATCAAATCACACATATTTTTCTGAGCATCATTTTGCAAAAATAGGTATGTAACAGACACTGATTAACCAAGATAACTGCTATTGCAGGACTAAAACTGTTCCTTTGTTTCCATTCCAAGTTTGCAACTGATGTCCACATCTGTATTTCGTCATATTTCTTCCCTTTAAAAAGATTAAAAGATGGAGATGAAGTTATCAGTATCCCGATAAGAACATATCTGTCATGCTCTATTAGTTACGCTTACGCTTTGCTTATAACATCAAGTCTTGAGCTTAACAAATTCTTCAGATATTAAAAAGACTTTCAGATGATACATTTGCCTCTTCAACTCCATTTTTCTTCTTTAGACATGTGCAGCAAGTTCAGTCGAACTGATAACGGATAGCTTTAAACTAACACAACTTTTTCTATGCTTTCTCCAGGTCTTCTATGCTTTCTTCAAGGCTCAAAAGAACTGTGAAATATGCTTCATATAGATTATTTTTGGCCTGGCTTCTTCAAGAAGAGGTGAAAATGGCTTTACCTTCTGAGAAATATCTCATCTCAAGCTGTGTTTGCCAGAAAATTCAGCCTTGTTATCTTAGTCTCTGTTTCTGTGTTATTGCGTCCTGTTAGTTTTGGAAAATGCTTCAATATATGTGTAAATCTAAACTGAAAAACAACATCACACATGCTGAGAAATGCAGAGCAGTGTCGGCATCATGCTTAACATCCGTATCACTCAAAACCTGAGAGCTGAGTGATACAGAAAACAGTATTCAAACCCATGGACACACTTCCAAACGCAGATGTTAAAGCTGAGTGGACAAGTTCTGGCAAAGAGCCACACACTCTTACTTGCTTACAGAACCACTTTGGCCTGGTCTCTGGAAAGGAAAATGGACAATCAATTAGGAGGGAATTGTGGAGCAGCAGTGGCCGATGTAAAACCCTTGTGACATTACAGCTGGGAATATTTTACACATTTTTTTCCAGACTTTGTAGACCAGGAGAGAATGCTTTGACTTTTTTCCTTTGGACACGAAAGGTACATTTCTAGAATACTTTATTCTAATTGGTCAATCACAGTAATCTGCGGACAAATATTATTGTTTTATGAGCGCTCTACTGTATATTGGTCATACACCAGACTGGTTTTATGTCTTGTGTACTACTCTTTTTCTGTTTTTATATGCTGATTTTGTGCTCAGGAAACATTTGATTATCAGATTATTAGAAGTAACTGTCACTCTGAATCTGCAGCAATTTATTGGATCCCAGCTGATAGTAGCCTATTTAAAACCTGACTGCAAACATCAAATGCAATCCTCAGACCAAATTGCCAAGCAGAACAAATTGTGAGAACACATCTACTTGCAAGTATTTTTTATTATTATTATTGTTATACTAAGATATGTTTTTTCACTTCCTAATTAGGTAGTAGCTGTAACGAAGCGGACGGAGGCAGGAGGTAAATAGTAAGTAAATTTATTTACAGGAGTAAATTGTGACAACAAAGGAACTTCAGGTAAGGAAACT
>JAUCMS010000105.1:11124501-11137624 GCA_032357445.1 Enteromius radiatus
AGGACCTTTCACGTCGAAAAGTGACGAAAAAGGGGTACCCTGATCGTCAAAATGCGACGCAAAGGGGTCTTCCCGAATTACAAACTGTAAGCACTAACTGTTTCATAATATAGTTACATGGTAAGTACATTTTGTTTTAAGTAAGTACAACAGCTACTACTATGTACTTAATATGTAATTACTCTGTGTTATGGACACCTCAAAATAAAGTGTTACCAAACAGTCTTATTATCAGTCATATGCGGTTTGTAGTAAGATCTGTCCTATCATAACAATGGCAAACAAAACCTTGCTGGCCAACTGGCGAGTTACACTGTTTAATGCAGTCTACTCTCCAATGCTAATTTTTATTCACATTTGGCACTTGGCAAGTGTTCATTTTAAGCCCTGGTTGCAGGTGTTTACCCACAACCAATGCTGGTAAAATTTGACTACAAGCACTGACTTGGGCCAGTGACTCACAGCCACTTTGTTATTGCACGTATCTCAGCGCACCGTGAAACCACTGCTAATTACTTTCATATTACTAAGCATCCAGGCAATCTTGGGGTCCGTCCAAGACCACCTTCAAGATGAGAAACAGTGCGAGTTGTGCGTGCAACTTCCACTTTGAGAAGGCAATGAGAAACTACAAGCATATTCGTGGTTAGTGCTTTTTTGGGGGGGAAATAAAATAATAGAGTCAGACACAAAGTGTTGACAGCAGTAAAAATTGAGAGGGTATTTTATTGCCTTCTGAGGATGGATTAATGTCATAATCTTGGTGAAAGATTCAGTGACCTGCTTAAAGTGTAATATACACTACTGGAGCAGAGTGTTTTCATTTCTCCACAAACCTGAGGGAGCTCCTGTCTAGATATTTTCAGTCAATAAGAGGAAGAGAAAACATTCCCAACTTCCCTTTTTCTTTTGATATTAGTCTTACATATATATGTTTACTTAAAATATAGTAGTAATCCAAAAACTTCAACAGAAAAAATGATTCACTGAAACACTTCACAGACTCAATTTAGCCTGTGACCTAAACATAAGGTCATCAGCAACCAATCATATTCCATTACTACAAAAAATGAGAGGATGGTTTTTCCAGGATATTAAAAGGAACAGTTTAACCATTTCTACGGCATACAAAATGAAAATCTTGAACAGCATGCATGCTTGTCTTATCCTTACAACAACAGTTCAAGAGTGCCATAAATGTTGCTTTTATATGACTTGTGCGCTATATAAAACAATCTTCTTAAACACATAAACAAAGCTACAAATTCTCAAATGAAGCGCATCTCACTACAAGAAACATCTGCAGTCGAGGAAATTGGAAATTAAAAGATCTACAATTACCTAGCACTTTCAATTCCCATGTTTTTTTAATGGAGCTTATCCCATTTCACTTTGTGTTCAACGGTCTTTACAGTATCATAAAGCGGAAGAGATGAAAAAGAATGTTCACTAAACATGTTTGATTGATTCAAATGACATGATCTGACATGTACTGGTGTAAAACGAGTGGAATAACGAAAGCCTACACTTTCCTAGCTTCTGCTTTACTCACAGCTGCCCCATTCACTTGACCTCATTCCTCTGTTTGGTTGAATAACTCATCTGCCAGTTTCCTAGTCCAGTAAATCTCTTTTGTTAAGAAGTGGGCTGTATATCTAAAGCAGTGAGGGTATTAAGTCTTCACGCTCACTACTGCTTCCTGTCTCTTCATGTTTTTGACCTTGTGGCTTTGACCCTCACTTGCTGAAGTCAAATTTTGCAGACTGATCAGTCAGGCCAATTAATTAGACAATATATAGCCATTTTGAGGTAAACAGTGAACACTGTGGGGGAAAAAGTATATATAATGCACATTAATTTTTTTTTTTTTACATTATGAAGTGGAATTTAGTATATAAATTGTGTATATGTACATTGTGTATATGTTACAGTGTGTAAATTTTATATGTTAAAACATATGTAAATATAATGTGAAAATTAGTGCTGTCAAATGTATGTAAATGTATATATTAATATATAAACATATCATATTTTTCTTAAATATATACATGCATTTGTGAGTATTAATATACACATAATAGCCTAAATATAGACAGTAGGCATACACACACACACACACATATATATATATATATATATATATATATTGTAAACAAATACTTTTACTTTGGATGCGATTAATTGTTTGACAGCACTATGTAAAATATGTTTTAAATTTCATGTTAGTTTTGTTGAAGCTCTAATATACTTTGGCTATTAGTCACCCTGCACTCTAGGCATTGTCATCATAAAATAAAATGACATGACATCAAATAAAATAATAAAATATAAAGCAAATCATATGAAAATAAAGTAATATCTATCCCGTTTTAATTTGCATAAAGTTAAATATAGCAATTATCCTGAAAAATGTCCATGTCACAGAGAAACACAGCTTCCAAAAGCTGCACATAATTTTGGTCTTTGCCTCAAAATGTAGAAATGCTATAAAGTAGTGCTCTGCTCGTGTTGAAAAACATCCAAAAGGAAATGAAATAACTGTTAACGTGGAAATCTGAAAGAGCTAGTTCAAACAGGTAAACTCAATTTTCCCCTTTACGCCATTTAAGATTTTGATCCGCCTCTGAGATATTCCACTGGGACTGGAGGAGACATTCCTGCTGAATAAAATTTCCATCTAAGTGAGCCTTGATGAGATTCCTCTCTGCCACAGGCAAACACACAGCAAAGCCACATGAGCAGTGCTGTATTTCATAAACATGAAAGATACATGTAGGAGACTATATAGTCAGTGCTTGTCATTGTTGAGGAAATTACATAAAGTAAAGTAATAGTCAGAGGAGATGGATAATACCTTCAGCCTTAGCATTATCAAGATTTGCTGAAGATTTCTGCTTGAGGGTGATTCGCAGATCTTTGGGTTCAGTCTTTGAGAACAGTTAAGACAGCAAAGGTTTAATAGTGTTTGCTCTATGTGCACATAGCTGGGCAGAGGTCTCACGGGCCTCTGTGGCCTGTTTGGCTTCCAATCACAAAGCATTAGGGAAATGAAGCTTTTTATTTCAGGATTCTATGGTCGGTGTGGTTGGGTAAGTCATTTCTGCTTTGCCACAGAGTAAGAGAGCTAAATGACTGTTAGCTGCCTGCATAAATGAGTGAAAGGGAAAGAGACAACAAACGAGCCAAAGAAAAGAAAGAGATTTGAAGTTAATGGAGGAATATACAAAGCCAGCGATTGGGAAAACAGCCTCTATTAAGAAAATTGTATTTTTAGATATTTAGAATTGAAAAATTAAGCAGATTTTTATTGAAAATTAATGGAAATAATGACAGCTAGAGGGGGGTTTCCTGTATCCCATTTTTTATGTTTTGTGTCAAATTTTGGATTTTGCTGATATTTTTTATGTAGAAAGACAAGCGTATTTAAAATGAATTTAAAAATAGCAGCATAATTACATTACTTTTACACAGATATTGGTAGATCTATTAGTAAAATCTGTGGAATGTAGTCATTTTTGGTTTATTATATGCTAATGGTGACAGTTCAAAAATGGCAAACAGCACTTCTTGTGACGTTTGCATGTAACTCAAGAAGTATTAAAGATATCTTAATATCTAATATCTGTAAATTGGCTTACATTTATTACATTTCATATAAAACATCAGCTATTTCAAAACCTCTTATATTCATTTTTTTTATTTTTTATCTTGACTATTATTCTGTGTTTAGTGAATGTACATAGATAATATATAGGTGTATATACATAGCTGTATATAGAGCTACAATCCTTCATTTCAACACCTCAGATTTTCTCTGCTGTCCTCTAACAAAGCGTACCAACATTTAACATCTTTTGGCTTTTGTCCTGAAGCTCTAGGACAAACAGTAACTTGTGTTTAACTGTGACCCACTGGCATTGACAAGCATACAAAAAACAGAGCCTAAACAAACAAACAGCTGCTTAAAACTCTTTGTTTGACTGTAGCTTGTGGGTAAATGTCCATAAAAGGCTTCACTCCAGGTATCTTAATCCCCAACTATAACACAACAATTCAAAATGCTCAAGAGTTGCAGTCAGCGCACATTATTATTTTAACACAATCCTTCATAAAAAAGAAGAGAGTTCATGAAGAGAGTCTCAAAACAAGACTCTATTTTGCATGTGGAGCATTATTGTGGCTGAACTCAGCTTGTTAAACTTAAATCACTTTGAGAGACCTAATCATCACAGCATTTTCTACCTACAGGATCTCTGTCTCTACAGTAATTACAAAAAACAAGAAATCAGAAGCAATCAAAACAAAAAGCTTACTGGATGTCCTAAAGAGCAAAGCCAATTAATTTAATTTGATTATAGGAAGAATGGCAAAGGATTTAGGCATGTTTGAATATTACACATAAATACATTTTTAAAAAGAATTCAGCCTATGAACTGAACGCTGCAGTAGGGATGTTATGCTAACAGTGTGCAGTGTCTAACACCCATAAAATTTAATTTCCTGAGATGTGGATTGCATGGTTTTAACACTCCCAGCGTGTACATATACACACATAAACACACATGTACACATTGCATGAACTGAAAATGCAGTTAGCCTGACACTTCTCCCACTTGGGCCACTAACAGCGCAAAAAGCATTCAATCATTTCAGCAAAGTCAAAAATCTACAGTCTGTGCGGGTCAGACAAAACACTTGTGTAAAATAAATTCTGCATATAAATACTAAATACGAGCAAACACCCAACAGCATGTCTGGGTTCTAACAGATCATCATGATCACCTGCGCTCAAGACAATGGCTTATTTGAACTGCAAATATAAGGCCAAATCCAAGACTGTTGATTTAAAAGGTCCCAATTGGATTTTAATTGAAACATTCAAATAAAGAAACTAAAACAAAACAGAAATTTTAAGAAATGTTCCATACTGTGATGTGAGGGTGAAGTGAGAGTGGGAGATTTTGGAGCCCCAAAGTGTAAAATTGTAATTCCTTTATGCCTTTCTTGTTCCATTTGGAACAGCATGGGTAAACATCTCGACTCATGCCAGGTCTGAGCTGTCTATCACACTTTGTGAAAACTGTCAACTGTTTCACAGTGTTCAAGTCAGGGTACAATGTAGCAAAGAACCAGCATTTGAAAAAAAAAAAGAAGCATAAATGGACAAAAAACAGATTAGACTGAAACCTCATAGGGAAGCCACTGCCAAAGAATCCTTTACGAATGGCTTAATCAGCAATGAGTATGTGGGCGCATGAGTATAGCAGCATTTTCAACACCTAAACGATGTTTTTCAGAGTAAGCCAAGGTTAGTAACATCCACTTCCATCACTCAATGTACTACTGCAATTTCAGAGCCAGATTTTGACTACTAGGCCACATTATTTAGGCGAAAAAAAAAAATGTTCCAAGACTGACAGTGAGACCGAATTATGAATGTACAAAGCTCTCCTCAGAGATAGAAACCTGATGCTGTCAAGACCAGCACTGTGTGAAGGAAAAGAGAGAAATCTCCCAGATGACTGATACTTTGCACATATATTTTCATTTTTAAAGCAAATATCAATCTCCGACTGAACAGGCAGTAAAGGTTAGGTATTTATGAGCTCACTGGGAGTGTGGCAGGTACAAAGGCCCAACTGTGGGCGGCAAGAAATTTGCCAGTCTTTATGCATTGAGGGTTAGTCGAGTCCTTAATACAACGTAAACAGGCTTTAGAGCTTTACTTTCCGACACATTTACAGCTAAAATTAAAAAGCCATGTTTCATCATGCCCTCTAAAATGTGAAATGTAGCGTATCCTGGTACATTACATTGGGCAGGCAAGGGAAAGGTAATTATTTGATAAGTGCTGGCAGACGTCTGATCGCATAGATAATCATGGCAGCTCATTTCCTATTATATTCACTGCAGACCTTTTGGCCTGTGATGTATATTGCTATTAGCATTTTTCAGAACAATGAGCAAAAAGGCAAAGGCTTAGAGTTCTCTAAATGTAATCCAATACAATATGCTGCCACAAGCCATATAAAGATAAAGATTGATAAATACAGACAACATTAAATACATTGTAACAGATGCTGGAATTCACTTAGGATGATGAAAAATAATAAAATGTAATTTACCATTTTTAAACACGCCATGCAAACACCATAAAAACAATAAATGAAAAAAGATGACATTTATCAGATTGTAGGTAAATATAATTGCCACCTATATTCTACTTTTTTTTACTCTGATGATGTCACATTTTATCAAGATTACAAGACATTGATTTTCATAATAAATATACAATACAATACAATACAATTAAATAATAGGTATGAAAGATTTTTCACAACATAAAAAAAAACAATGCAACAATTGAAAAAGAAAAAGTTAGTTTAAAAGGGAGTTTATAAGGATGTTCTACATCACTCTGATGTCACTGAAGCTAGATAATGAAATTCAAAGGCTATAAACTCTGCCAGTTACTTCACCACAAACCCAAACAGAGAGACACGGACTAAGAGCTTGAATCACACCATCACTAAAGACAAGTGAAAATACACAGATCATTCTCTAAGCTCATATCCAAGACCTAAACATCCAGCTCTGACAGAAGACTTACACAAAAGATAGAGTAATAGAGAGCAATTAATCAAAGTGTTAAAACTGCTGGTAGGCTATATCATTCTCCCCAAATTCTGTTTATTAAACAAGACAAGCCAAGTTTTTTAATCCAGCCAACTTTCAGTATTTAGTAATAAAAGATAAAATGCACAGTAACTTCTTGTGTTTGACACCTCAGATATAAAGATTTATAACTCTGCAGAAAGAGCAGAAAAAAATTTACAACTTGTGATATAATACACACAAGCATCTGGCATTAAACACAGATTTATACAGTCATACCAACAAAAAGCGAACGGTTCACAAGAGCTGCGTGGCTTTCACAAAGTTAGAACATGTGGTTGAATGGACATTCCTTCAACATCTAGGAATATTTTTTTAAAGACGGGAGCCTTGATGCTTGAGTAACTGTACTGTACACTTGAAGACCAGATTAAACCAATGAATTTTACTACAACAAGTCAAAACCTCCCTCGTAGGCTTTTCTTGGAGGCAAAGTGGCTTTTTTGTCAACATCCAGTCTGGCAGTATAATGCACTGATAGAGTTCCACCCCAGTGATTTATAATCTACCAACTATTATTAAAACCAAAGACTGGATCACGAAAGCCGTCTGTTTCCATTTTGCCCACCGCTCTCAAAAATACGACATAGCTAGATATATGAAGCGTAGTGTCTATAAAACTGCATCTGAAAAGGTTTAAATTTTGTGACAAAATATCCAGGGACACTATCTAAAACAGATGGGAATACAATATCGACAAGGTGAAGTGAGCCACATATTGACAAAAAGCTCATCCATCAGATAAAAGGTCAGACTAACTCTAAGCCAAAACATAAAATGGAGTCTTCCCATCCTAAAAGTACAGACATCCCGGTTGGCACACAGCGACCAAAGCAGGAATCTGGAAAGAAATCCATCCAAACCACAGAACCAATGGTCTTAGTCAGTGCTTTAAGTTATAAATGAGCAGCAATTGTTAAAATTCCCTTCTGACAAGTCAATGCAGAAAACTTTGCATGTCATGGACTATTGAAGTCAGAGTAAAAATGATATATTGCTTGATTTGCTAGCAGGTTGTTGCTTTAGTAGTCAAATTTTTAAACCTGCTGATATACTCTGGTCTAATATATCTATATCTGACAATTCAACTAAAATATTTTTAGTTTAAGTAATTCATGCATCTGATTAGCGTTTTACACACTTCACACGCTTAGCTGTTAGTTTGCTTATTGAAAAAGTTATTTATATATATATATATATATATATATATATATAATTGTATGGTCATTAATATTAAAAACATTTTAAAAAATTATTATCATTATAATATGACCAGAAACCATACCCTATTAGGCTATTTTAGTGTCCATGTTGCAGTGTATGTATGGGTACACTGATAATAACAACGGCATGTACTCTTAATAATTTTGCAAGCTGTCTCTACTCACTGTTATTGTTTTAACTATTATATTAATCAATAATAGTAGGTTAACATCAACTCATGTAACACAACGCTGTAAATTAAAGAGCTGCCCAACTACATTCAAATTGTCTTTGGTATTTATACTCATGCCTCATCCCTGTAAACTAGGAAATAATGAAAAGCTCATAGAAGTTAATGTACCTTTTTAAGCCCTTTGCTCAGTATAATTGAATGCTATCTTATGTCAGAGTGCTATTCTAAGGCAAATGAAGCAGCTCAGACCATACAAAGAGACTCCAACTGAGAGCTTAAGACTGTTACTCTCTCAATCAGTGCACTTTAAGAGCTCTATTGTCATTTCAATGACACAAAAACTGTTTAGATAGCCCTATGGCAACATGAGTAAGTAGGTAAACAATAAAAAGGATGACTACTAAATGACACCT
Organism: Enteromius radiatus; assembly: GCA_032357445.1. Classification (NCBI taxonomy): domain Eukaryota; kingdom Metazoa; phylum Chordata; class Actinopteri; order Cypriniformes; family Cyprinidae; genus Enteromius; species Enteromius radiatus. The sequence continues at coordinate 11,132,986 of JAUCMS010000105.1, forward strand.
CTAACTAGTTGCATACCTCAAGTTTGAGTAAAATGACATATTTGAATAAAATGTCACTTTACATAACAGTGAACATATTACAGCACACATATAAATACAAATGAATAACATTTAATTTAGTTATATTGAATATTGCACATTTATATGAAATGTTTCATGACATGTTTCCTCATAATTTCTAACAATAACATACATATTTTTTTCCACTGCTCAGTGTTTCCTTTGAACTCGACAGATGAGGCTCGGTTTAACTAAAACGAATTCTGTAATTATAAACAAAGCAGTGTAAACGAGTTTAATAGCCTACCGCAGTTGACTGCGAGCAACACGATGATCAGTGTGAAGTTGCGCTGGCATCCGTGCGGCTCTTTCACTGTTCCTCTGCTCATTTCTTCTGCCTCTCAGCGCTCTTACATCCACCACAAGCTCTTATCACAGGTCAGTGTTATAGCTGGAGAATGCAGAGCTCTTTTGGACTTTAGAAAGCCTCCGATGTCCGCAGAGGTGTAATGTTGTAGGCGGATGGTCCCCTGCTCTGCTCTCTGTTTCTCTCGCTCTTGTTTGGAGTTTGAATTTCTTCAGCCCTCTCAAGAAGTTCTCACAAAGTCTCAGGACATGTGCTGCTTAACGGTGTGTTTGGCGCCACCTACTGTTTCAATACACAAGCATCTTGGGTTTAAATGTACGTTAATTTGTGGACAATGTTGGAAACGAGCTTTGTTAACATTTAATTGAACAATAACATAAAGTTTGTGTAGCGGGAAGCTTAATAAAAAGTTACTTAATAATAATAAAAAATCTCATTTAGTTAGGCTAACTACTAAGCTAGCAGCAGCAGCACATTAGCAAGCACTTTTTGTTATAACTTTTGAAGAACGGCGTATATAGAAAAAACATATAAGAAAATTAATCACTAGTATTTGGAAACTTTTTTTAAACTATATTTCCTGCGTAATTGCCTATATTTAGTCCCAAAATGCCTCTGTTTTTTGTCACATTGGTAGCCCCCAAAAGCTATAGTACAAGAAACCCCTCTGAATAGGCCTAATCTTTAATAACATACTAAAATTATGTTGTCCTAACACAAATTAATTATTTTCCATTGTATAATGTTTAATAATTTATTGCATTAGATATTGTGTTGCAACAGATAACAACAATTGAAGTCAACTATTGTATTTTTAAAATAATCCCTAATAGAAAATAAATAAATAAATAAATAAGGCCACACAATTTTAAATTCAGTAAAGTACACTCAGGGTATTCTATTATTAATATTATGATTTGGTTTTGTGTGTGTGTATGTAATAAATTATATTTTATAATGCTGTGAATGAATGAATGAATGAATGAATTAACTATTAATAGGAAAACTTTCAATTATCCTATTAATAATTTTAATACATTATTAATGTAAGTAGGCTAATAATGTATTAATGATATAAATTAAAGACAAAAATCACATAACCTTTCATGTAGTGACATCTAATAAAGAGGTTGTATAAAAAATGATTAAAAGGTCAGGTAGACAGGGATCCTTAAAGAATCAATTTGATATGTTAGTTTACAGTATGCCTATTCTTTAACTTTTGAAGGTCCATAACTGTCAGCTAAAATCCAGTCCCAACGTGCTGCTGTTATTAGGTCTATGAAGCCCAGACAGAGAATGGGAGCAATTTTACAAGCCAGAAGTCTTCCATCGTGACCTGTTTCTGTTCATTTATGTTATATCAGTATAGGACAAGGAGAGTATGACATTCCTCTTTTGAAGTGATGGGCTGGGTTGACTCTCCAGACCCAGAGTTCATCCCTCATTTCCTCCGGTAACGTCGGCTCTCTCACACACACAAATGGCAGGCTGCGATCAAAGCCCAGTTAAAGTCTCACTCCTGCAGACTCTAATATGAGCTCACATGCTGGGAGGAGATGCTGATTGGTGGGGATGGAGGAGGGAGGGCTGTCCCTGCTGCTTTCATGAGAGCTTTTTGGTGGAATGAATTAAGAAGGAATGGAAACTAATGTTAAGATATCAAACAGATTACTGTGAGCATGCAATTGCATAGAAAAGCTGTGAAGATTTACAAAGCAAAAGAATCATTTTGTCCAAGCTACGTTTTTTACTCTCTACAGTCAAGCGGCTCAATTTTCAAAGAAAAGCTGTACCTTTTCTTCAGTGTGATTGCATCTAATATTAAACATTTGGAAACCATTATCTGCTGAGCAGCAAAGCAGTTGAAATATTTGTGACATGGGGCTGTTTTTCTTTCCGATGTCTATCTGTTTTATTTTCCCAAAGTAAAATAAGATTATTAAAATTGCAACCATGCACAGCGAAACTCATCTAATTGTAATGAGCAAGGGGATTAAGGGTTATGCGGGCCGCTTTGAAGGCCCATCCCCTTGGCCGTTCTCCACACACAGCAGAGCTATTCAGAAGGGACCTTCTGTTCTGAACCTAAAATTGAGTAATCCCTGGAGTAACTAGGGTTTGTAGCTGATGGGAATAAAACAGCTTGAGTTACAAATACTACTACTTCTTTCTACTGTCCAAAAACTGAACTGTAAAATTCTTTTTTCCCCTTAGTTTTGTTTCCTTAGCTTTACATGATACTTATATTTTGATATTTAATTTTGTTTTATGTTTTACATGATTTTATCTATAAAAAACTGTATATATATATAGCCTATATATATAAGTAAAATGTAATTTATACATTAAGTGGCTTAAACACAGTCTACAATGAGGAGCATTAATTGTGAATTAAATTATTTTGAGGCCCAAAAGTAGCGGGGTGATACAACTGTCCCGATAGTGTAAAAAAGAAATTAATTAAAATTAAAATTATTCAAAAGAATTGGTAGTTTTATACAGTTTTTTATAGTTTATGTATAATATATATATTTATATATTATCTTTTTTATTTTTTATTTATTTTTTTTTAGAAAAATCTATTACTCTGCTTCACTGCTTATTTATATCTGAAAAATAAAGTAATTGTGTGACCAACATGCAGAAAAAAATATAATATAATATAGAGATGATCCCCACAGTCCCTCATGACTATCAATATCCATACGTCTCTTAAAATAATACATAACCTTTTAACCTTTTTATGCATGGCAAGAAAATAATGATCAGGTACAATTACTAGACCTAAATACTGAGATGGTTATTCCAGATGACCCTTTTTAAAGTAATCTATTTTAAACTTTTCTTGAAAATGGTATACAGGTTTTTCACAATTTGTTGAAACCACTGTGAATAGCACTTCTTTCTTGTGTGGACACTTTTAAATGTCAGGATATCTTAAGACTAATAATAAAGAAGTAGATTTTCAAAGAGATGATGCATGTCTTGACATGTATTTGTTTTACCCAAATAAGGGCATTGCTGGTGACATCATTTCTGGTAACTGATGATATGTGCCTGGCGAGATTGGAGTTTGAGATGTGCTGTGACGGTGACCTCATTCTCACGAAGATCTGTAAATGAGGTCTATTAGATCATTTACATTTAGATCAAAATAAGCCCTTTGAAACTAATCATTGATCAGAGTCCAAGAATGACACAGAATCAATGTGCATACTAACAACTTGTGACTTTATCTAGATTTGTGCTACTAACAAGCCAAGGCAACAAGAGCAGCAAGGAAAGATGATATTCACAAAACTCATGTATGATATCGATGAGGCGCATAGAGGACTTATTTGAAGTCTTTGAGTGGGTGGGTGGTCTCTCATTTACGTATTCCAGTCTTTTAGTGTCTGATAGAAGTTGCATTTGGTACAAGGGGTCATGTTTGATCATATGGAAGTAGGGTCAGCAAGAATTAGACAGCATAGATGTTATTCAAACGTGTGTGTGTTTCAGGAAAGAAAATGAAAGATGCAAAGATTGCCAGCATGACCCTGTTGCTGTATTTATTTTGCCTGGCTTTAGGAATGATTGCTCAAACTCGATCATGCTGATCTTCACCCACATGACCTGCTGACAACGATTGCATCTCAGCACATTCCATAAGGCTTTAACCTGGGCCCAATAAAATAAACAATACGGAGCAATACACTGTTGTTGTTAGGTCAAGAGGTCATCTCTCTCTCTGTCTTCTGTGTTATGAGATTCCTATGGTAATTGATATCACAGCATAGCACGCTCTGGATAACAGAGGGGAGAAGAATGCAGAAAAGACCAACACGCCACACTGAGAGAGCTAATATTTTGGAATATTTAGGGTTCCTTGGGTTAATGCATCGTCCAGTAAATAACTGGAATGAAAACTTGATGTAGGTTTGTTTTCATTGAGTAAACTGTGCATGGGGAACTGTGTGAACTTGGGGAAACAAATACATTCTTTCTCTGGAGTTTCACAGTTGCAATTTTGCTTTTTCTAACCAATGTGTTGGAAAACAAGCAGCGGAAATATGCTACGCCAGATGAAAACTAATCTGTTACATGAGGTAAATGCTACACACACAGACACACACACATATACTTCATGTGTATGAAGAAACGTCCCAGGATATGTATATAACCCTGTTCCTCTTCAGGAACGAGACACTGAGTCGAGATGACGCTTTGGGAACGCCCTCAGCGCGTGGCTCTGAAATGTGTATAGAAACAGCCAATAGAATATTGGGA
>JAUCMS010000105.1:11147894-11167174 GCA_032357445.1 Enteromius radiatus
TCTGCAACACAATGAGACGGGCTGCTGTCAAGACGCAGCGGCTCCTGCTTTTGGCAGTGCGTTAATGTCAAAGGTGTCTCAAAACAGTTCAGCTCGGGAGTTCGTTTGTATTAAATCTGAATCATTTCTGCGAATCGGTTCTTTTGAACAGCTTGATTTAAAGAATCGGAAAAAAAGATTCTGCGATTAATTCCTACGTTATACCGCAGTGGCTACGTCATTCATTCACCCGTTGCATAAAACAATTTAAGTTATAGTGGCTTTTATTGAGTTTTTGTTGATTGAGTTTAATTAATAGGAGTGTTATGTCAAATTTTTGTATTTTTAATTGGACATGATACGACAAGGCCTGCGTCCCAATGTGCATACTATCTATCCTAAATTCTCCGTGTTATTAGTAATTTTCAACATTTAATAATGTGGATAGTATGCACTTCAGGACGCAGAGACTGTCTGGTGATTTGAGAACCCGAGCAGGGCTGCGTTTCCCAAAAGCATCGTAAGTTTAAGTACATCGCAGACCCATTGAAACCAATGGTGCTACGATCAACTTAGGCTTCCGATGCTTTTGGTAAAAGCAGCCCAGACCGATTCAGTCCGACTCGCGTATGAATCACTCGACTTGTCAATGAATGGGTCCAGAAACATTTTGAAAACTGATTCATTGAAAATATCCCACTTATATGAACGAGTCGTTGACCAATTAAACATAGCAGTGCGGATAAAATTATTCCCCAGCGAGAATTATTATGTCTACACATGTGTATGCAATGTATTTGGAAACGCTATCATAAAAAAGTGACCTTGCCGTTTATTCCATGGAGTTTTGAAAGCATGCATAGTAGACCACAGTTGCAACTGAAGTAACATTAACCTCTTTTGCAATGAACTTGAATGTGTCATGACTAGACGGAGCCACCCCTTCCTATTTAAGGAAATAACTTTTGCTACGTTACTTTTAGATTTATTTACGCGTCGAATTCCGCCAATACTAACCCCATTAGCTGCAGCAATTTGGATGATCAGCTGAATAGCGTCTTTCATGAAGAACCGTCCATCTCCTCCCACTACCAGGGTGCCCTCCTGCCTCTGAGCAGGGTCAATGGTGGAAATGATACTCTGGATGAAATTCTCCGCATAATGCTGGTTCTGCTGGAATACAGTTACTCTCTTTCTCAAACCGCTGGTTCCGGGTTTTTGGTCGGTGTACGGTTTGGTCTTAATAACCGTAATATTCACCATGTTGCAGCAGCGGTCAGTGTCTGTCACTATCCGGGTGCCCAGCGGGATGTGTGTGCACCACGTAGCTCCTCTATTCACACATTGGCCTTTCACCGCTTAAACAGACACGCCCACATTTAAAGAGACAGTTGAGCCATATTTACGCTATATATGGCTCAACTGTCTCTTTAAATGTGGGCGTGTCTGTCTAAGCGGTGTACAGAAACCCTAAACAAGTAAATAATCAAACTATGTTTTATGCTCTGAATTTATCTGGTATGATATGAAAAGCTAAGCAAACAAGCAATATTTGAACATCAGAGTGGTTGCAGATCCAGTGATTCATCTTTATTAGGTCTGCATGGAATCTCAATATTTATATCGATATGAACATTTAAGGCTTTTAGTCGTGCACATAAGCACCTAATGGTCTTATGGGAGAAAAGGTAGGTGCCCTATGAAAGTACATGTTGGGAAAGATGGTGCTCTTGGTCAGAGTTTTGTTTGTCTATTGCATCAAGTTCAAATTCATTCAAAGCAGAACAAAGTTTACAATGATGCAAGTTTCACATGTTGACATGATATTGCAGGTTTCTTTAAAAAATACAGGTTAAAAGTCAAGCTGGAAGTGTGTCTCGAATGTAAGAGAAACAGACCTGGGAGTCACATTTTAGATAAAGGATTGTTATACAAAAATCTAAAAAAAAAACATACAAACAAGTTTGAAGAGAAGTTTACTTTGTTGGTGAGGGAGATGGAGAGCAAATGAATGTAGTTTAAATACTCCTCACATGTCATGTGACCTTTAGTGTCTTGTTCTACAGTTACAGTAGAGAAAGTCAAAGGGCAAAATAATTGACTGAAAGTTATAAATAGAAGCTTAAACCTACATGTGGTGATAAAGGTCAAGAGCGAATAACATTTAGGTCTGTGTGTATAACACTTTGGAATTTGGATTGTGTTTTAAAGGCAGACTAGTGCTTAAAACTAAATTATTGTATTTATATTGCTAATGTTAAATTGTTAAACAGGAATTATTTCAATGATATGACATGTACAGTAAGTGAAAAAATGCCCAAAAACTAACAAATAAATTAAAATAATTTACTAGAAAATAAATTCAATAACAAATGAAAACAATTGCTTTATTTACAATAAAAAAAACATTAATATCATGATTGTAACTAAACAATAATGCTTACAGAAACAGTAAAACAAACATGATAACCTTTACAAGCTACTTTAAAACATGTTTACAATGGTCATTGTAGCTAAACAAAATGATTTATTTTACGAGAACTTCATTATTTGCTGTCTCATAAGTAGTTACTGTTACAGAGGCATTTACAGACTTGGTATGATGGTCTCAACACAGTTGTAAGTCCACTCCTGTTGATCATTTAAAGCCATGACGTGCTGACATACCTGAACAGAGACCAAAACAGGGCACAACTGTTCAAAAAAATGAATGGAATACTAAAATAACAGATCCTAGATCTGAATGAATGAATCTTTCTTATTTAATACTTTGTTCTTTACATAGTTGAATGAGCTGACAACAAAATCACAATGGGTGGAGCAAGACATGATGTTTAATTTAATTTGCTACTTGCCTATAATTTCTACCTGTTGTCTATTCTATGTGCACAACAGCATGCGAAATTGATTTTCAGTCAGTGTCAGTGGGCAGTTTGATTTCACAGAAGTGTGACTGACTTGGAGTTACATTGTATTGTTTAAGTGTTCCCTTTATTTTTTTGAGCAGTGTATTTATTATAAGTGTAAATCTGATTGTCATGTGTCATGTGCAACTAGCCTCACTCAAGATTGTTTTTTTTATTAGTTTTATTTTAACTGAGAATGAGAACTACAGAATGAAATGCAGCTCATCTTGCATCTACAGAAACTGGTCTCTTGTTTGTGAGTGCAAATTATGTATCTCACCATTTTAGTCCTAGCAGGAACCTCCACAGCAAACACACTCATGCCCCTGCTGCTCACACAGTTCTTGCTTTGTTCATTGTTGATGTGCAATGTCACCTTCTGATTGGACTATGATATTGAAAGTGACAGGAAAGTAGGTGAAAAGAATATGAATAATCATTCATTAACTGCAATGCCACAGGAAATATGAATACTCAGTACTAAGGAATACTAAGGATCAGTAAAAAATATGAAAGAAAATACTTTTATTCAGCAAGTATGCCATAAATGTATTACAAATATTTCTGTTTTTAAATACATGCTGTTCTTACAAACTTTTTTGACAAAAATTATCATGGTTTTTACAAAAATATTAAGCTTTTCAACGTTGATATTAATAAGAAATGTTTCTTGAGCAGAAAGCCATCATATTAGAATGATTTCTGAAGGATCATGTGACACTGAAGACTGGAATAATGGATGCTGAAAATTCAGCTTTGCCATCACAGGAACAAAATTAATTTTAAAATATATAAAAATAGAAACAAGTTCTGTTATTACTGTATTTCATTATTTCTGCTGACTATGGCAAAATCTTAAGTCCTCTTAGCAGATCTAATTCCTTTCTATCTGTTGAAATGGTCTTTCAGTTGACTTTCCCTATGTAATGGCAAATCAGAGCATTGATATTCTACTCATGTCCAGGGTTCCTTTCTATAAAGCATTCCAGTTACTTTGTTTTATTCCCAGTGAATGTTAAGTACCAAAGTGAGTCCTAGACAGGCTTTTTTAAAAGAGTTGACTTTCTGGATAATAAACACCCGCGAAGTGACATAAAACAATAATCAACATACCTTATTGGCAATGACTGATGAAATCCTGCTTTCTCCTTTGTACGTATAAATCAAGACATTCTCATGACCTTTAAGAGATCTGGCCTCTGCTTTTGACGTAATAGACCTCTGTACAGCAGAATTCAACATCTTGATCCCAGAATCCAAATGAACTACCTGAAGAGTTGCCTTGACATCCTCACAGTAGACTTCAATGACAAACGGACAGGCCTGGTAGGAAAAAGAAAAATGCACACACACATTTGCTCAGCATGTTCTGATTACACACAAGTTAGTTGCACCAGCTTGAAATAAAGGACATGTTCACCAAACCCTTACAAAAACATCTTCAGTTTTTTATTATTTGAAATTACAAGACATCCTCAAGAGCTAATCTCAAAGACCTTCGTACCTCCACCATCTCCAAACTGTGGTTGTAGCCCATGGCCTCCAGGGTGAGCCATAAATCTCTGGGGTCTCCTTCACGATCATTCGCTTCCATCAGGTTGAGCTCCAGGAAGCCTTGTCTAGTTAGCTCGTTTTTCTTTGTGTCAAAGTTCTCTATAGGAGAGCAAACACTGTTATAGAAATGCATATTATTAGACTAGATTTCGAAATAAGGGTTTCTGCAGAATTATAAGGCTAAAATTTAAGACCTTTTTTTAAGATCTTCAAAAATAAAATTAATACCATATGAGCAGTGGAGGGTAATATCTATAGAACCATATTAAAATGTAAAATTACTGTAAAAAGTATCATTTACAATTCAGATACAAGTTTTCACTAAAACAATTTTTTTAATATAATGATAAACTTTTTATATAACGATACACATTTCAGACTTTAAACTATGTTTAAGAAAACTGATGTCAAAAGTATTAATTATTATACCGTATTAAAAAATTATTATTAATAATTATTTTATAATTTAACATGAAATAACATGAATTAACAATTATTTAATTAGACAAAAAATTATATATTGATATTTCTTGGGATTTTATTTAACAATACTTAGACAATATTTTGCGGAGTGTCTAATTGTGCTGATATCTTAAAGATTACCATGGACAGCCGACTCCTGAATTTGTTTGATATTCTTCATATTCTCATAGTGATATATCACTATAGTGATAGTTTCATGGTTATATTTACCTTTAAAAAAAAATGTTCTGAAAGTGTGCACCATCTTTGAAATTTTATAAAATATAGGCAATACATTTTCTTCCCCCATATCTTAAACATTGTGAATCGTGCAGTGAACATGGACTAGTTTAACTTCTGTTAACTGATTCATTCTCTGACAGCAGCTCACCCAACTCATGTTTATTTTATGAAATCATAGTCTTTTGAAGTTTAATTGTTACATTCAGCCATAATCGCAATTCTGGTCTTTGCGTCTCCAAATTTAAGACCTCTTGAAATCATAATTAAGACTTTCTTGTACAATTTAAGAGTTTGTAAGCCTTTAAATCTGATAAACTAAATTTAAGACTTTTTAAGACTCTGCGGAAACCCTGTTGAAAGATTTTATCACAAAAACCAAAGAAATACTTCTCAATAATGATTCAATTGCATCAAATAAATATTTTCAAATACACCATTAAATGTCAAAGAATTGTACATCAGTTTCTTAAATAAATAAGCTTCTTTTTTACAAAAATAGGTCATTTTTGTAGTTGTTTGGAAGTACTTAAACCCCCACAGATGTAGCAGAAATCATCTGGGAAATGTGTGGATTTTATTCTATCGCTGGCCATAAATTTTGCATAATGTCATACACGTGAAAATCAGTTTGTAAATTGAACAAATAGTTAAAACGTGGTTAAGAGGAAGATAGGAATCAAGTTTTGTAGCAGTTTTAAGGCATAATACAAGACTTCTTTACTACTGCTACTTATACTAGAAAACGCACATCATATTTTGTAAGAAAGTGTGACATGTTAGAGCGAAACAAGGAGTATTTTTGGAATTAGCATCCCAAAATGTGTAAGAAACAAATATTGGATTTCATTCAACAAATGTGATGTAGGGCGGAGTTATGTGTCTGTTTCATCTACAGTCTGCTAGTATAAGCACCTTTGCAGATGGCCCAGGCGTCCTCATCACATTTCTCTCCACTGGTTCTTTGCTCAAAGAAATTGTACTCCTCTAGGCTCAGCTGACCGCTGCCATCCAAATCAATCATTTCAAAGATGTCAGACAATGCTGCCCTGTGGAACAAAACATTACATCTTTGCATGAATTGAGTATAATGTTTTCACAGATAACTAAAATAACCTATATTGAGTAATCAAACATTCATTCAGTCCTCCATCTTAACTCATTGTAAGTTGTTTAATTTTTTAATATACGAATTGACTAACTTGAACTCTTTGGTTAGCTCCAGCTCTCCAGACTGCGTGCGGTTGACGAGCTGAGCAGTTTTAGTTGAAGTCTTCCTCGTCCTCTTCATCAGTCTGCAGCCAGTGGTGAAGGGAATGAGTAGATATGAGCCGGCACTGAGCTCTCCTCTCCACAGAAACCTCTGTTCATCAATCACACAAGAAAAATGTTAAATTTTATTGCATTACAAATTTCATTCTAATGAAGAGTCAACTCTGACATGGTCATATTTTCCTGTTTTTGAATATTGTCATAATGATGTTACCTTGCATTCAAGAAGTAAACTCTGTGGACAAAACTTCTCTTATGTATCACATTATTTTAAGATATATCAGTAGGATGCTTTTATAATGTTATTGTTAACAAAGGTATACACGTGTAGTATATCTGCAGAAACATCAGCATTACAAACCAATCTTGTTACCATTCTGAATGCATAATTATATATACACATCCATTAATTTTTATTTATTTATGTAACTTGAGGTGGAATGGTTTATTAACAATTAAAATATATTAAAAAATACAATCATTAAAAGTCAAATGGAAAAGGTACTTGTGTCAGACAACGACTGAGAATCATTACTTAAAAGGTAATATGTCAACATACTTCACATACAAGCAGGCATTAGACAGAAAATGGACACATTTACCTCCTTATCCCTTAACTCTGTAAAGCAAACCAAATTTGAATCTTCTTTGGTCTCATTCCCCGTCACCACATAGACAGCTGTATCCACACACATCCATGGGGACGGCTTCTCTGTGGCACACAAATACAGTCAAAATACTCCTACAAAATCTGCCTAATTGGATAAATCTGTAACTTCGGTCTTTCGCTCCATGTACAATATATTTACCAGGAATCGGGCTAAGGTTGAGGGGACGTATGGTCAGGTAGACGCTGGTAGTCTCTGGTATAACCAGGCGATACTGAAGAGAAACAATTGTTCCATCTTCCTCCAGATAAAAACAACCTCTCATAATAGTCTGATGCCAGTCCTGGTGAAATGTGTGTTAAAGGTACAACACAGTAGAAACACTAAATGGTAGAAGTATTAAACAGTAGTATCATAATTCCAGTAAGAAATGTTTTTGGAGGAAGTTGAAGATGCAACCACAGGGTGGCGCTATTGTAACACGTTTGCTAAAACAAAGGCCATCAAGACCTGGGTGGAACAAAAGAAAGTCATTTTTATTTTGGTATTTAAATAATAAGTGAATAAGCCTAAATTTCAATACAGTCGTATTTTTATTTCGTATTTTATGCACTAATAATGTAATTACAAGTAAAAAAAGGCCTGAGGAAACCAAAAATATGTCTAAAGTAAGTCTTTTTGCTCTTTTAACTGCTGTTGTTTAGGTCCAGCTAAAATGTTACAGCAAATAAACTCTAAATCATCAAGTAATCAAAAAATCTGAGTCAAACAGCCTCCTTTCGGACCCATCAGAGAGTAGTTTTGGGAAATAAACCTTGTCCTCAGGTGCCACAGAGGCCTTTTAATGTTTAGAATTGGTTTATGCTTCTTTTCCGAGTGCTAAAAACATGTTCCCGAAATGACACTTCTTCAACAAAAGCAATTTCCTCCCAGAATTTATGCTGGGTTGTGAAACGTGTTAAGGATCAAATCATAACACTTGGGTGGTTTGTCCACCCCGAATCAAAATGAAGAAAAGCGCCCGAGGCAAGTGTCTACTTTAAAAGGCCCTGATGTAGTGTCCCAAGGAGATGGGTCACTTGGCCGGACTAATACACTGCCCTGTCACCTCCCAGAAACCTCCGTAATTTAAAGTCTCGCGCACAGACCGCGAGCCACCATAAAAACACACAACCTGACCCTTTCCAATCCCTACACCCAATTATCAAGCTCCTGGCTCAGGTAATACAATAGGCTGGAACTAAGGCGATAGAACTTTCTTCACCCAAGAGCATCTAGTTTTTTCCAATCTCTTTGGTTTGACGAGTTTGGTCATTATTTTTCTGTGGTAAAGCAAACCAGCTGAGGTTAAAGTCAAAAAGAGTGCAAACAAAGGGAAGGAGATCAATAGCAGAGCTGCACTCATATCGACCAGGTGAAAATTTGCTACCAAAAGGCTTCGATACTACAAAAACAAAGCAAATGTATAGCTGCCCTTAAGGCACTTGAGTTCAGATAAAGTTAAGGTTATAGGCAAAAGAGTTCCTAGATAGGAAGCTTGTGATTGTTACTTGGGAGTGTAACAATTTATAATTACTCAGCCTTTTTATTACTTTACTTTACTTTATTAAAAAAAAAAGATATTTTATTTATTAATGTTCTTATACAATTCAATATAAAATTCCATTAATTTAAAAACATATTACTTTTATTTTAGCATTTTGATTTAGCAGTACAAAATACTAATGCAAAACTAAGCCAGTTACTAGGGCTGCCCTCACTTAAAGACTATTAGACTATTAAAGAAACTGGAAAGGAGGAAAGGACATGTGGCCAGGTATGGTTGCCCATACTAGGAATTTGTACTGAGGTACTGATTAAAAACATGCTTGTTTACTTCAGATACTCCTAGTTGTGATTTATTTTAAACATATTTTAATTATATTTTGGTTGTGTAATCTTTCCTAACCTTAAGCTCTATTCTTAAAGAGTTCTATCAGAGAGATTTTAAGCAAAGTCCAAAAGAAACCGGCACTCTCACTGGTACCTGAAGAGATTTGGGCTCCATCAGCCTGCTACTTTTAATGCTGCAAGCTCCCATGGGGATGACTGTGGATAAAGATGACCGACGACTACGAGCTGAAGATGGTCTGGATGATGAGCGACTATCTGTCATATGCAAAAATAGAATCTTCATTACAACAGCTGCATCACTTAGAAATCCCAAAAAGAAAATGAACAATGTAGATAAAGAAACCGCATATTTTGAAACAATGAACACCAGAAAGCAAAAGCAAATTATCACTAGCCATACACTTACTCATAATAATGACAAATGGCTGCCTTAATCAAAAGGTTTTAAAGGCTCCTCCCTACACAAACCCTCTATTGAGTTCACATTATGGCAAAAATCCAAATCATTTTTCATCACACATGAGGGGAGATCAATAGCTTAATCATTACTTACTATATAATAGACTGCAGTGTGCAGAATGGAAACAGAATCGTGTGTTTGTTTGCTTTTTTGTACAACCTAATGTGAAATCCATCCGTAAAGCAGTGCTGACTGAACCCGACCCGACTGTCACATTTTTAAGGAATAGTAAAAACCCTTAAAAATGTCATACAATATGTAGATGTTTGTCATATCAGTAAAGATTTGTAGAAATATAGCATTCCATCAAATGCTCACCAATTGATCCTATGCAGTGAATGGGTGTCGTCAGAACAAGAGTCCAAACAGCTGATAAAAAAGTCCATCAATTACCGTCTTGTGAAGTGAAAAACATTTTATTTTTTAACTCCAAACCATCACTTCCTGCTAAAACACAAATCCTCTATCCATAATAATGAATTCTTCAGTGAAAAAGTGGTCTTGTTTTAATCAGTTGAGGAATATGCAAAGATCAAGCACTGTTTACAAATAAAAACAGTCCAAAATAGCTGTAAACAGACAAGTTTGTGAAATCCGGGACTGGACATTTTTTTATTATGGCCAGGAGTGACAGTTTAAAGTTCAAACACTGTAATGATGGGTTTATTACAAACATGTAGCTTCTCACTTCACAAGACTTTAACGGAGGAACAAAAGTCATATGGATTATTGTGATGCTTTTATCACATATTTCTGTAATTTCTGACGGCACCCATTCACTGCAGAGGATCCACTGGTGGTGAGCAAGTGATGAAGTATGCTAAATTTCTCTAAATTTGTTTTGATGAAGAAACAAACTCATTTACATCTTGAATGACTTAAGGATTTAGTATACATTCAGCAAATTTACATTTTTAAAGAAATTATTCCTGAACCCTAAATTCCTCACTCCATAGTAAAAACAGTGAAGGCAAAAGCATTCTGTTGCATTAAAAAATACTAATATATTACACAAAATATTGTGCTTTTATGTTTTGTGCTTGTGTGCAGAATCATACCTTTCCTCATTGTGGTTTCTAGCTCTGTTCTGGGCTGTGTCTCTGAAGCTGAAAGCTCAGGTTGGGACTCTGAGCTCTGTGGGGAATTGTCCAACTGGTTGCCAAAATTCTGCCTCTTCAGTTTGGCATCAGCCTCAAGCTTCTTCAGTGCTGCGGTCTGACACTGCTCTGCTGTAGACTCGAGAAGCCTGCAGAACTAAACAGCAGGATGGCTAATTCAACTCACCTATTTTATTGTATAATTCTGCAGTATATATTACAAATCACCCTTTTTTCAACCAAATGCTTGGAGGTCATACCTCTGCATAGTCTAACTTCCCATCTTTGTTGACATCTGCTAAAGAAAAGATTTCATCCACTTCCTTAGGTGACATTTTTTCACCAGACTGAAACAAACAATTCATAACATAAATGTGAAATGATTATAAAAGCAGGTAAACATTGTTGTCAAGAGAGAATGGAACAAATTTAATACTTACTGAAGTAAGGATTCTGCTGAGCTCTTCGAGTGAGATATATCCATCACAATTCACATCAAATTTTTTGAAAATTTTCATAAGCTGGTCTGGTTCTGCTGGCTTTTCTTTCTTAAGTATTTCACAAAAGTCATCAAAATTCAACTTCTTGGTTCCTGGTGGCCAATATTTGTCTAAAGCTTTCCGTGATGGATTTCGTCCTGCTTGCTGAAGAACTGGAAGACAAAACAAAAGATGGTCAATCACTGTATATCTTGTCTACTGACGGTCGCTGTGATGTTGCCAAGTAAGATTTGCCATGATCCTGGATCAACATTACTGTCCAAAAATATAGACTTATCCCAATCCCTACCCCTACCCAAAAATTATGCCTAAAATCAGTGAGAAATGACAGCTGATTAACAAGGGTGTAGAAGCACCTAACCCTGATCATAAGTCTAAAACAGATATTTCCAGAAAAATTATCAATTCTGATTGGTTGATTGGAATGTTGTTCCAGGATCAACAAAGATGTTGATCCAGGAACATCTTGTACTTAGTGAAATCACGCACACCGACTACTGACCTAGTGATAATACTTTGCACCAACATTGGCTAAATAGCACATAGTACTATATGAAGATATATTTAAATATTTAGAAACACATCACTTTCACTTATGTATTCATGTTGATTATACTAACGTTATATTATTTGAATGTGCATTATCTACAACATGTTTGCCCTGAATTACGAACTAATAATACATTTATTAATATCTAGCCTTCAAATTATGACCAACGTTCAGGTCTAAAGCTGTTGAGTTGAATTATGCTCACCGGTGCACAGCTGATCTTTAGAAGTCATATTAACCAGGCTGGATCTGAACACAGACAGATAAGCAGCCCTGCACTTCACATAAAACCTCTCTTCCTCTGAACGCTGCATTATGAAAAAGATATTAAATATGCAAGCGAAATATCAAAGCATGTTGTGATAAGAGCAGCTATTTTATGGTTGGTAGTGTTGCTCACTATCGAGTGTGATTGCCATGGCTGCTGTGTGTAAACAAACCCGGTGCGCAGTTAAAATGAGATAACGGGAAACAACTGCTTAGAGTGCTCCTCGTAGAATGTTTATTAATTGAATTTGTGTGTGATTAAACATTAGCAGCCAACTCCAACGTTACTGCAATAACATTTTGAATTATATTTTAAATGTGTCTGGTAAAACAGAGTTAAAAACTGTCAAATACTTTAACAAGTTATGTAGAATCCCTGATAAGTGTTTCCGGGGGACTAAATTACTGCAGCACCGCGCCAAACTACAAAAACGTCTGTCAACTCCACCACAAGAAAAAGATACATATTTAAAATGCCGTAAGTTTATTGCGATAGATATTAGAATTTCAGCGATATGTTTGCGTTCATGTTATCCTTAAGAAAAATTTGCTAGCATTCTTATGCTGTTCGACATTACCAAAATACGTTACGCCGTACTGAATAATAGTTAGCATAATACTAACTGTTACTTCATTTAATACCTATATAATACCTATATATATCTACCCTAACCCTAACATTTTACATGCCCAATGTCCTTCGTGTGAGACAAATAATAAGAAATATGTAACGGTAATACTTCAATGTCAATGAATTTGAGTTTTTGCAGTGACGTTACTATTATCATAACACAGATAAACAGCCTATAGATAGTAAGTTACGAGAATTGTCCCACGTAATATTAATATCATCTAGCAACTGCTATATCCTAATAAAGCTATTGAACTTGAATGTGTAATTGGAATGAAAATATATCTAATGTACAATGTAATAATGCAATAACTGAAATACATACATTTGTAGATTCACATATGCTGGTATGGATGTCATCCACATAAATTAGCAAACCCAAACCGTTAAAGCGTCAATTACAAAAATGACTACTGCTAATGATGTTAACCTTTTGATTCCTATAATAAACTTTAATTTTCCATCCAGTGTGAAGAGAGCCCTTCAGTTACAAGACAAAGAAAACGTGAGTTCATTAAATCATGAACGCATCTCCAGGCATCTGTACCACTGATTTCAGATCACAAATGGCTTTTTCATATTCTTTGTCTTATGTTATTATTGTAGCCCATTTTAAAGTGACATCAGAACCATGTCAGTAACCACAAGTTTAAGACTTATTTTAAAAAAAGTCAAATAAATCGAAACCAGTGTTTCAAATGAATCTATTTTAGAGCCCTGCAAAGAGGCGAGCACCAAACAGGGACTATTCCCCTATGACTGGAACCCAAATGAGTCCCACGACAAAATCTGCAGGTACTAAAACCCACAGACCAGCTACTGTATTTTCTTAGAACCATAAAACATATACTTTGCCCCCCTGGAGTTTTTTTATTTTATTTTGTATTCTTTATTTTTGTGTCATTGTGAACAGAGAGAGATGTGTGTGTTCTTTTCACTTTCGATAATCACCGTAAACAATCCCCTGCTCATGTCATGTTGTTGCCTAAATCCTGTACAGTAGGGGTCTCTTGTAATCCAGTGATATTGCATTTAGATTAGCTGTCTTTGCAGCCATTAATAATATCTTTGCTCATGCTGATTTGATAAATTGCTGACATTTAGTGCTTCATCAGCAGGTAATTCCAGAGCAGGTGGGAAGAAAGTGAATCCCCCTCAAACAAAAGAGCCCATGACAGATGCTGAGAGGTAAGGATGTAGAAATATCCTTTTAAACAGGTTGATCATGTAATTTTGATATTTGAGATTATTCATACAAAAAGTACAATTGAAAAAAAGAAAAGAGAATAAAAATACATAATTTTTTAATAGTGTTATTTCTCAGCTGTTGGCCCATGCATGGTTAAAAATGTTAATTCTGTTGTTGACTTACTGTATTAAACTTTTTACACAAAAATTTTACATAAATTAAGGTCTATTTTTATGAAGCTAGCTACTAACATTGCAGCAGTGGAACAGACAGAAATTTCTCCTCATTACTGGATATTTCCTTTGTCCCACTTGGCTGATAGCCATTATGACTGATCAGAATTTAATGACAGGACATGGAGGGAGTTTCATCACCAGCCAAAAGCCTCGTTGATTTACATAGCACTAAAAATAGTTGGATAAGGAGAGTTTAAGAAAAGACCTATTTCCTTTCCAACGCATACTAACACAGAGCTCCGTGTGATCCATCAAGACAAGCATTAGTTTTGAATTTTATAGTGCAGTCATTTAAGAGGAAGCTAGTTAAATATATATAAAAACATCAATAAAGAGAGCGGGCTTATGATTCATTTAAGAAAGTATTCATTTGGGAAGTCAAACCCAAGAGAACTTCTCGTGCAAAATGTAGAAGAGAGCTTGAGTGTGATTGGACGACGGTCCTTGTATAAGATTTTGCCAACCTTTTAATATGTCTTCCAATATTTTTAAACATGTATTAAAAATAAATGAATATCTTATTCTTAGTCAGCTTGTCTTCTCACAGACTTAGTAAGGATTTTGAATATGAATTCGGAATTCAGTGTCCTTATCGAGCAAGAATGTAACATGTTTAAAATGTTTTGTCATGGCACTTGCCTGATTTACAGTTAAGGAATAACAAATAAATATTTTATTAATAATTGACAACATTTTACAGTAAGGTCCCATTAGTTGATGTCAGTTAATGAATTAACCAACAATGAGCAATACATTTGTTACATTATTTATTCATCAAAAAAACTGTTCATAGATCATTTAGATCTCTTAAATAACAGATAGCACCTTTTGGTTTTAATAATGTATTATTAAATTTTAAAATCGAACATTTAACTAATAGATACTTTATGCATTAACTAATATTAACCAATGAAACCTTATTAAAAACTAAAGTTTTAACAAATTGGTTTTAAATTTGGTCTTTAATTTGTTTCTTAATACCTTTTCCTCCTCAGAATTCTGTTTCTCAGGTCTAAGGTGAAAAAATCATTCAAGGACCTCATGAAATACAGGCAACAGCTGGAGGCTTTAGTGGTATGTGGATCTAATGTAGTAAGAAAACCAGTTTATCATTTTGTAGTGTTAAAGGATTCTTTATAGATTGGTCAACTAAACTAAGACTACGTCAGGGTCTTAACCATCAGAGATCATTGAGAGGCCTTCGTTATTGACTAATACGCTTCATCTAAATAATTATCTTTGGTGCATTTCTGAATATGTAGTACAGACCAAGCTTGTTTTGATGCCAACTACATTTAAGGCATCTTATTAATATAGCAACAGAAATATCATATATAATACGAAATTGTTCTGTTTGTAGCCAGTAGAGGGCAATAGTGAGCTGAGGAGTCTCATGCTGATGAGTCCTGCTGATCTACAAACTGAACTCAAGAGACACGAGAATCTGTGTGAGTCCTTTCTCTTTTCTGCTGCGATGCATAAACTGCATAATGCATGGATAAAAAATGATTGACTTTCTCAAGGTCGCTTTATAGACTGTGTTTAAACAATTGATTTACTATTGAGAGTATTGGCTATCAATTCTTGCTGTGTGTGAAACATAAAAACAAATTCTTTGCTTTCCAGCTGCTAAAATTGCATCTTGTGCGCACAGAGCAGACACAAACAAGGGCCATTTCCAAGGTGAGTGAATTTGGGAATCAAATGAATGTTGAGAATTGAATGTAAAAGTTTATTTGCCATTTAAAAGCATGAACGATAACACTTATCTTAAGTGGATATTCGATTTTAGTAATTCTGTCAGATTAGATAGCAACCAACACACAATTAGTTATGTTTCAAATCTTGAGTGTTTCCTTAACACAACACAGTCTTTGTTAGACTGACAGAAGGATAAATGATGTGCCATATAGAATTGATTCCAATTACAGTATGATGATTTTGACCCCACTGCTTTCCTTAAAAGAGCAAGAGAAAGAAAACATTTTGTGTTCCACTTATATGTGAGTCATGATTGATTTCAAGCACAAGCACAAGTTCTGGATCTTGGTCACATGGGACCCCTGAATAGTCATTTACGAGATTTGGTTTCTCAATGCGGCGTGCCCGTAGACATTTGTCTCAATCTTTACACAAATAAAAGGTTCTCTTTTTCTAAGAAAAATATTTCATTTTCCTAACACAAACAAGCCAGAGCTCCTCTTCATGGGACAGAATTAATTAGATTATTTCAAGCACACATTCAGCCCCCAGCAAAGCTGCACTTGTGATTCAATCGCACAATGGTGATTTGTTGCAACTCAATGGTTGGATTGTGATGAAGTTCAGCATGTTTTTAAGATAAGGTCGCCTAAAATTGTTTTAATTAGTCACACTCGAGGACCTCTGCGTATATGTTGCTTGTAGCTCGACACCAAAGGAATGTCACAATCTTGATCACATGGTGGAGCGTGAAATTTATCAATGCAGAAAACAACAACAGTACAAAAGAGTTTACGTCCCTAGAAAGAGATTCAACCCTTTTAAGACAATAATATAACATACAAAACCAATTATGCATAAGCCATTATGAAAAAGTCATATACAGATGTTCTCAAAATTAGGTAGAATTTGGTCAAGATTTGATATGCTTTTAAAGAACATATCAACATTTTTCTTTGGTCATTTGTGTTCTAAAATGCCTTTTTTCTGGCTTTTTCTGTGTTGGCACTGTGAATTAGATTGGTGTGATGAAATCAAATTACTCGTCTCCAGGAAAAGATTGTGATTGTCCATGAAAACAAACATTTTCACAGAAACGCAGCTAAATACAGATCACTTCAGTTATCAAACTGAGCATCAGAGTATGTCCTGTACAAAAATAATGTGTTTCGTTCCAGTGAGGTTTTTCTCATTACATTTTAGTAGGGTTTGAAGTCAAAGCTTGAAATTACCTCAGGTTCCCTAATTTGTGTTCATAAGGTTATTGAATATTTTTTCTGCATCGGCCCAGAACTATTTTTGCAGCAGGAGACCTACCTTATAATAAGGTAGTCGAAGATGCTCTCTTGAGATGCCATTAGGTCTTGGCACGGATCACTAATACCCTGGATTTCATAGAGACACATCATTGCTATTAGAGTTCTCAAACACACAGTGTCACTTGAGCCATACAGGAGCTGGTGCGGATGACATATGATGGGCGAGGATATGACACTACTCGTGTAAAAGCAAGCTGAGCAACAGGCAGCGTGATACCACCAAGACAGCTGAGAAAATCCACAAGGATATTTTAACTGTGACAGGCAAACCGCTGAATCCACGTCCCTAACGGAAGCCCCTTCATCTAATGGCTTCCCAAAACATAACCTTGGACAAAAGGGCAACTGGCAAGCAAGACGTTTATGGTGAAACTGACAAAAGTTCTTCCCAAGCATTCAAGAGAGGCCATCCCTCCTAAACAATCAGACCGGCTGTAAATTTTCTGGCTCGTTCAGGCATTACCAAGTCCCGAGCTTCACGCTACATGTTGCTGATGAGCGCAAAATGGGAAAAGAGAGAGTGCAATAATTCTGAGGCAAGTTTGTCGCCTGGACCGAGGGTATTGATTATTTCTGTGTGGCGAGAGATTTGGAAAATTCAATTAAAGGAGCTGAGCAAAGGATTCATAAATCGGCCCCTGCCTCCACCTCTTCTACGCCCATACGGAGACATTGTTATGTTCTAAATCAATGTTGCACTTCACAATATATTTTCTTTGGAGCATGAAAATAAATAACATTTAAACAGTTCTGCTTACCGCTGAAACAAATTTTATCTTCACCAAAGCCTTCTCCGTCTTCGCGCGGCAGCCTCCTGGGCGCATCAGCAGATGTAGTAACGTATTTTTATGGCAAGTTTTCCATAAGAAAATCCTATATAATATGAATTTTGCGATGACAAAATGAGAAGGAAGGGGACGGATCAGCAGTATAAAAATTGATCAGGCCGCAGATGGGGTAGAGCCGTGGGAGATTTGTAAGACAGCCTTAATAGACTGTATTAAAAATTCCTTAAAATGTAATAAAACAAATAGGTTTTTGCTTCTTGGCCGGGACGGGGTCACAGACCCTGCTAATATCACATCAATCCTGGGCTGCTGAAGGATAAATGGGGTCTGTTTGGGGAACATTTTAGTCTTTTTGATGGAAAACACCAGCACAATTAAAGGGCTGCTGTATATTAGAGGGCTTTGGGTGGGGAGGGTAGAGTTGAGCAACTCTCAGCATGCGTTTTGCTCTCTGTTTTGTCCACACACGTCCCGCAGGAGTGCATTTAGTCAATGCATCTCACATCATTTGCATTTAGATCATCTAGCAGCTCTGGCAGCTGCAGCAGTATACAGAATCTATGACTGATGGATGGATTTACCTGATATGTTACATGTGCACGTGTCTTATTCGTGTATTCACAAAATGATCAAGTCTCTTAAGCTAGATAAAGTGTGGTAATCTATCTATGTTGCTTCCACAGGGATGAAACAGACTGGCAGCTCTTATGAATTTCTGAAGGCAATCTTAAGGTATGTTTTCCCCCCACCTGGGTTTGTATTGTACTGGTTGTTTAACCAAACTTTGAAAGCTCGTCACATTACTGAGCTTCATGTAATTCTGCAGTAACTAGTAACAAGTTTGATAATTTTGTAGCAATTTCACAGAACTGCATTTATATATATATATATATACTTTTATACAGCAAGGATACATTAAACTGATCAAAAGTACATTTATAATATTACAGAATATTTTTATATGAAAAAAATGCTGTTTTTTTGTATTCATCAAATAATCCTGAAAAAAGAATAATCTTTTAATCTTTGTAATAATAAGAATAATAATAATGCAACATTAAATGAGCATAATGATTTCTGCAGGATAATGTGATATTGAAGACTGGAGTAATGGATGCTAAAAAAGTAGCTTTTCCATCATATGAATAAATGACATTTTAAAATATTCAAAGAAAAATACAGTAATTTTAAAATTTAAGAGTACTTCACAATATTATCATTTTTACCGCATTTTTTTAAAATTAAATGCATGCATCTTTGGTGAACATAAACGACATTTAATCTCAGTCCTAAATATTAATTTAATAGACATAGCATATTGTATTATACCACAGACTTTTACACTCAATATGCTTTTTTTGCTTGCATAAAATTCGCAAATGGAATGGTTCTGGTTTTGGGAGAGCTGCAGTTCTCTGTCAGCTTGTTTGATGTACACTGAACATCCTGTCAGTCTGAAAGCGGCGAGATGTCTGAAGAGGCTGTCAGTCTTTCCGGCATAGTCAAAATGAGACAGCGCTGCCGACACCTTGCCATTCCATCTCAGACACAGTTACATTGAATCCAGTCTCTGAATGGGGGGGGGGGGGGGGGGGGGGGGGGGGGGGGGGGGGGGGGGGGGGGGGGGG
>JAUCMS010000105.1:11167184-11232052 GCA_032357445.1 Enteromius radiatus
ACACATTTTATTTGATTCCATTTTTTGAAATGCCCCCCCCCCCCCCCACCTTTCACCGGGAATCTGACAAAATGTTGATTCTACAATACACTGTATGCTGCGTTGCTGCGAAAATAGTGTTCTTACCGCTGGCATACAGTCCCATTAGGACTGATACGGGGAGAAATGTATGCATATACTCACAGATATATATTTGAGAATGCAACAGCAGATGAAAACTACACATACACAGATATACAGAAGAGTATTCATAGCGGATCTGTCTCTTTATTTTGGCAGCCGCTGAGGGATCATTTCTCGATGTTCGACATGGGCGGCAGCTGGTGCCCGCTCAAGGTGGATCACGTAACTCTCTCTTTATCACTTCTAGAGGCTGTCTCAAGGACAAAAGCTTAAGCTGACCTAACAAAACACACACTTGTCACACACTTTGCATTGCTACAATTGAGAAGAACAGCATTTCAGAATTTGGTCCGTTCACCATTGACTGTTAAGCTTCTTAAGAGATTCAAGATGTGTAATCAAGTACAGCATGACTCGATATCAAGACATGGTTAATATTAGCACCATCCATTAAAATTGCATCACGCACTCCAGTATTGTATATAGAGTAAGACAGTCAAACCAAAACCTGTTCTTTCTCTTCTCATTGTATGTGTATGTGTGTGTGCACGTCTCCAGACCTTGCTCAGGCTGTAACACACTAGCCCCTTTGTGACCTGATAACATTTATAGTTGTAATGGATTTTTTTAATGGCCGTCATTAACTCGCACAAAGAGGGGTGAAAAAGATTGCTTGTACTTTTTCCCCTTGGTATTTCAGCTTTACAGCATTATGTTCTGATATGTCTCCTTCCATCATTTTTGTTTTACAGCTCATGAAGTTGAAACGTTTTAATGCGTAGCTTTAGTGCTACCCTCATGTCTTCAGTCAGTGCCAAGATTATTCCTTTGTATTAATGAATATTTTTCTAAATTTACTACTGGAAATAAAAATAAAATTAGTAGTTTATTATTATTTTTGTTGTTTATTTGATGTGACCTTATAAATTAATAAATAAATAAAATTGTGATGTGGCTTAGAGCGATTTTTACATTGTTTATTAAATATTAGTGTTATATTTTTAAAGGTGTGCTGTAAAATAAATGCTGTTTTTCTTAAATGCAAATATTTCTAAAATGAAATATAATAACATTTATTTTATTTTACTAATTCTAACAATTATTATTAATATTTTTGTTGTGCTGCTATACAATCGAATTTGTTCATGTCGCAAATCTGGAACTTTTTTTCTTTTTTTTTTTAAGCATTTTAAATTGCCATAAAACTGCTTTTTAAAATCACAAAACAAACAATCAAATCACAGTTTTTCCCCAAATTGCGCAACCCCACTTTTGTTCGATGTTGGGTCATTTGAAAACACTGGAGACACTTTCATGTGGTACAAAACCATTTAATGATGTATCAAAAACGTAGAAAATAATGGCCTTACGGTTTAGTCATTTACACAATACCAATATCCCACTAAACAAATTTGTCTCCAAGGCAAACAAGTGAGAAAGTCTGGCAAAACTGTATCTCCTTTCATTGAATTCACTCTTCTCAAGCAAGATCCCTAAACCTCATTAAGAGGAAATTGAATTTTCCTAAACTATTCCCATCCTGTTCTATTCTAACCGAAAGGACTGTCCTTTTCTTCCACCGTCATCCTGGCTGTAGCTCTTCCTTTGACATCCAATGTCTTTGAAGGCATATTTCAGTTTGTTTTCTTCTGACTCCTTTTCCTCTGTGGCTCCATAAACTGGACCAGGTTGAAATATATGATGAAGCCCAGAAAGTGGAGAAAGGAAAGGACGGAGACCAGCACCGGAAACAGATCGGGCAACTTGGCCGGAGGCTTCAACCACACGCTCGTAAAGCTTAGCGCTGCCATGGCCACCAGCGAAAACCAGAACTATAAAAGACAAAGTGACAACACTTATTACAAGAGAAGTATCATGACAAAGGTTCATTAGTTCTAGTCAAGTGCTCAGCATGACACAGATCCTTGTAACTTGATGTTTATTTTCCACCCTGTTTCAGGAAGGTGAGTCGAGGTATAAACATTAACATGTCTATTTACGACAGATGGAGTGAAGGATCAGTGTAAGTGCTGGTGTGAGCAACATGACCCCCCAATGAAACACTACCTTCATCATAGGGCCCCCTTATTTATGTCTCTTGTGTAAATAAATATATCTAGGCAAACCTGTGTTAATGACTCACGCTACACAAATAGCACACCTCCTGGTCTCGAACATTCAAGCAAGAAGCTGTTGAAACAATTTGATCTTGCAAAAGCGCTAAGAAGAGCACGGGGTCAAGCTAATGTGAAAAGTTATGAGCCGTTCAGGTGGGCCAGAGCGGTTAACTGACTTCTTCATAAGCGCCGATGTCATTAACATCAGTGGTGTGGAGTAACAGGCCGTGACGTCAGTGTTAACTTACTTTCCATTTAATGACTTGGCTAAGGTTGAATTTAGGCATCCAGCGCTGAGTGAGTTTGTGATAGAAACCCAGTCTAAGCTCTTCTTCTGTACTTCTCTCTAAAGTGGAGAGCAGATACAAACTCAGAAAGAGGAATGCCAATGAGGTCACCACGTAAGGTAACAGCAAACCGTCCTTCAGTAGAAGAGGGAGCATGCTATGGAAAACAAAAAACAAAATAGTTCAAGATACAAGTACAATAAGTGATTATTTATCCCCGTGTAATTTTATGATTCAGCTGGCGTTCAGACCAATGTAGCAATCGTCATATACCTGCTACATAATATACATATACTGACACCTAGTGGTGTGGAGGTAAAGTCATGCAAATATTTTCACTAAGTATAAATGCGTTATTTGTAGTCCGATTAATTTTATTAATTTTCTTCATAACTGGAAGTTCCTAGCATTCGACTAGTCTTGCCATTTAAAAATTTATCGACACCTATTGGTGTGGAGGTAGAATCACACAAATGTTTGCACTTAGTAGAAATACATGCGTTAGTTAGCAAATTAAAGTGTCTAATAAAACCAAGGCGATCAAGTTTTCTGGTGGCCCTGTTATTTCAAAATGGTTATCTCCATGAGGGGAAGTCTGTGTGTTAAAAAAGAGATAAATAAAAATACCCTTTTAATCGATTATGTCTTTTCGGTCAGTTTTACTCTGACTGAAATAGCTTGTAATTTTAAGTAAAAATAATGTTTTATTTATTAGAAAAGACTAAATTTAACTATTTTATAAATGAAACATTTAACAAAACTGTTTTATGAAAAACTAATCTCCTTAGGCTGAAATAATAACAGTATTACATAAATAATTGAAAGTAAATTAAGTATTGTTATACAATGTAATTCCCCCCCCCCCCCAATATTTTCAATGTTTTAATTAAAATTGTTTAGTTATCACAATGATGCCCATTTTCCAGCAGGTCTTCACTATTGCTTATAAAACATTTTCGGTAACACTTGTTAACATTAGTAATGTATTAATTAACATGAACAAAAAATAAACAATACATGTATTACAGTATTTATTCATCTCTGTTAACGTTAGTCCATAAAAATACAACCATTCATTGTTAGCTCACAGTGGATTAACCAATGTTAACAAACACAACTTGTGATTTTAATAATGCATTAGTAAATGCTGTAGAACTAACGAACCTTATTGTAAAATGATACCACATTTTCTGTAACTTGCATTGATAAGATCAGCATAGGCACATGTATTTAACCTCACATAAGTATATTAGACATGGAAGTAAACCTTTAGCTAACTAGCTGAGCTGTTTCCATAGGCATTTGACTGAAATACAATAATTTTGCACACCAACCATATCATGCATAATACGGCTATTGAGATAGTGTTGACAAAATAAAACAATCTTTGTGTTAGCAGAACAGGTCATGACGCAGAAAAAAACAATACTAGCTGTGAATTTTGAACATTTCCCTGTAACGAGTATAAAGTGTGCTAATGAATGGTGTGCGTTTAGGGCATAGAAAACTGTGGCAATGTGTTGTCTCTCTATATGTTCTTGTGGATATTTCCCTAATAGTGCAACAATTACTCTATCATAGAATATAATTCAATTATCTTCCATAACAAAGAACATCATGTCTTCAGCTAAAAAACATAAATATGCAGCATTAAAACAGTTTTGTGGAAGCAGGCAGTGTGATTCTAGAGAATGGTGGGTTGTGTTTTCACAAAGGGGTCTTAGTTAAATGGTATGTGGGCTATGTCATGTAATCCAGTGAGATCCTTACACTAAACCAAGCACACAACAATTAATGTGGACAGCTGGGACTCCCCTATCAGCTACTACTCTTCTTCTCAATATAAAGTCATTTGCGGATTTAGTTTCTATCTTAACCATAAAGATTAATTTATTGTATTGTAATTTGCCTTTAATACCACATACTGCTTGAGATCTTACCTGAAAGTTGACGTCAGTAGAAACCAAATGGCGATCAGAGGTATTTCGTTGACGACAAGGCAAACTGGCCTGTAAAACATATATTTGACTTTTAAGACTATATTTACTACATTGCAGATATGTTTACATGATACCAATGCTATAAATGTAGTTGAGAGGGCAAGGGCTCGGTATCAGTATCTCTTCTCAGTGATCCAATCACTACACTTCCTCTGTCAGCTAATATTTAACACCCAATAAAGACCCTTAATCCAGATATAATGCAATATTTAAAATCTGCGGACTGCAGCTAGTTGTTTGCATATGTTGTATATCATAATATGTTAGATTTATGACTTGAAAGAATAAACATGCGGAACAGTGTTGCCAAGTGTACGGTTTTCCAACGGAACTGGGCTACTTTAGCACTGTTGCCATGGGTTGACATGACCCCAAATAATGTGATATTTTTCCCTACCTAAAAGTACATTTTACCCCCTTAAACGCAAGTTAGTTTTGAATAGCAATTGGGGGGGGGACCCCCGGGGGATCTGGCAACCCTGATTCAGAGTATGGAAAAATATAGCACTAAGCAATCACTAATTAATTGAAAGTGAAGTTTCTAATATATAGAGATCAATCAATATTACCTTTATTATATTATAACATTAACTTTTTTTATTTTAAAGATTTACCACTTAAGGTTATCAAACAGCAGTAAAATAACAGTTAAATAAGACATAATATTCTTTGCTTTACATTTAAAGAAATGAAATGTAAAATAATGTAAAGAAAAAAAATTACCATTAAACATTTTTTAAAATTAACAAATTATATATATATATATATATATATTTTTTAGATGTGACTATTGTATTGTTTGTTTAGTAATTATCGATGCAAGACAAATATATGAAAACACTATTTTTATCTATTTTCCATTTGAACCCCCAAGCTGATTAATTTTACAGACTGATAAACAAAAGATTAACGTAATATAGCCTATTCAATCTAGCCTACTGCATTACTAGTTGCGGTTCAGCCTTTCCCTGTACAGCTTTGACCAACTATTGCTTTATTTAGGCTGAGCTTTCAATGTTGTTACGGGAAAGGATGAAGCTGATTGGTTGGTTCTTGTCACATGACCGCGTGACAAGAACCATGAACCACGTGCACTTGCGGCAAACTGAAAAGCTGAAATGCCCGTCCCACCGCGTCACTTCCATTGTGAGCACGCAAAATGCACGTCTACATTGACGTGAACGGCCCCTAAAAGCAGAGATAATTATTTTCAAATATGTACTTTCATGCTTAAAATACTCCCAAAATCTTAAACATGATACAGATTTTTGTGTGTGTGTATCAAAAATTTTTCTACATCAATGACAGTGGTTTAAGTAAAAGTTGCAATAGCGATTAGATCAAGTAATATAAATTATATTCCGTTGCTTACAAGGCTACTAAAAGGATAGACTTCTCATGGACTTGGAAGGAGAAGAGGAAAAAAGCCAGGGAGGTGTTCACCTACAAAAAAAGCAGATAAGGGGTGTGAGTGGTCAAAAATACAAGTCGTTGAACTGTCAAAGACAAACACAGAATCATGACACCACTTACCAAGGCGAGCTTAAACTGCCATAGAGTGGGTTTGGACAACAATTTTAAAGATGAAGGCAGGATGAACAACACAGTAAGAGCAAAACTGAAATCCAAAAAAGAAAAAGATTTTACCAAATACATCCATACATTAATAAAATGATTTACTATACACACAAACCAAGCAGAGAAATACGATCAAGAGCCCCTGTTGCCAAAGCCTGTAATCTATCCCATGGAACTAGAGGACATGGCTGCCTGATCTTTTTATACATCCTCACAGTCAACAAGAAAGTCCCCAGCATGCATGAGATTCAGGGATGTCCTGCTGAGCACTCATCAATCATCATTCTCTTGGAGGAAATTGACCCTATTAGAGATGAATGACCCTAGGGGGACGAGAATCTGGTCCATCACGTCAGATTATCAGACTATACCATCCAGCTACTGCTAACATATCGAAAATTGTTATGATCAGATGCTTTTTTAATTGCTGTTTTCTCATCATTCACTGACAGTTTTGTGAAAACCGCTGATAAATGACTGAACTTTGTGGTAAATCAGCGAATGAAAATCATGTAGTATGTATAAAGATGCAATCTGAGAGAAGTGCCTCTGAGATATTTAGCATCACACATTTTAGAGTGTTTGTTTTTACATTGACCCTTAGCCAATTTAATCATTTTTTTTTTTTTACATTTGATTAATTATTAATATTTTCTCTTGTGTAAAAAAGGGTAAATTCTATGGGTCTAGCTTTCGGTCTTATCTACGTCCAGATATTTTTAGCCTGTACAAAACTGTTTGCTTTGCTACTTGATATTGAACATTGGTGTCATGTTATTATCTTAATTATGAACACACTGGTTTTAACTCAAAAAAACTTAACTCAGAGCTGACCAATGCAATGTTGCAAGTCCTCAAGTACATACACTAGCCTCGCTGCCAGAATACATGGCAGGTTTCATTGGTCAAGGCCCGCCCATAAGGCCGTTTGACTGACATGTCAAACAACCAATCACAGTTTGTTTCATTCAGCGTCACGTTTCAGTGCGTGGAAATGTCGCTACAATAACAGACCAGTGTGTTAAAGATTTTAGTCCACAAACTTTAAACATTTAATGTACTTTGAAACTTTTTCAAACTTTAAACATTTTAATGTACTTACTTTTGATAAGTGCTAGTCGTCACAGATGTAAACACAACAGCTTTCTTTCGTAAGGGGTTCGATATTAAAAAACGTGACACACGCATCTCCCAGAAATCATGTATAATTTAACAAATCTAACAAATCGACGACTTTGAAAGTCCTGTAGTGTTTCCAGATGAGCTGATGGTCTGTGGGCGTGATGTCTGAGGCTGAAACTACACATATACTGACACCTAGTGGTGTGGATGTAGCATCATGCAAATGTTTACACTTACTAGAAAGGCATTACAGTCAGC
This sequence comes from Enteromius radiatus, assembly GCA_032357445.1. Lineage (NCBI taxonomy): Eukaryota > Metazoa > Chordata > Actinopteri > Cypriniformes > Cyprinidae > Enteromius > Enteromius radiatus. The sequence continues at coordinate 11,174,670 of JAUCMS010000105.1, forward strand.
CATGATTAATTCATTCTGTAAATGAAAATGTACAATGACAGCAGGTTAACCAAGAAAAAGTGTGCAGTATTTGGCTGGTCTTGTCATTTCAAAATGGCTGCCCCATAAAGGGACCAGCTCCGTTTAAAGTAAAATAGGTTTAATTAGGCTACATATATAACTTCAGGCTTCATCTCCCATAAAAATACACACGTGTAAAGCATTTTTAACGAGGAAAACGTGATTGAGTGCACCTTTAAAACAGTCCAATGAGATAATTAATTACTGACCTGCAAAAATAGACTAAACAAAGTGAATAGTCAAAGAAATAATCTTGACCAAGCCCTTGCACCTGCAGATTAGCATCTACACATATTAGTATCTCAAAATCTCTGCGCTGTCATTAACTACCCATAATCCCACTGTGTCCTCCTGTTATAATTAGATGCATTTCACAAACATGCTAAGAGGGAATATACTGAGAAAGATTTTGAGGTGGAGATGCATAAAGAGACAAAGGAAAAGGAGAAAGGGTGGCGGGTAAATGGATGGTGAAGGATTACCTGAGGAACAGCTGAGTCTCGCTGGACAGCAGGGTCTTGATCTTTATCAGCACATTCAAGCTGCACCATGTGTTAGCCACTTTATCCTGTCAACAAACACATGCTGTCAAAGTCACTAAACTAATACGCTCCGGACAGAGTGACACAATGAGAACGAATGATACACTGACCGCTAGTTTAGTTTTCAACTTCTTTATGAACAATTGTTTAAACTGGTGTAAATTTAAATGAAATGCCAGAATGAACAAGACTTTACATTTAACTTTAATGCTTTAATAACTAGCATTAGAGTAAAATTAAAGCAAGTTCATTTAAATGCAGGCAAATGGCTTTAGATTACATATACATACAAAAAGTTAAAATATAGGGAATGCACTGCTCGTGGTAACTGTAATAAATCACCTAAAATCTAATATTAAAGGTAATATCATTTAAAGCTTTCTTTTGAAATATAATTTTTTATTTTAGATTTGCATTCTATTCTATTATACTATGGGCCGGTTTCTCGGATAGGAATTAGATTAAGCCAGGACTAGACCTTTGCTAATTTAGAACATTTAAGAATTTTTAGAAACATGTCTTACAAAAATGCATGATCTGTGAGCATTTTAAGGCCAAACAATGGCAATGATGTATTTTAAGATATCTCAGTGCAAGCCTTTTCTCTTAACATTTATTTTAGTCTAGGATTAGTCTTAAACCCTGTTCAGGAAACCGGCCCTATATATTTAAAATATATTATCAATTTTTTTACATTATATTTTATAAATATAAAAACTATTCTATGTATATATCATTTCAAAATGTTTTTTTTTAATATCAAAAAGCTATTTAAGGCCTCTGTTATTTTAGCATTAGCTTCATACTGTAATTAATGACAATATTTAATAATATTTTGTTCATATATTGTTAATCAATATTTTTATATTTTCAATTCATTTTTAAGTTTTAGTAAATTTAGTATTTCAACTTTAATACTTTTTAAATCCAGTTAATTACCAAGGCAATATTTATCATTTCAGTTTATTTTTTAATTATTTATTTTTCAATTTTCAAATGATCTAATATTTATATTATATTTTACCTCAGCTTTATTTTAATTACCTAAACTTTTTAAAACCATTTTTGTTTAAGTTAATGACAATATCACTGTTGGACCTAAAGTCTTCATTAAAATAGTCTATGAAATTAGTCAGCAACAAAGGTTGAGTGAAGGGAAGGGTTTTTCTTGCTTGTTTTTAATAAAGTTGCAGCTCAAGAAAATACCTTTTTCTGAAATAACCACAAATTTATGATCATGCTTACAAAATTAGCATTGACATATAAGGAAAGTATTTTTAAATGGTATGCAGCTTTTGAAGAGAAAGCACATAAGTGACATTACTCAGCGTAATCATTTCCCAACTGAAAGCGCAATAAAAATTCCTGTGGGCATTCTTGGGGGGAATCGGTACAAAGGGCAAGGGTGAAGTATTACACTCCCATTAATTTTCCAGTCAAGTAACCGTGATGTCAAAAAAAGCTACGTACTTATTTGTAAACTTACAGACACAGGGTTAAATGACTGTCCTAATGCATACCAAGGACATTAATAACGTCACCGAGTTTGCAAAGACTGCGGTTTTACCACATACAGAAGACCAAATTGCACCCTTTAGGAAACCGATCCGTTCCGAGTGCCCGCTGACCTTTCTACTGGGGTACCGACATGTGATTCCTCAAAGACTGGTGGCCTTTAACAGTTGTGCAACAACAGAATTAGTAAATGTTATGAAAGTTTCAGCCCTGCTTCTGAGAATTTCTTCATAGTGCTCAATCCTCGAAAACACAGCTGCTGTCTTTCACAGCTGTGTGAAGACGAGTGGACACTACAGCTGAACATGAGACCCACCAATGAGACCCACTTTGAAAAACGTCTGTGTTTTGTTTTTTGTCTGTCCAGTGAAAGTCAATGAGGTCTATTGACAAATCATTGACTTTCACTGCGTGGTCCAAAAAACTAAATAAAAAATCCATACTTGCTCAGTTGATTAATCTTAGTACATTAGTCAACTGTTTTATAAGACATGTTTTTTTAAATGTTATATTAAAATGTGCAAACAATGCATTATTTAAATAAAAACACAATAATTTGCATTAAATTTCCATGATAGGAATCTAAAAATGTTACATAGTCAGGTTCAAAATTTTTCCACCCCCATAAAAACAGTCTTTAAAAATATGTATTGTAAATTATATTTACAGATGTAAATGAATAAAGTGTAATAAGATATCACACTTAAATATGGATTTTGGATGTTTTCTTTTCAATAGTCTGAAAGAAGAAATATCATAGAAGCACAATTATCCTAAAATCTCAAAATTGACCAATGAATGAAAAAACTGTGGTTTTACCTGTAGTTTTGTGCCTAATTTAATTAGTTTAATTTTCTACAGACCAAAAAAAAGCATGGATTTAGCTATCGGCTAAATTTCACCTAGCTTTACCATGCTCAGATCTATACGATAGCAACAGCCAAGACTCGCTTAGCGCTCTGTCCGTCACAAATGCTCAAGGCTCTAGGTTAGAATTACTCACACCTTGTGTATTATGTTAGCCTCATGTCAGGCAAATGCATGATATATTCCGGGCCCTGAGCCCTGCAGAATTTTCAATTACTTCTCACAACACAGCTACTTCGACAACAGGGTTTTTGGGTGCATTTCAAAAGCAAGCCGCAGTACTTGTACACCGTGTATTTCAGTATTGACTTACAAAAGGCTTTAGATAACGAAAAGGACACAGCTCTAGTTTTCCAATAAACTCAACGTGAGACCCTTGTTTTACTAATCAGATCTAAAGGATAAATCCTGCACTGGACCAAAGGGGTTTCATTGAGGTAATCTATGAATACAGGAGGATCTGACTGGCTGGATGTGTATTAAGCTAGTCTTCCATTTGCATTAATATCACAGATCCAAAACTGAACGCTGTGTACAGTTTACTGTATGTATCTACATAAGACTCTGGCAAACAGTGTATTTATGCATTCATGCATACATACAGAGAAAAATGTAATGCATGTGGATAAGGATTTCAAGGGCATTTCCAAGCTGACCCTGCACTGAAAATTTTATTACAGGCAAGAATGGAGCTGGATAAGCATCACATTGTAATGATGTGTTTAAAACTCCCTCCTTAAGCAATAAATATGACTAATTTACATAAATCTGGCTTCAGTTTTACATACGTAAAGCCCAAATGCAGCCCCATACTGTTGTGAATGATGGCAAATAGTAAATAAATATTTTTCAATTTTCAATGCAATATAATGTCAGTTATTCAAGCATTGAATTAAAAAGACCATTCATATTTTGTAATGCTACATATACATTATGTAAATTACCTCAAACAAACCCCGACCAACAGGAAAAAGGCGATGAAGAACTTGTAGAGGTTGTTTGGGGTCGGACAAAAAGGGCATCCAGCAGAGGGCAAAGGTCACCAGTACAGTCACAGATATCTTGACCAAGTGAATAAATCTGGGTACACAAAAATTTAGCAATATAATTACAATTGTATAAATACACTTATTGTAGAAGTAAAGAGTCATCAGATTTGATTAAAAAAAAAATCTTAATTTGTTTGAAACAACATGAGGGAGGGTAATTAATTACAGAATTTCAATTTTTGGGTGGACTATCTATCCTTTCAGATAATTTTGTATCATCCTCAAATAACAGTCTATTCTACTAACAACTCAAAAACAGTTTTTAATGATTTGCTGACCAATATAACAATCACACTTATTAACATATTTTATTAATATCTGTCATAAAATACTATTAATTTAATATTAAAAAAAATACTTCAGGTGTATTATACATTCAAAAAAATATTTCCATAATTAATTGGTCATAAATTAGGTCACTCGACTACTTGAGTAGAGACAACATGTCTCAGTTTTTCAGTGTACTGTATACTGGAGCAACTAACACCTCTCAGCTGTAGATATACAGTTGCACGCACAGGCATAGCAGGGAGGGTCAGGCATGGCCAGAGAGTCATCTGGACATGACTCTTCCCAGGCAAACTAATCCACCAATGCATCTGCCTCCAAATGCCCTTGGTACATTGTTACTAAATCAACAAATGCAAGATAGCAAAGCACTAGCACTGCTAGCACTGAGACCGACTGCAGGAGTGGTGTAGAAATGCATACAAAGTCAAATTGAATATTAAAAGAAAAAAAAAATTCAACTGTAGTAGTTATTTTTTATTTAGATTTGTTATTTTCAGACATAAATAAGGCAATCAGGCTATAAAACTTGTGGCTGGACTAAAAGCTGGACACTTGCAGCTAAAGGTATAATTAACATTATCAACAAATGTACTATTTATGATTATTTATGAGTTTTCAATTTTGATTTAACTTACATATACGCTACAGTACTACTAGTGTAAAGTAAAATTTAAGATTTTTTTCATACATTTTTGAAAGCAGTTTCTTATTCTAAAGCTGAATTTAACTGTTAAAAAAATCTAAACAAAGTCAATAAGCTTTTTCTCCATCGCTAATGTGGGATTGTTGTATATGTGTCTACTGATAAATATTGTCGACAGCCAATAATTGGTCTCAACAACTGGCAGGCCTACTTTTACTACACTAAGTTTGGTACCTTCTGAATAACTCAATTAATCATATTTTTGCAGTCAACTTGAAAAAGTGCTGTTTGTGCAACAACCCAAAAGACTCACCCTCTCCTAGTCAAGCCCTGCTTGATGCATTTGCCCAGGAGGTAACAGAAAAAAGGCAGTGAGTGATACAATTCCATTTGCTTGTAATTGAGAGCCAAAGTGAAGGCCAAGGAACCAAACAAATCCCAGCCCAAACCAAGTGCCAAAATCCCCCATAGAGCCAGACCCAGGCTCACACAGTTATATCTGAAATTGCAGTTAAAGACTATGCACATGCTGACTCTGAATAGCTTAGATGAATAAATACCATAACAACAAATAAATACCATAGCAATTAAAGTAAAGGTTAAAGGATACTGAAAATGGCCGTAGTCAATCAATATAAGTCCTGGATATAGAAGGATGCAGAAAGCTGCGGCAACCTACAAGAACAAAATGGTATATTTTTGACCAAACCAATTTAACAATATACCAATTCAAAGGTAGTCTTTTAGTTACCTTTTGTTTAGAGGACCCATCACAAAAGTAGAAACAGTAAAGCAAAACTGCTGGAATGTAGATCAAAATATCTGCAAAAAGCACTGTTTGGACGAGGAAGGTTAATATGCATGAACATATAAATATTTCTCCTAATCTACAGAGATTTACATAATTTAACAATAACTAGATGTAACCATATGACTATATTGACTTTGAAACTGTTAAAAACATTTTAATAGCTTATTCAGAGCACTTCAATGCAACGATTTGAGCAAACTCTCATAAAACTAATTAATAGATTACCATTTTAATGTTTACAAAGTATACACATTTTCATTTTAAAAATGAGTTATTTCCCTGAATACATACATATATGGATTTCATAAGATGAAAATGCATGAAATACAACCATATTTGAGTAATTATATACACAGAACAAGAATGTATTTTAAGAAAAAAAAAAATTCTTTATTTCTGCATGAATACATGATTAATATAATGTTTAAAAAAGGTGCGTGGGCAGCCTGCTGAATTCATCATAACTATCATCATGGAAGCACTATTAGAAGTAACTTTAAAATAATGCAAACAAAAGTTTATAGGTGGATTAAAAAATATTGATATCAATGCTTACCTGTGGCCCTCATGAACAACTTATGTGAGTGGCTTTCATAGCCTCTAGACGCATGCAACTCCACCCATTCAGGATTGAACAGCTTTGCTCTAGAAAAATAGATACCGCACAAAGACGACTGTAAATCATCATCGAGCCATTCAACTGATTATATATATATATATATATATATATATATATGGATGCTGTACCAGCCAGGTACACTTACACATATGCACAGACCAGACTGTGATATGCTGTCAGAGGAGGATAATCAAGACCCCAGTAGTTCAAATCATTATTTGTAGTATTGAAGTACCTAGTTTGAAAGAAAGGAAGAACCTTGTTAAACCGCTTTCATAACAGGTTTGGGTCTTATAAATAAGATACTGTGACATTTAATTTCTACGATATGTAGAGAGATGGAGCTATACCAATGCTGGTTTACTTGGCCATGAAAGAAGAATGAGAGACTAACCATTCATGAACAGGTAGATTGTACGTCACTTCTTGCCAGTGTCTTTGTGCTTCATAATCACCGAACATTGGCGGTTTACCTGCACCTAATCCATGACATGCAAAATAGTATGATTTATTCAATAAAACGTGCATGTATAAGGTACAATATTCATCACGTATAACATTCTTTCACGAATAATGTTTATCCCCCTTGATTGTCGTTTTAGATTAGCTGATCTTGCTTATTTACAGATGAATGAGTTGCTCCGAACATGTGCACCTGGCTTTGACGTGTCAATATACTGTTCCTAAACAAACCTGAGTAGGAATGAAAAGACACCGCCCATCTCGACGTTAAACCGAGCAGCACGCACAGTGAGATAAGGCTCCAGTTCTCCATGTCTGGTAGCCTTTAAGATTTTTTATTTAAAAATCACAAATCTGCTGCATCGTTCATGCTCTCCTAGAGAGCCGAGTCGGCTGTGATTCACTTCCTGAAACAATACGTCAGCGTGGTGGCGCTTAGTGATGACATCATACAGGAGCACGTGGGTTGAAGTGATTGAACAGGTCTGATTTGTACATTTTAACTCAGGGTCTGACTCGAATGATGATCCTGAACAAATAAGCAATGATAATGGATAATGGATTATGGAACATCTCCAGGTAAAGAAACTGAATGAACTGTCTAGCCTAACGTAATCACCATCGCTATGGACAAGGTAAAAAAAACACTCCTATAAAAACCCTAAACTCCATCCCAGAAATGCCTAAATCAATGCTTCTCAAAATAAGAGCATTTAAGCTAGGCTATAAAGCAAATATGTATCGTATAACGAACTGTTAGAAATGACAGTTATTTTAGAATAATAAAAAAATTCACTACGCAAAGGCTATTTGTGTGTCTTTAAAACGAATTAAAGAAACACAAACGACTAAAATGAATTTTTGTAATTTGTGGAGTATTTCAGAAAGTCAACCATGTTGACTTTGCTTACGCTTGTTGCCTTGGTACCTACCGATTTTATTACAGAAACGAAAGTCAGATTAAGAGCCAATACAACTTTTAATTAAAAAAGCTATTTGTTAGTTTATTATTTATTTGTGTCATTTATAAATGACATTATCCCATCAATACATTGATTTACTCATCGTAACGTAATAGGACATACATGTTAATGCATTTAGTGAGTCCTCTAGATGTCAGTCACATTCTGAGAGCATTTGCATCATTGTCCATAAGTCAGCTCTGAACTGATGCTCACTTTACAATCATACTTGAGCTCCTCAACTTTTATCTGAGCAGTGTTGTAATCGTTAGCATTTCATTCATTTTAAGAGCTGCTGGATATGACAGCTTCTTTGTGGTTGGGACATCAAATATTTATAAATAATAACCATGGACAAGTGCTGATTTGCAATGACACTTTCATTACAGTAAGGAGCCTATTAGTCACATTCAGTTCAATGACATGTTAATGTGCCTGTTTGCCATCTTTGTCATTTACTGCTTCGTCTTTGCACCCTTTTAAATATTTAGTAACCACTGGATCCACATTTACTGTTAGCGATATGCTCCAGGAGATACCTGGGCATGTCAGTGGTGCCCTGTATGTAGCTTATGTATTGTGAGATATATATATATATATATATATATATATATTAAATATGGACTGTTATTTATCTGTTTGTTTATTTATTCGTTCGTACGTTTTTCATATTTACAATTCTAGTATTTTTTTTTTTTACAAATTCTAGAATTTTACAAATTCTATTTGTTTGAAAGGTAGCTTCAAAGAGGAAACTAATGTTGCAAAAAAAGGTTCGAGAGAAGCTGTTCAGAATTTCGCTATGCGAAACCAAGCCCATATACACAAGATTACAGAATAACGTCTAATTAGAACAAAAAAGGTTTTAATTCAACATTTAATATAGAAGAATGACCCTAGCGTGTACATGAGCGTAAAGCAATGGATTAGGAGGTGGTGGGAACACAGAGACTCTACACCTGTGTTGCGCGGACAGCAGGTGGATCCACAAAGGTCAACGCGTTGTTTAGTTTACCCAAAAACGCGTCCGACCACTTGTCACTTTCAAAATGCTCAGCAAGGGGTTTTCATTTGGGTTTCACACGCCTAGAAAAATAGAAAGTTCCCAAAACAGTTGTTTAACGTCTGTTAAATGTTACGCGACCCAACGTAAATGGATAAACAGCCTTGATGGTAAAAGCAAAATTCTCAAGATAGCGTTGCTGAAACTTCAGATGACTCGACTGTTCTTATTGAACAACAGTTAAAAGATCACTGGTGTTCATAATTATTAAATCTGTATAGCGTAATGAATTTGTTTTATTTATTTATTTTTTGTATAATAGCAAAATAGGCCTATCCAAGGCTCGCTACTAGGCAAAAAGCTGGATGTGTTATAACCTTGCACTCGTTAAAGAGTCAACTCTTTCCCACCAGCCGTCCTAGAAATAGATCCCTCATTAAAACCCGTTGAATCTAAACAATTTCACAGTATCTCTAGTCCAAAACAAATAGCATCTAACAGCTCCACGTGCGCGTTCATTATCCACGCGACAGATGCAAAAAAAAAAACACGTTAATTTTAGGAGCACGGATGCTGTCGATGCATCGAAATTTTGCACCCATTAGCAAAAGCAGTTCGTTTCATTTATGTAATTTATTCCTGTAAACGCCATCTAGTGATACACTTAAGACATCATCATCATCATCATCACACCATCTGCAGTAGAGAATGAGGCGATATCTTTTAGTTTTTGTAGTGACAACGGATTTCTTTTCTTAATCATCTTTTTGGCGTAATGTCGGATGCTGTTGTTTTAAAATGTTTTATAAGCCAGCATGCCTAGCTCTGTTTTTATATGCCCAAATATTGGTAGAAACGTGAGAAATAATCTGAAGCTGGGATAGCTTTTACATAGGCCTAGTATTAGCGCGATTACAAATCCCTGCGTAAATATCATACGAGAAAATTTGGGCTAATTTGAATAAGGCTTTGTGTTTAACCGCGAATTGAGCAATAAATGACTGATTATGCTATCGAAGTCCACTGACAGAAAGCATCAGAACAATGTGCTTACAACCATTTATTTCATTTTAAGGAATACGGAGACAGTTGTGAAAGGCCCTATTAGTGGCTTTCAGAAGGTCAGTCTCAGCAGCGTCTTTAGCCTGAAAGTGAATTCAAGAAGCATCTCCTTTTCTTTTCCCATGGGTATCACTTAAATATAGCCCCAACTCTTGTGCGCCACACACCATCTACCATTTGCTGTTTGAGTAGAAGTGATTAGCTAGACACAACTGTGAAAGAGTGTTGCTTTAATAAGAACAACTTCCCAAACATTTTTAGGTCGCACTTCATTTTCACTTGTAAATGGATGCGGCTGCTTCTCGACAGCTATTAACCTTTTTATGTATAAAGAATGTTGATATCTTTGTAACCTAGATTGTCATAGGGTGGGATTAATAAACTTGGTTTAATTTATAATCAAATATCTGATTGTAGTAATTGTTAGTATATTATTTAGGCTGTAGAAGGTTGTCTTCAATGCATTAAGGACGGCTGACTGAAAATGATACCGGATTTGATGGTTGTTTTAGAAGCTCAAACAGATGCTGATCCGTTGAAATTATTACACAGAGTTGTATTCACAATAAGATCAACTATTATTTTTTCTCTGTGTACTGTTTTTTTATTTTATTTTTATAATTCAATTAATATTATCATTTAAATACCCTGTTTTTCATTTAAAATACCGCTGAAATAATAGACCATTTGATAGACCAAAATGACAGCCTAATTGCAAATAATAATAATAATAATAAAAATATAGGCTATATATAATCAAGGTGTATCGTTTCTCATAGCCTTTAACACTCATAACTGAAAATATTTGTTTTAAAAAAATATTCTAATTATGAAAATGAAAATGCCAAATTTTAATGCATATACTTAAACACAAGTAATATACGTAGACTACACCTGTAATTTATCACATTATTTATCGGTTGCATTCCTATAATTTTAGAAATCATCTATTGATTTAATAAAGTCAGTTGTGCCTGAGATGCATTGGATTGTTTTCATATTTATTAACAAATGAAGTTGATTTACAACACAATATAGCTACATAGAATACATATATTTAAATTTTATAAACATACTTCTTCAGTCTTTCAATAAGAACAGTTTAATATTTCATATTGGAAAACAAAGGAAAAAACATTGTTCTTGAAATCAGTTCTTTTAGAGTGAAAACAAAATATTACGGCAAAATAAGGCTCACTCAGCTATAAGTTTAGACAACGAAATGAAATCGGAAAGAACAACATGTAAATTAATTTCTTTGTACAAATATTTACAAACATTACCTGTACTGAAAGCATTCCTTTTTGATTATGAATTTTCTTTTCTGTATTTTTTTTCTCAAAAGTCTTTACATGGCTACATTGGGGCGGACGAATTGTCCAGTGCTGCCTATAGTTCGTGCTGTATCGTCTTTAAAATATATATGTCTAAAAAAATAGTTTGATTATCACTGAGAAGGCCATTTAGATACCGCTGCTGTGGACGCTGTCGGTAAAAATTGTCCGGAGATGATATTTGACGGGACGCTGAGAATTGGCGCGATGGCAGCTGATGTCCGGGTTAAGGACAGAGACTGTGCGCTCAGTAAAGCGGACTGCACCGTCACGGGCGGCCGCAGGAAAGTCTGTGCGCTCGGGGAGCTGCTGGAGACTCCGATAATGTTTTCTATGCTGAACGATGGCCGACTGGACGGCTCGGATTTGATGATTGACGCCGTGCTCAAGCTGTTCAGTTGTAACTGGAGACTTGGACTCAGTTGAGAGTTAAATGCTTTTCTGTTCAGTTCTGCGGAGGGCAAGAGAGGCACCGCGGGAGGGAGCATTGGACCCACCGGGGGAATGTACGGGTACTGCAAAGCGGCTGCAGGGTGCGTGTAAGCGGCCGGGTGAATTCCGTAGTGGCGTCCGTAGGGATTCCCAATACTGTACGCCCCAAAACTCTGCATCATGAGTGCGGTCTGGTCCCTGAGAATGTCCGGCTGGTGTCTCTTGAAGCGTTTCCTCCTCCTCAGAAAGCTGCCGTTGTCGAACATATCTTCCGACTGGGGGTCTAGGGTCCAGTAGTTGCCTTTGCCCGGGTTGCCCGGTTCCCGTGGGATCTTGACGAAGCAGTCGTTGAGGGACAGGTTGTGGCGAATGGAGTTTTGCCAAGCCGGGAACTTCTCCCGGTAGTAAGGGAAGCGGTTGCTGATGAACTCGCAGATTCCGCTGAGAGTCAACTTCTTCTGCGGGCTCTGAAGGATGGCCATGGTGATGAGGGCGATGTAGGAGTAGGGCGGCTTCACCAGGCTGTTCTTGGGCTTGCTTTGCATGGAACCGGTGGAGCTCTCCTGAGCATCCCCCTTGGACTCTCCCTCGCCGGCGCTCTCGCATGGACTGTCGCTGCGCTCCTTCACCTCGATCTCCTCCACCTCATCTCCCCGGTCCTGCATGCACTGGCTCTCGCAGTCACTGTCCCGCTCCATCCCTTCGTCGCCCTCCCCGACCACGTCGATATCCACATCGTCAGCTGTGAGCACGGTCTGACCGGACATGTTGCTGGCACTGGTGCCTCCAGACAGGGTCATCACCGCTCACTTTACTGCTGGAGCAAACCAAGGTAAGAGCAGCGGTCAGATCAGATGACGACCGGTGGCTATAAATGCAGGTCAGTCCCGGCCTGCCAGGAAAACTTCAACTTTAGAAAATATTTCTCCAGTCCAAAGGCTTCTTTACACGCCGTCTCCTTTCCGCTGTATTTCCTTGAAACTTAAGCGTGCTTTTGGACCGAGGACTCAAGATGACACGTGCTTTGAAAAGCAGGCTTTAAGGACTGTCTGATAGATTACTTTTCACTTAAAGATATACTATCAGCCGCGTCACGTGACCCGCCGACGTCAGAGGTCGCGCTGTTATACTACTGAGCTGAAGTTGTTTCATGGATTTGTCAACAAAGGGAACAACAGTAACATCGCCTCTGTTCGTCCGTCATAGACCATTTAGCGGTGGCGGAGGGGAGAAAATCGGCCTGCGTGATTGAAATCATCTCCAGAGCTGACGTGCATTCACTCGCCCGCGCTTAAACGCAAACTTAACTTTTCTTAGGCCAATTATATTGAAAGCTGCTGAACGAAAACGTCTACAGCTAAGTTAATCGAATCTCTTGTCATTTATATTGTGTGCTCGAATACTGCATGATTAAGCAAAGACTTTTAAATAGCCTACTGTACCTTTATCATAAAATTATTTCGTAGAATTCAGTTTAAGGGGAAAAAACGTAGCTTTCACTTAAATGTTTCTGTAAACGTAGCAGCACTCGTTTTGTTACATGTGAAATAAGTACAAAAACAAAGGAAATCTCTAAATAAAGATCTTTGTAGAGGTGCTAACGACCCTCATCATTGCTCGTATTAACATATGAATTAAGTAGGAAATGAGCGCGCGGGTAAATGCATAGGAGCCATTCACACGCGCACAGGTGAGCGACGCATGTGGGATATTCCCAAGAAAAAGAAAGCGGAGAGGGAATATGTAAACTCTTTTAACATTTCCTGGATCGTGTGAGAAAACGCTTCTCAGTGTGCTTCATGGGAACTGCAAGGTTTAATACCGTTTTATTTGTGGTTTGTACTTGGATGCTCTTGTTTCTTGCAGCCTAATATTTGAGAGATTAAACTGATGTGATTGTCCTGTTTTTGTCGATGCGCAGAAAAAAAAATCGCGTGTTTGGTTTCATCTCTTATTTAACCACAAGTAATATAACGTCTTATCGATCTACAGCTAGGAATATCTGCCCAGCTGTAATGAAAATAAAGGCTGATGTAATTGACGCTCGAATCAATTATTCTCACCACCATTCTATTAGAGCTTACAAAATAGGCTATACCAAGTTCGTAACGGAGAAAATTAAGCTCAATATTTCTTCAGTGAATCGCTTATCTCCGTATTTTGGTGCAGGTCTTGCAGCACTGCTTTCAAAATAGCCAGATTTAGTTCTAGCTTAATACTAAAATCAATTAGGTATTGTTAAATTATTGTCAATAATATTTATACATTATTTTATTAGCCTATTACTTGGTATACAATAATTATATAGCCTACTGTTTTTGATTTAAAGTAGCCTATAGTTAATTAAATAGGGGTTGTATTATATTTTCAGTACATTTGTTTTTGTTGCATGACATTTAATCTGCAAATAGGCCACCACCTTTCACCTCGACCTTTACCTTTCGCCTGCTTACCGTCCTTACAATTCTCCGAGGAACGCCTGTTTGTGCTACATCTTTGAAGCTGTTTTTGCATGGTGAATGGATGAGATTAATTGAATCATGTCGTTATTAATAGTATTGAATAGCTCAGGCAAGCAGACAGTGGCCCGTGTGATGTCCCGTTTATCAATACGGGCTACTTAGAGAATGAAGTCGAAGCACCTTTACCGCTGCAAAGCAAATATTTGCTTTTGAAAATGGTTGTTTTCTGCTCATTACGCATTCGTTTAATAATTTCTACACGTTGTTACTTTAGTGGATGATTATTTTGAGGAATATTATAGGAGTCTACTTAAATAACATTTGCAGCTGGATGTATTGCTTTTTATCCTAATCGTCTATGCTGTTGTTTAATTCTAAATATAAAAGCATGCAGGCCGGTTATTCGCGTGTGTTTTAGCGCTGCATGTTGCAGAATGATGAAGGGTTTTGTCAGGGGCTTAAAATGCAAAAGACCATATATCTCGAGTCAGTGCGCACTGAAAGACATCGTGGATGATATCGCCCAAAAGGAGATCAAATTCGTCCTCTCTGTGATCTTTTGAAGCTCCATAAATCCGGCTTTATACCTTCGCAGTTTGTTAATGAAATGTACATTTAAGCACACATGCACGGCTTAACCCGACAAAACCTTTTAGAATAATAAGCTAACTCTTTCCAGCATGAACCTATTAGGAGACGCAGGCATAGCAGGTGACGGTGCGGATACAGTGGCTGAATGTGATTACCCAGCAAGGTCAGAAACAAATAGCTCACAAATAGCAAAGCAGGATCGAATTTATGCCTAATTAAATCGCTGAAATAAAAGAGATAGAAGGGAAAATTGAAGGGCGTAATGGAAAATGTGTCCATTCAGGGGAGAGGGGGTCTGCGGAAGAAAGGATGTAACCCAGATGAAAACTGAACTTGAACTAGGAGGATGCTTTGCATTTGAAGGGTATATTAATGCTGCACGGGCTTAAAGAAGATAGATATATGCAACATAACACATTAATGAATAGGACATTGCAAGATCTAATTTAATAAAAAAAAGGATAATTCTAGTCAATATTGTTTTTAATCCTTTTAAAGATTTTTTTTCTGCACTGAGTCGTCCTTTATTAACAGACTACACATGTGTGCAGGCTATATCTTTAGAATAATATTAATAAACAGACTAGCTAAATAAAGATTCTGTACCTTGTTGTGATCAAATGTATTTTGTAAGCGTCTTATCTTTTGCAAAACCGGTCGTGTAAAAACGAGTCATTTTATTATGTAAGCACAGTCGGGGGCAAGCTTGTACAACTGTAATAAATGAATGGCTTTGTTAGTGCGCTTTTAATTACGGTTATTGTGCCAATTATTTTACATCAACTCCGCATTATCAGCATGTCAGATTTAATAAAAAGGAGCCATTTGCAGGAAAACTGTTCCTCTCATCTAGAAAGGGAAGTGTCCACGTCACACTCTGGTTAAAAAATGACTTTTCATTTAAATGCAATCCTTAATTGGATTTTCTACGGTCGACACCGTGATTCCCCAAGGCTATACCCACCAGAAGGCAGGATCTCCGTTTTTCTCTCTGAATTCACCATTTTCACCCTCTTGAAGAATCCACTCTATCAACCTGCAACTTTCTGTCAAACAATATGATCCAGCTCATTTTTAACAGTCCCCTTTGTAGTATCATCCTGCAGGCTCCTACCATTACAGCCAAACCAGAAAATCAGTGTTATGCTCCGCTAATTCAGTTGAACATAACACAATTCCGTAGGTAGGCATAGTAAATGACAACGGTATCAAAACACTGTTCGAAAAATAACGAACGAATAACTGAGATTTAAGCTATCATCCCTGAATAAAAAAATGCTTTTAAAAATGAACATGGGATTATTGTTATTTTATATTCACAATCTGTTTGTATTTTACAGAGTTGTATGAATTATTTGTGATGTAAAATGTTTAATTTGCTCTTTTAAATACATTTCTTGAGCAAATGTTGTTTCACGCAAAATACAGAGCTCCATCAAATGTCTTGTAATGAATAATGCTTATTTTATTGTCCTGAAGATTGTGATTTTTCTCTTTCTGTAGCTGGAAGTAGAATTAAACTGCCTGCACGTAAGTAATTGCCACAAAATACTAACTCGTTTCCTTTAAGCCTAAACAATTAATTCTGGTGATAATTGTTAAAAAATACTAATTGTATATCAGTACGATAGATCTGCAATAAAACTTCATTACTTTTTCTGGTTGGTTTCTGGTTTAGATTGGCATGAAACATTTAATAATCAAGCATTAGCTATGCATTCCAGAGTTTTGTTTTAACCCTTATTGACATATTAGTATTTTTAGTTAATTTTTCATTTTTTTTTTTAAATATTGACTTATGTTTGATGTGGTTGTATGTGGTCCATGATGTCGAGGATGGGTGCAGAAATGACGCCTTCAGCCAGATTACCATGCCAATGCGCGTAGTTAAGCATGTGTGATGTTACTCGGTTTGTACGTTTCATTGTTATTAAGATGAAGACTGAAGTAGCACATTAGCACGATGAGAGGGTGTTATTTGGGTTTTGTCTTAACTTTCTAGTACGAACTTCCTGCGTAACGCAAGTTCATCCCGCATCTGTCTTTTTTACGTCTATACTTTCTTTTGACAATCAGCATTCCCGCTGAAGGAACGTTAAAGAGGATAGACACCTTACATATTCTATTAAATAAGAAGAATGTTTCTGCATTAGGCCATAGACTAGGTAAACAACTGTGGCCTTTTATAAAATATTTATGATTTATTTATATACGTTCTAGTTATAGGCCTACATGTTATCTTCCTAAACCCTGATTTCAATCAGATTTACCAACAGTGATGCTTTACTCACTTTACCCGTCGTAGCTTTAGAGCTAATTACCTTAATGCTTGTTATTCAGTCAGATGCGGTTGAGAAAATCACCGCCACCACGTGAAATGACTGAGTTATTGAGTGTGGTGCCACTTGGGACTCCTCCAAGACACATTGCTAACTGTGGGGAACTCCGTACTCTTAGAATCTCGCGTGAGTAATTCGCTATAATTTGCTATATTAAAGTTACTCGTTATCGCTGTATTCATTTCCTATTCCCTTTTCTATTTGTAGTATAAATTATCAAATTATCACATCATAAATTTGGCATGCTGTATGCTTACAATTAGGCCAGTATCAACTTTTCTGGCTTATTGTAAGCGGCAATTTCTGTTATTTCTAGTTTCCGTTACTTTTATTTGCAGTTAAATTTTGTTTTCTAATTTAGATTTTATAAATAATTGATTCATCTTTCAATGTATTCGTTTATAAATGTATTCAGTTTTACAGATTTCTTTAACCTAAAAAACGAATGTCGTCTTGATGTTCCTCCAGTATGCATATTTTGATGACATCATGAATTGTATCATTTCCAGACTGACAAATTATTAAAATGATTTGCAAACCGCAGCGTTGTTGTGTATTATGATGTTCACTGAACACTGTGTGTGACTCCAACACGAATAAACGTTCAGAGTCGATGCAATCAATGGATTCAATTCATTAAGTCTACTCGAGTTTATGTCTTAGGTGGGCTATGGCCCTTGTCATTAGCTAATAATTCTTCCATTTGAGTCTCACAACTTCTCTCTTTAACAAATGCCTCCGGCTATAAATACTAATGAAATATCTTTGGCTAATTTGATTTAGCTGGTACACTTGCAGTTATGGCTGAACTTTCCCACGAGATGAGCTGATGAGCTGGATTGAAGGGTCTCAGATCCTATAACGGAAGGGGGAAAACATTCAGAGCATTTCCATAATTACCCAATTGGCAGCCTAATGACCTTCCAGAACAATAAAAAGATCTCTTGTTAATTCCATCTTTCATGCTGACATTCACTAGATTCCTATCTTATATGTTGAGAGTTCACAAGATAACAAGTGTACTTTCTTTTTTCTCGCCGGAGAACGGTCCATTCAATTATCCCCTGCACATCTCTTGCCAGCAAATGAAAGAGATCTGCTTGTCGCCCTCATCTCAAAGTTAGATAATTTATAGCCTTCTAGGTTATAAAGATGGGCTTTTGAGCGTTTTGAATGGTGGGACAGAAATGAAGAGCAGAATAATTAAAAAGATCACAAGTCCCCCGCGAATGTAATTATGACTGCCTCGCGAAGGGTCTGCGTTCACGTAGGGACTACTGTTCTTACATTTGTTCATATGTAGACTACTGTTCGTGTGTTTATTTATTGCCACTAAAATTGTTTTTAGACATATTCCTAAATATTACACGTAATGTGTTGATGTTTTCTCAGCGTACATAATTCATTCATTAAATTCTCATAACAAAATAGTACACCTAAAACACGGCAGATTCATTCTAAAGAGATTTAAAAAATTATATTGTCGTAGAAATATTTTATTCAGCCACATGTAGGCTATTAAACAAAGATTAACAGAACACCACAAACAGCCACTTTATAATTTTCATAGCGAACGCTGTACAAGAGCTGTTGATGTATTTACAGGGAAACTGTCATCCATAAGACAGTGCTACTGCTAATGATCGTGTGGGTATGATATTACTTTTTGATACACTGTAAGCCATTCAGCCATTTACAATTGTATATTATAAAGATCAACAAAGACTACAGAACCAATGTGCTGTGTAAACTACAAATGCCTGTTTACAGGAGGTGCAAAATAACTTTTTGTTTCTTTCTGACAGCTATTGATCTGATATTTGTAGAACTATAGAGTTTTAAGCAATTATTGGTATGATTCATGAGATCTGGATTATAGATAATGGAAACTAACCATGGTTTTAATAAAGTAAAAATGTAGTAGGCCTTATCACGTTTTTAATGTTATTTATTTAGCCTATACTATTATTATGTATACTTTTTTAGGTGGATGTAAATTAACAGACTGCTAAGGTTATATGAAAATACTTAACTGACAGCTCATGGCACCAACAACACTGATTTACTGTTATGTGCCATCTGTTGGTCAAAATGGGAAATAAGAACTAAAATGATAAAAGTGTAGAAACCACTGGATGAAAGATATAGATCTGTAGGTCTTCATTTAGTAGTCTTTCAGGTTTGACAAAACAAACCATTATACTGCATTGCTAGACGTATTTCTTGCACACACTCATTTCTCAAAGCAAACTTTGCTTTACTCTTTAACCTCAGTATAAAAAAACCTGTTGTAACTTTGTAAATGGCTGCTAATGGCCATGTGCTGGGTGTTTTTCATGTTGTTCCCAGTTGAGTGGTCTTCTGTTAAGTGCAGGAACTTGTAGGGAATCAGGCTATTTGTATTATTTAAACACATAATAAAATCATCAAAGTGCGGTGGCAAATTGTCGTTTGGCAGTCGGGAACCTTGCCCTGGAATCCCACGGCTCTCAATAGCCCAGCAAAGGACTTGCTAAATGACTAATGGGACCATGTGACTTGACTTGAGAAGGGGCTCAGAACAGCAGATTTAATTATCATGTTAGAATTCTGCATGAAAACAATCTATACTAGAAATTAGAACTATTCCTGTCAGATGACTTGCATCTGCGAGTAATTCTATTTGGGACAACCGATCCTCTTCTTTGAATGTTATCAAATGTTTACAAAGTGCTTAATCTGGTAAATGCAATCAGTGAGGCCTGCAGTAATTGTGTGCCGGCGTCAGCACCCAGGATTCACCGCCTCAATGCCTTGATCTTTATGAAAGGCCCAAAAAGGCAGATCTATACATGCACATATAAATAAATTAGCCACAATACCATTTTTAGTTTTCTGTGTGTGTTTATTTCAACAGTAGGTTCTTGTGTGTCACCTTCTATTTCACCCACAGGTAAGTGGCTTTTCTGCTTGCTTGGGATGAATAAGAACTGATGGAGAGTAAAGAGTTTACTTTTCAACTATTTGCGTCCCATTACATTGCTATTTTAAAATCTGTTAGGTGTCCTTTTGAACTGCTTTTTTATATCATGTTGATGTATATCACAGGTATGTTACATACATATATGTGCAAGCTAAAAAAAAAAAGATATTTAGCAGTTTTTGTGATGAGTGTGCTTTTAAATTTTTGCCTTTCAAAGCTTTCATTCTTCCATTAGCATTGCTCTTCTTTATCATTCTGCCTTGGGGCAACAACATAGCACCCCCCCCTTCCACCGCCACTTTAGTCTGTGAAAACCACATATTAAATTTGCCTGGCATAAGTCAGTTCATTTAGCACTCCGCTAAATTCCTCACTGGGCCATTCATCCATGTACATAGTATGGACACACATCTCACACAAAGACAGCTAGTGAAGCAAAACATTGAGGAAGTTACATATATTTCAGGGCTTTGTTGGCTGTGTCATGCTGTTTTGTTCCACTTAATTTAGAAAAAAGGGGTGGTATGGTTGTTCTGTGTTGTCATACTTAAGTTTAGAATAGATACAGTTTTGTCTAAATGGCCTTTTCTTGATGTATGTACCGGATGTTCACTTTTTTTCTTGGCAAGCTTCATGCATCTGGTGACCTCATAAACTCTTAAATCTGTTAGATTTAGACTGATCAATTCAATTTCAACATCAGACGTGTGTTGTTTCTGAAATGCATGTAAGTATCTTCTATTAATTAAAAAACGTGGTGACTCTGCCACAGAATAATTGACGTGTAGTTTATTAGTAGAACCCTGTGAATAAGGGAAGGAAATATTGCACACTTTTTTTTTTATTGTGCATTTCACAGAGTCACAAGGTCATTAGCAGAGTGCAAACAGAGTGAAACACAACAACAGAGGTGTCATTGTTTCTCACTGAACTGAATGTTATTCATAGGTTCAGCACCTACAGCATTATTCTTTTAAGCATGTAAGAATGTGTCCTACAATAGCTTCAGTTTTGAATCAGAACATCCCACAGCTCAAAACAAAAAAAAGTGTAAACGTGTCCGTTAAGACAGTGTCATTCAAAGTGTTTAATGCAAGACTGGTGGTTCTTTTAAATGATAAAACTTGTTTATATATCTGCTTGTAAAATTTCACGAGCTGCTGTGGCTTTTTTTTTGCAGGGTCCTGCAGTTGGAATACTCTTGATGTTACACTTTGAATATATTCATTACAGAACCATCAGGTCTGCCAACGGTGTTTGTGCTCCTCTGTGGAAGGCGGCCACACCCCTTTGCTTGATATTTCCAGGACCCTTACTCACCCTCACATGGGGCTGACATAGAGCTCTAGTTTCACATTAAAATTAGGATGAGATCAGGGGAACAAGTTACAGAGGTCACTACCACAAATGACAAGCCGAGCTTCTGGGAAGCAAATATTCAAAACAGCATCTCAGACTACTGTAGGCATTTACATTGGCTTATATTTGAGAAATCTATATGCATAATTTTAAGAATGCTGAAATATTGACGTGATAGACTAAATTTAGCCAACAAGGCCGTTTTATATGGTCTATACATAAATGGTGACATTTCTGGTTGCTTTGACACAGTACTTTGCATATTCATATTTGTACATTTTACTGAATGTCATTGTGCTTACACGCTAACCTGATTTTACCAGGTGCAGCATGTCCCTGGGTCAACATCTTTGTTGACCCTGGGACAACATTGTGATTAATCAATCAGATTTGAAGAAACAGTTTAGAGTTTTTGTGATGTTTAGGCTTACAATCAGTGTTTGGTGCTTGCACATCAGTGTCAGTCATCTGTCATTTCTTCTGATTTTAGGCATTACTCATGGGTAGGGTTAGGTGTAGAGATATGTCAAGACTATATTTTTGCATTAAAATGTTGTTCCAGGGTCAACAAAGTATGTTGACCTAAAAGCTTATTTATTGAACTTCATATGATGTATACATATCAGTTTTGTAAAATTTGGACTGGTTTTGTGGTCCAGGGTTACATATCTGACTGATTTTTTTAAGTGCAACCCCCTTATCTCAAAATGCACAGAATCAAATCCCCACCCTACATCATTTGGTACTCCACTACTGAATCCATTGGATTTAAGTCAAATTACAGAAAATGTTGCTACTTCTGTTTTGAGTGTTCACGTTAACAAGCAATGCATACTAATATTGCTATAGTGTAGTATTTTTTTATCAGCCCCCACTTTTTTAGAAGAAGGATAGTCTCTAGTGAAACTTTTGGGGGGAAAAGTGGACAGATGCCATCAGTCAAATTTCCTGAAACACCAAAATAATTAGTCACATGGCATTTAGAAGTTTTTGTGGTCCCCAATTTTAAATTGTGTAATACTTTGCGGTCTTACAACATATACAGTTCCATACCTGTGTTTTGTGATGTGATTGTTGTATATGGACACACATGGCTCAGTCACAAAATGATGGTAAAGCTGACTTGTAAGAGTGGAACTGTTGACTGTGAGTTGTTTCCCATTCCTAGTGGGATCATTTGTTTTATCTGGTGAAGGTCTTTGTTTCCTCAGTGCTAGCAGGACCAGATTAAGAGGTGCACACTGGATGGATGACTGCTGGCTGAATGAAAGATTGGCGTAGATGTCTGCTTATTTACTCTTTCAGACCTTAGCCTGTCAGAGCAATAAACCCAGTGGAGGTATTACGTATTTGTCGTTATGTTTTTCCTTTGTTTTTGTGTCTCAGCATTGATCACCAGTGAAACCGTTTATTGAAATTTGAATGATACTATTTGTGAAAAAAGTTATTTAATTCAGTTGTCAAATGCTTGGGATTTTGTTGATTTTTTTCTTGTATTTATAGAACTTACTGATGTTTGTATATTCATAATGAATATGAATATTATTATGGGAGGCGTAATACGTTAAAAAGCTCTAAAGATTTAACCCATTTTTGATTGTTTTATCTTTAAAAATAAAGTCAAGTTAATGGAGGTCAATATGAAAAAAAAAAATTTGAAATACATATTTGAATATTTGGAATGGATACATAGTTTCCAAATGTATGTTATATAATAAGAATATGAGTTTATTACATTTAAGTTTTTACTTTATGTAAATCTAGTTGATATGGCTCAGCTTACTCAAACTTGGGGTAAGTTGGGCCGCCAGAAGTTGTATTTCTTTGGCCCCGAGTTACTGCTTTCTGGAAAGCAGAGATGGAGAGCGAGTGAGTTCCTGGTAGAAAAAGAGGCAGAGCATTCAGAGGGGGTCGGTTGCCACCAACATTGTGACAAGTGTGCAACAACTTCCCAGCCTTGTTTATTGCTGAAGAGCAGCATGCCTTTAGGACGGAGAGGTCCGTGTTTTGGACAGGTCAGGGGGCAGGCCTGTGCCAGATGAAATACTTCAAACAGCTTTAGATTGCCTGCTTTGACATACACATACACAGGGGTTAGGTCACTAAATAGATATTGATCCATGTAGCTACTTCTCAAGAAGCTGTTGTGCGTGACATCTGAGAAAGATAAAAATAAATGATGGGAAGGGTGATCTTTTCTTTCACCCTATCTTTGACTTGACCCTTTAGCCAGCCTAAAGCCTAAAGAGAAGGAGGGAACGATAAATTCAAAGAGAAGGAAATAAACCAAATAATTAGAGAAATGGGATGATTTTGACATTGGATCAGTTTTCTAACATTGAACAGTTTGAAAACTATGAAAACAAAATGTGTTTTTCTTTAGTAAGGATGCATTAAATTGAATTTCTAACGTTTGGTTAATCAAAGAATGAACACAAGAAAGGACACAATTTTCACACTCCATTAAGAAGATAAAAACAATTCTGAAAGAAATCAGTACATTCAGGATTATTTCTGTAGGATCATGAGTAATGGATGCTAAAAATTCAGGTTTACAATTACAGGAGCAAAAAAAAATATATATATATATATATATAAAATATTAAAATATTTATTCTAAATTTGAAAAATATTTATTTAGCAATATTACTGCATATAATGTAATTTTGACTGTAATTTGTGATAAAAACAACTTTTTTTCACTTCTGACTTATTGAGATTTATTTCTCAGAAGATGAATCACTACATGTTCTGTCAGTAGTTGTGGTCATTATCCATCCACCACAGTGAACAGTCATCGCTTACTCACATAAACAGGCGATTATTGTGCCTGTGAGCTGGTGTTTATCAAGTCTAAATGAAAAGAGACCAGTTATGTCATCCATGTCATGCCTATATGACAACCGTTTGCCATGATATAGAGTTGGCAACAAACAACAAACTCCTCAGACACTTTGTATTGTGCTGTGATGGATGCATATCTTCTTTGTTGTAAACAGCTGGTCGCGTGTGAAGAATACACTGACGATTTTAATAAACGGCGTGTTTAAAATACTGCCTTTACTTAGTTGCTATATACATTTTATTTTTAGGGTTTAAACAAGTTTCTACTTTTCCATATGCTAATTGAATTACTTTTCCATACAATCCCATTATGCTTTTTCGACTTTTAATGCACTGTATGGGACAGTATTAATAGGTTGTATTTAATGGAAGGTTCTTACAGTCCTGCCCAACCCTCTTGAGAAGATATGTTGCATGATAAGGAATTCAATTCTGGACATTTTAACCAAGGTGGTGCAAGAAGGAAATTACAGACAGCATGTTATAGGCTCCCATTAAGGTTATTTATTCTTTAGTTGGTAGTTCTTTAACATTTGATGGCATTTGAAATCTTAATCACGTGTTAAGTCGAGGCCATTTGTATGTTAATGGTTCAGTGGCATGCAGTTCATGTGTGTGGATGAGCAACTTGCTTGGAACCGTCACACTGGGTCATTGACTGCAGGAGAGTGAGTGTGTGTGTGATCTTACAAAGACCTATAGAGCTTTCTGTCACCTCTACAGAGCTGCTGTTAATTCTCGTAAGTTATACTTATCAGGAAATAGTTAGTGGAATATTGTTATTCTAATGACTTAATTGTGGTGCTTTGTGTGAAGTGGTGTTTCTTCATTCTTAATTCATAGCTGCAATAAAAGAGTAAAAAGACTGTTTTCATGCTATAAACAGCATGAAAAAATCTTCACTGCAATTTTCCTAATTATGTTTATCTTGTTTTCCAACAAAAGATACATAGGCAATGGCTTAAGAAAAGTCAAATGAATAATAATAATAATTGTTTATTATTTGTATTAATATTATTTGTAGTAGTAATGGTAGTAGTGGTAATAATAATCATAATTTAATTATTATTATAATTGTTATTGTTATTATTAGGAGTTGTAGTAGCGTTATTACCCACTGACAAACAACAACAACAATAATAATGGCGATTATTATTATTTATTTGTAGTAGTAGTTTATGTTTGGTTCTCTTGTTTGTATATAATAATAACAACTATTATTATTATTGTTTAAAATAAAAGAAAACAAAGTTGTTAAGAAAAATCAGTAAGTTAAAGTCCAAAAACAATATAATAGGCAAAATAATAGAAACTTACGGTTTTAAAATATAACAAAAAGGTTTATATTAATAATAATAATAATCTTTAACTAAATTATTATTATCTAAATAAATAAGAAAATAAAATTAGCCAAGTTGTTAAGAAAAATGTGTAAGTTAAAAGCCCAAAAGGGATATAAAAGTCAAAATAATTAAAACTTTTAGTATTAAAAATTTAGAAAATAGGTTAATTATAATAATAACTTTAAATTATTATTGTTATTATTAATATATACAGTGTTGCACTTTAAATGTGAAACCAAATCCTGTAAAATGAGGAGTAAAATGTTATTGCGCATGACACCTTGAAAAGAAAAGGTGGAAGCTGGGCATGTTTTGTACAAATGTTTAGCGTATTAGCATACACAACTGTAATTAAACCATAATTAGGGAGAAAAATTAGAGTCTGACGCAATGAGCCTCAGTATGCTTGCCTGTTTTTCTGCATCTTCTTGTTTATCTGGGGAATAGAGCTTATGAAATAAACATTACAGAGTGCTGAATTGTTATCATTACCTTGGAAAGCAAATAGGTGCTGTGCGATTAGGGGAGGTGGGATTCGGTGGGGGGAGTACAGAGGTGAAGAGGGAGCTGGAATAAATGAGTGTGAGGAATGAGAGTGGAAATTAGAGGGGGATTAGTGTTGATGCTAATGAAGCAATTAAAGAGTAAAGCGCTTCACTCAGGTGCCTGGTCCCGCTGTCTTCTCACCACCTGATATCAGATCCTGCTTCACAGATATGCTTTAATGGAGAAATTAGTGGAAACAAATGTGTTTGCGTGTGTCTATTAGCGAGACACTTTTCACCTTCTCACTCCACAGAGGGAGAGTCAGACTACACCTCGGATAGCTAAAATCAGGTAGCAGTGATTGGGAAAAAATTAAGGAAGGAAGAAACGGAAAAAGGAGAGCGAGACGGGGTCTGACCCGTCGGCTGTGGGGTAATGAAGACTCTCTCAAAGTCAACAGTTCAGAAACTCCTTTGTCCTCCTAAAAGAGTCTTTAATTTTTAACACAAACTTGCACTTAGGTATGCATGAACTTTGCTAAAATCCAAAGACATGTGTATAATAGGGGTGTAATGGATGGCGGCCACGCGCTCTGTCTAATGATGTCAGGTTTTTCCGCCGGGCCCCTGATTGAGGAGGGCCTAATGTAAATTTAATTTGGAGTGATGTATGGGGGGAGGGGGGTATGAGATGGCCTTGTCGAGGCAGTATGGATGGGCGTGCATGTGTATGTGCGAAGAAAAGGTTCAGTGAGGCCCAATGGACTCTTTTGGGAGCAGCTGGATCCTTGTTTCCTTGCCCTGTCAACAGAACCTCCTTAACCAGGATTGATAACGTTGGTCAGCTTGCTAATCTGCACAAACCCTCTCTACGCAACGTTTACCCCGCACAATGTGGAGGGGAGGGACTGTTGCATTTGGTTACCAATGGGAGGGCAAGGTTTTACTGCTATGAGGCGAATCGCACCCTTTTATTCTTTTCTCAGGTCCCTCGCTCTCTTCTGTCACTCTTCCTCCTCCTTTTCTTCACAAATGAACTGAATGAATGCTAAGTCAATGTTTCGGTACTGCTTATTACCGTCATTATTATTCCTTTTACAGGCTTTTGTTATATTCATTGATTTCTTATTGTCTAGATTGTTGATATTTATTTATTCAAATAAGATGCTATTTTCTGATTGTGATTGGTTGCGGCGCTGACTGAATGCAATCTGTTCAACTTACGCTTCTGTTTTCCAAGGACATGAATGCACTATAAAATGATATTATTATATCTATCCTAAACATATAATCTTAGTTGCATCTGATTTTTTAAAATAATTAGTTTACTGATGTTTCTCTTTAAAACAACTACTAAATAAGGAATATTTTTACATTTATTTTGTTGATATTATGTGTGTATGTGTGTATGTATAATTTTGCATGTGTCAAATAATAATAATAAAATGTATATTATTATACAAAATTGTATAAATTCTAACACATTTCTCCATTTTCAAATTCGAATGACATCACTGTCACATTAAAGTACAATTTCAGTGAACCTGTGAGATGGCAGTGAGCCCGGAGCTTTCACTCTCAGATTCCATTTTTATTATCCTTTGTGTTTAACTAAGCATTGAATGAACACTGAAGCTAATTCCAAATTCCCTTTGTCATCATCATTTTTAGCGAGAAGTCGAGTAATAGATGCTCAGAGGAGGCTCATAGAAGGCCAAAATGAATCGTGAACATTATTCATCAGTTGGAAAGGCAAGCGTCCCTAGATCCAATTATATATATTCATTAAGTGATAATGATATCATGGTCTTTTAACTGGGAAGAAAAGAGTGTAATTGAATAATAACAGTTGTACAGTCCCAAGGGAGAGGCCTCGGCAGTGCTCGAGGGACTGACCCCGCGGGGCGGAGGAGTGGAAGGGGGGGATTGATGGAATTCTATTACCCTGCTGATAGATTTATTATGAAGAGCTGAGTGGACTTGCTGCTCCACTTTGTCACTCACACTAATCAGCCGCCGAGGGTTTGGAGTGAGGGATGAGAGCGTGTGCACACGTGTTCTGACTCTCCGCTTCTGACAAAGACAAGGTTAGGAGAGGATGACAGACATGCTGTCGCCCCCCCCCCCCAGATTCGTCCTCTAGTCCCCTGGTCCTGTCACAAATGGGCCAGCTGAGCTTCTCGACCTCCTGGGCGAGCCCTCATTTGTTTATTAATGGTCGACATGTGAACCAGCATAAGGACATGTGTCATGTAGAGCAACAGTCAGCCGGTGAGACGCTGTGTCGGGGAAGGACAATTTTAAAATGCTCGGGAAAAAGAGGAGACGTGCTCATTTAAGCATTGAGACAACAGAGTCATGCGTTGTGTGCGAGCTTAAACTGACCTACACATGCATTAGGATAACCTTCCTTCCACAATCAAATTGTAGGTTGCTTAGATTAATGTTTGATGATTTGTTGTAATCTGTTTTATTAATATTAAAATTTTTGAATAGCGTTGCAAATTTCAAATGGTTGCTGTTAATACACAATATTTAAGTAGTAAAAAAATCATTTGTATTTATTTTTCAGTTTTCTTTTTAAACAGTCTGCTCTTTTTTACTTTGAGAAATGTATTTATTAATGTTTAATAAGAGTATTTATTATTCAGTGTGTATACATTTTGTATTATAATATTGTAATTTGAATTATTTTCTGAATATATATTAGAATTATAAATATGATTTGTATCTATATGTTTATTGAATTTATTTATTTGTTTGTTTACGGTATTATTATTTTATTTATTTTTTGCTACATAAAAATTAGGGGTATCGACAGTGCAGTTCCATTTCTAAAATCAACTAGAATATATAACATCAATACATATACAATATATACAGAAAGTTTCTCTATTTAGATGCGTTTGTATGGAAAATTGGTTTATACATATTTTATGTGTATAATAATATTTATTAATTAATTATTATTGTTATTTTGATTGCAATATAATTTATTTATGCATTCATTATCTTATTATTATTATTTAGATTTTTTTTTTATTCCTTTATTTTTATTTTTTCAGTTGACATTTTTGCCATTTCCTAATGCAATCTTAGGTCATCATTTGTTTTCTGTGTGCATGTACACATTTTCCCCCCTTTGTTTTAATATGCTGCGTGTGATCCCTGGTGCTGGATTTCGATTGATGGCAATGTCTCAAGCACTTCATTATCATGACAACTGCTTTTGAGAGGCCTTCCAAGCCTAATTTCTTTTGCCCAACTTGCACTCTTGAACAGATGAGGATAACACAACACCCCTTGAGGACTTAATTCTCAAGGCTCTGAAGATAATGATTATGATTAGTAGAGCTTATGTGCTTTATTTCAAGAGGGGTCCATATTGTTACATCCTTGACAGTGTGAGGACGTCCTGTTTGTCTCTGTCATTCATCTGTAACCTAAACTAATTAAATTAGCCATTAGTGTTTTATTCCCCCGATTTTTATATTTTACTCACAAGCAGGTTTTATTGCTTACATTTTTTGTTGTTGTTGTTGTTGTTTACATTTTATTGTTGCTACCACAAAGTTAGCAGAACAGGAAATTTCTAGCTGTTCTATACCTCGAATATGACTTTTGTCTGTTTTCTGCTCAGCTGTATCTGTTAGACATTAGTGTGTGAGTGTCTGTGTTTGATGTTTCATGCCGTAATCAGTGACAGGCCTACCAACACCTCCCATCTTTCAAAACCTCAGTTTAAACATTTGTTGCCTTTGATAAAAAACATCATTTATTTTCCACTAGATTTATATTACACAGAGCTAAATATTTTGAAGCTCTATAGGCATAAATAATTGATTTAAGGCAAACAACAAAGGCTATTCAGACTGTTCACATGGACACTCAGCTTTTTGTTATGAAACATTGTAGATTTCGACAGTGTATAATAATGTTTATGCTAGCGGGATTGCGATTAACATAGGAAACATGCAGTACACTTGCGGCGTCGCTCTTCGCAAAGGCTGGTTCTTGTTAAAAGACTATCGGTGCTCCATTTTTTGTTTACTTACAATGAAGGAGAACTTTAAACGTGCTTAATCGCTGGTATTTAGAGAGTATGAATCAATCAGATCATTTCCTGTATTGACTTGATGTCACACGGTTGCTCTTGACTAATATTAGTGAATGGGATCCCGCTGAGTCCAATTCACAGCGACACCATACTTCATTGCATGAATAATGATGGTAAATTAATATTTTACTTGTTTTGTGTACTCCTGGTGGTTATGGTAGTATGTAAACTTGTATAGCTGATCTCTTGACAAGGCAAAGTGTAAATGCGCTGCAAGATGAATTTGTGTTGTAATTTGTCCAGTATTTTACAACATTTTTATATAAGCTGAGTTATCTGAAAAGCCTATTTTGTTTCATAGCCAATACCGCAGCCTAGCCTCTATGCAGAAATGAACACATATGGGATCTTTTTCTCACTGGTTTGCACCTGGCTCAATTTTTACATCCTCTGTCTTCCCAGCTGAAGTGGATCGATACTTAAAGAATGGCTGTGCCTCGATGGCATGTAATCATCTTGTTGGCTGCTTTGACACTGATCCTCCATTATAAGCCAATGAAGCATGCTAGACAGACATTACACCGGGACTGTTCTCAGTATTGTCTAAACTCTGAAGTGTAAAACTGAAGGCCATATAGATGATGTTTTAAAACTAATAGCATTTTCCTTTAATTATATTCATTATTTAATGGAATACATGACCTTTGAACTGTAAATATACTAGTAGCACTCAAACCTCTTTTTTGCTAACTGTGGGTGATAATTGAAGTCTCATCAGATCTGACAAGATTAGAAAACCGCTATCCCCATGGGTGCCTATCACTCTTCTGAACTCTCCAGGTTCATTCCTTCAGTCATTCTCCATGGAGCGTTAGTCCTGTGCTGATCCAGCAAAATATAGAGCCCCTAACCTCACCTGAGGGAACGAGACCAAAGACACAGTGGTCTCAGTGTTGGGACCTCTGAGTTATCGCCTACTCTGACCCTTCTCACACCATGTCTGCCTGACCCCAGGAGTGCCCCCAACTTCTTCCAAACCTTTTAACCATACATAACCACCCCTGTCCCTTCTATTCAGTCTGGCTCTCCTCCTACAGGGCTCCATGCTGAAAATGCCACAGGACCGAGGATAGAGCCTTGTGGGACACTGTCTGGACCTGTCTGAGCACTGTCACGGCTGTTTGCTAGCTCCCTGCAGGCATGTTGGTGCTTGGATGAATGAGGTAATTAGATTTAAGCTCTTTAATGGGAGATCATTGGCGTGGGAGGGTTTGGAGAGCAATGTCTGGCTTACACTAAGCAGAAGTTAATGATGACAGTAACTAACCAATTGTAATTTGGTGATCAATCTCATTCCATCATTGTTTTTGGATAAGCATAAATACCTACATCTTGCACGAACTAAAAGCCTTCAGTCAAAACTGTCCGATAACATTAAAAATCACAAGTGGTATTGTGAAATATTGTGTTAACCACAGACTTACAAAAATATTTAATCTCTGCAGCCGTGTATAAATAAAATAGCTTTTTTATAATGTATTGAAATTAGAGTTCATCAAATTAATGTTTTGTTTGGAGAACTTTTTTTAATGAAGTGTGCTAAAGATAAACAGCACTCTTTCCCGTGTGATATTGCTTAATTGTTTTATCACTTTTAGTGGCATCTCTCAGCGCACAA
Source organism: Enteromius radiatus (assembly GCA_032357445.1). Classification (NCBI taxonomy): domain Eukaryota; kingdom Metazoa; phylum Chordata; class Actinopteri; order Cypriniformes; family Cyprinidae; genus Enteromius; species Enteromius radiatus. The sequence goes on from JAUCMS010000105.1 coordinate 11,206,442, forward strand.
GAGCAAACGGCAAACTTTGGCATACATGCCTACCTTTAAATCCTTTTATTCAGACACCATTTGTCTTCGGCAACAGCTCAACCTCCTTTTGACTCCTGCAAAGACATGAGCTACATTTCAATTGCAAGATGAGTGACACAGAAATATCTGGCTATCAGGATAAAGTAATGTATTCTCCAGATAAGTACCAGCCCCGAGGTGGGACCCCACTCTCGCCTCCTGAGACTGGTGGCATTGCTCCCTTCAGGTATAAGCAGTAACAGGCTTTAATGTCATTTAGCTGCAGGGTGGCCATCTCCTTATTGCCTCATGAATCCTTTTCCAAATGCCATAACATTTCCCGAAAAGCCCCCACTTTTTAAATCCAATAATTAGAAATGTCTATTTAAAGTTCACTGCTTCCGCACCAATATCAATTAAAAGCCATTTGAAGGTGATCAGTATCAATTGTCAACAAATTAAATCCATGCAGCTAAGGTGGGCAAATGTAAGGAAACACATTCATCTTTTGAGGAAAGCTCATGAATCATGAGGACTGTTCTTTTTCTTCTTTTTTTTTTTTTATCTGGTACTACGCAGTATAAATTTCATTAGTTCTTCAATGCTGGTGTTCCACACCAACAACAATCAAGTGAAATGAGTAATTTAATTTCATTATATCATTATCTTTTCATTATAGTATGGACACTGTAGTTGCAACAAATTTGGTTTTGTTGGACAGAAAATAAGGTGATATTAGCAATGAAATATAATGTCACTATTATTGAAGAGGAAAATTCTGTGAATTCTGTATGTGATTTATATTTACTTTTTTTTGGATAAACAGCATTCCTGAAAAGGAAGGAAATGTCTTGTTATAGTCGAATATATTACTGGTTATTTCATTAGCAAGCATCATTTCATTACGGTTTAATAATGATCTGTTAGGGTTGCAAAGGAAGTTGAACATTTTCTAAAGGAAGCAAAAACCTTATTGTTAGGAATCCACCATCTGTTTTTCAAAGCCTTCTTTTAGCATCCATCTTCTGGGGGCAACACAGTGGTCTCATTGAAGACTGATTAGAGACCGATTGGCAATCAATTATGTATACCTATTGTAAATCATTATATTTTTCTCTATTGATGGGCTGCTTGAATATTACATGCCACATGAATCAAGTTATAATTTGGCAAAAGATGAAATCCCAAAGCTTGGGTTGACATTTGGAGCGGATATTCGGATAACATTTTTGTCGTTGCTCTGGGGTCATGTTGTTGTGAGGTCTGATTTAATTAGACGCCCAAATGCTCTTGCCTCACATATTTGTTGTTCATTCAACGAGCGACAAATTCACAATGTGTCAATGAACGGTTTGGTGTTTTTCTAATTGATATTTTTTGCATGAGTGTTCTCCCTTCAGTCCTGTCGCGTCTCTGTCTAAGGGTTCGCACCGAAGCACAGAAAGAACAGTCCGAGGTGTCACCTCTAATAAAACATTTATATCCACAGGGAAAAGCATGTCCAGTGTCGGCAACCAGAGCAAACTCAGGATTGGCAGAGGGAGGTCCTTTTGAAGTAAGTGTTTTGAAGGCGGGAAGCAATGGTGTTCATTGTCTGGAAACATCCCCCCCCCACCTCCTACCTCTCATCCCACCGCATGGGGGTAAGCGTTAAAGTCTCACAGTGGTAGCAGTAACTTCAAAAGCCATCCCATGAATGGGGCTATGTGACCCCTGCCCACTACCAGCAGCTAAATTGGTAGATAAAGAATCAGGGTAATTTGTATCGACTCAATAAGTTACTATGTGGCCAAACAGGAAGGTCATGACTTCATGCCGCGAACGTGGCCCCATGGCAACCGGACATCAATGTAACATCAGTTCTCAAAACACTCCTCGATACACTGTCAACAAGGAGCGATTGTGCAAATAATATCAGGCCTGATAGAGGTATAGCAAGAGGGCAACGGGCAACAGAAGGAAGTGGCGCTATTTTCTGGGCATCTGCATATGTTTGTTTGAGAGAACGGTTTTCAGCATGAGATCATAGCCGGATGGACCGAGGAGGGGTGGGTGGATGTGGCTGAGACAGATATGACCCTCTTTGCCCCTCATGGGAATGACAGGGAGCGGTATTCCCCCTCGGTCCCGCTCAGTTTGCTCAGCTCAACCAAAATTCTCTGAGCGTTAAAATCAATGTTGCCATTGTTAGGCCAAACAGTGCATTCTGACCATAGCCAATGCAAAGAATTCCCAAGGCCTTGTCCCGATGGTCCACTGGGACTTACAGATTCGATTATGAGAATGGCCAAGGTTGTCTTTCACCCCCTCTGAAGAATGGGCTTCCTTGTTCCTGGCTGGGACAATGGCGTTTCTAAGTGCCATGTGAAACTTGCTGAACTTTGTGCAATAATTCAAGCCTTTGATTCGACAAATGTTTTTGCGCCGTCCTCCACATCTGCAAATACCTCCGCATTTCGTGTCCTCTAAGGCTCCGGGATTTTCTCACCCCGTGAGGTGCATCTCTACCGAACAGAAAAAAAAAGATACTGAGAAAGGGAAATGGTGGGAGATAAGAAAAGGTGCAGAAGAAAAGTTAGGCACGTACATAAGTTTTGCTATTTGGCTTTTGTTGTTTGAATTAAAATAAAGGTTTCCTTCTTGGCTGTCACAATCTATTAGAGGCAGCCGAGAGCTGCTATCACTGTGCAGGCTGGCTTGCTCGGAACTGGGAGTGAAGCTGACGGTGTGTGGAAACTAACACGGGCACTGCGCTGTGACCGTGTCACCTGCAATCAGCGCCAGCACCCGGCCAGATTAATCATGACAGTAGGCAATATTTCCAACATTATTAGAAGAGAAACCTAATATTTTGGGACATCAGGGATCCGGGTTCTGGTGTCCATCAAAGTGAGAGCCTTCATTTTATGCTCCGTGGATGGGTAACCTCGGCACTTAACCCCTTTTAGATATTCCATCTCTCTCCTCTCCTGTCTTTCAAAGCCGAGCTCAGCCCACCTTTGAGAATAAGAGATGTCTGGCTACAGTTATGCATTCATCCAACCCGTAGTATCCACACCTATTATTCTACATTTTCCGACAACAAAATAAGTGATTGTAAAGTGATCTGAAGATAATGTCCTCGCGCGCCGAACACCTTTAAGGTACTGGGGGGCAGACCAAAGAGCTGCAAGAAGTGAAAACAAAAATGGCAGCTGAGAGTATGAATGAAAAGAAGCTGTCTTTAAACAGTAAATGACATTTATCTCTATGCATCTGCGACAATTTACAGTAACATGCAGTTAACATTATTTAATGCGTTAGGTATAATGACCTAACAGTAAACATCATATACTAATACATTTTATTAATGTTAATGCATTTTGAATGTGAATAATAATTATAATAATAATGACAAAATATATTTATTATTTAAAAATTATGCCAAATAATTGCTAATGTTGTGCTAATGCTAATTGAACCTTATTGTGAAATATGACCTGCCTTTCCTTTTTTTAAATTAATAAAATATTTAGTAAATAATGATAATGTTGAAATGTTGATTTAAAAAGTCAGTTTAATTTTTATCTAGCTTGCGCTTGAGATTTGCCATTGTCACTTTTTTCACTTTGTGTTTAATCTATTAAAGGTAATCTATTCATTGATCTGTCTCTCTTGCCACAAAATGCATCTCCATGGCTGTTTTCTAGTCAGCACATGTTTGATTTGTCTGGCACAGGACGCTTTGTGCACCAACGTGTGACTGTTCATTAAGGAGACTTAGTGTGTGTAATACACCATAGCGTTTCCCCATTTATTTAATTTGTAAGGCTCTGACATCAATTGTTGAGCTTCGTTTGCCCAGTCGTGGTATCAGATGTCAGTGTTAATAAGGTAGTGGAGCTGTGTGTGTGTGTGTGAAGATGCGACCGCATGTGTGCTGGGTTGTGTTGTGGAAGGTAAAGCTGTGAAAATGCTTAATTTTGACTCCTATGTCTGAAAAGATCAGCAAGATTAAAGAACAGAGAGATAATACATAAAGACATTCATTGCCGGCCGTTTTGCCTTTAGAAAAATGTGTTGAATGTAATATAATCTCCATTTCCTCAGACATTTGAACTGTATCTATATGTCTGGCAGACTTTTGCCTCTTGGGCCATTTCCCACATTCTTGCCTGGGCGCTTTAGGACAAGACATTTATTGACCAGCCTTTTTGGTCACATATTCTGTCCTTTTAGATTTCTATCGGCCTTTTATGTAGAATGGGCTCGCGTTTTAAAACTAAACCCCATTTGAATAACGGGGGACAAAAGGATGGTCTAAATCAGACAGCAGCCTTTTATGTGCTGGAAAACATGACTTCACAACACATCCTCATCTCAAGCCTGGGCTCTTTTATCATTCACACTGGCTCTAACCATAAGCGCGACTAGAATTTGATTAAAATGGACAAACACAATGGCCAAAGGTCTGCGGTGCACAGTGCAGACAAAATGGCATGACTCAAGATCTCAAACGTACTCGGTCACAATTAAGAAGCTCTTTGTCACAGACAGAAAACACCATGATGGTGTTGTCCTCTATGAGTTCAAGCCACCCACTCACAGGTCCAAGCATAATTCATGTGACAAAGATACCCATTATGCTCTTGTTATGGCAACTCGGGAAAGGATGTTCTAACAAATAAGATGGCGAGTTTGTACCTTTAAAAAGGAGGGAAAAGGACTGATATATTTGTACCCACGCACTTTGAGTCACCTCACAAAAGATCCAGTGTTTTCTATTCTCAGCAGCTGGGCTTCAACTGAGAAACTTGGAATGCTTTGTAGGCTACGGAGGAGAATTTATTCTTTGTGGAGATTCATGAAGTATGTTTTACCATACGCCTTTGCACGGGCTGTCAGACATTTGGAGTTGCAACAGGCTAAAGAAAGTTTGAATAGATTAGCAGAGTTATTGCAAATCTGCAGCCCACTAATGGTTTAATCAGTGGGCTACAAATAGAGTCTTTGTTCTGACAGGCCAATAAGGTGAATGCTGGTTTAATGAGAAGCTCTGTATGCACAGTCTTAACCTCTGCAGGGATAATTGATGCACTTTTTTCCCTCGATTTTATTTTGTTGGAAGCAATATTTTTGTGAGGACGCTAATGCAATTGCACATTTAATTTGACCTTAAATGCATTAGCATGTGTGCATCTTAAGCAGACATTATTTTATTTGGTTAACATGATTTTCAGTGGTTACTATTTTTGGAGCCAATGCATTGTATTTAACTTTGTTTGCTTACAAGTGATATTTCACCTCCCCTTTTCTTCACATTAGGGTGAAAGTTTTTGAATATTTATTTTTTAGCTAAGAAGATTTTTCAACAGCTATTACTCCAGTCTTCAGTGTTACATAAAATCAACCTGACGTGCTGATTTGGTGTTTGATTTTTTTTACATTATTATCTGTAATAACAACAGTTTATTGCATATACTAAATGATATATATTTCCAAAAATTTAGATAAGATTTTTTCTTCATCTGAACCGATCTGAAGAAATTTGCTCACTTGCTTACACTGCAGTGAATGGGTGCCGTCAGAATGAGAGTCTTAAACAGCTGATAAAAGCATCACAATAAGTAAGTACATGTCTATTTTCATGATAATGCTATATTATGGGCAGATGACTCATATTTTAGCCAGAAGAAATGGTTTGAAGTAAAAAAAAAAAACATCTTAACGATGAATTTGTTTATTACAAACATGCAGTTTTTCACTTCAGAAGAATGAATGAAGGTGATTAAATGATAGTTTTGGGTTGTGATGATCAGTTGTGACATATTTTGATGTTTTTATCAGCTGTTTTCTGATGGCTAAATTTCTCCAAATCTGTTCTGATGAAGAAAAAACTAATCTAACTCTTGGATGAAAGTCCCTCTGATGATAAAAGCTATTTTAAAATATTTTAATTTTAATTTAAAAAGGTTTTCCCTAATGAATAGCTTTGTCTTTCCCTACCACCATATACAGTTACCTCAGATTTCATCTGCTTACACTATACTTCTCAGTAACATCTCGGGTTGAACTGCCTACATCTCTCTCTTTCTTTCTCTCTCTTTCTCAGATCCATAGAGGTTGAGGACTTTATTCAACCACAGAAGAAATGCAGCAAGCTCCTGAATTCTTGGCAGAAGCATTTGCCTGCTTGGCTAGCAGTTTATTAGTTGAAATGCAGTGTAATGATAGAGAGAGCAAGAGCAACAACACTCTGATTCAATAAAATAAATACTTGCATACAAAAGTGTGAAGCCTCCATCGCTCTGCATCAAGACGCGAAAAATTGTATCACTTGAACTATGTCTGCCAATCATATGTGTACTCTTGCGTAGATGTGCTGTCTTCCAACATTTTGTGATTACATTTAAAATAATTACATTCCAGAAGAACCTCACAGTGTCACATGCGCCATACATCTGTGGATAATATTTCTGTGCAATTGGTATTTAATAATCATCATATGAGGATTCACAGATGTTTATTGTGGTTGATTAGGAAAACAGACAAGAAATATGATTACCAGCTCATATGACTATATATGTGCAAATGGTTTTTAGTTCATAAGAACCACCTTGTGCTCTAGAGGAAACTGACTGAAAAAAAAATAATTTAATCAAAGGAAGTTTTTCATCCTTTTGAAGACAAACATGACAAGTTGTATTTTTGAGACGAAGCCACCTCTTAAAAACTTCTTATCCTTACTGTAGGTGATAATATTAGAAGTGTAATATTAGACTTCATGAATTCAAATAATGTCTTACCTAAATTTCAACCAATACCACTACTACTACTAAAATAAATTCACTTCTTGGACTTGGAATAGCAACAAACAATGATAATTGTGTCACAAGAATTAATTTCTGACTCGGGAAATGTAGTGTTTTTGTCTAATTTGATCTTCGTTTAGTATGGCATGTTATATAAATTCCCACCGATTATCAAATGGCGTCCTTGTCTGGACTCTAATTGGCTGTCAGCAGCTGCTTGAAATATGAAACAAAACAAGTCTGTTTTAAAGTTGAGCACGACCCAGTTCTACAAGTGTATGAAGTATGGTTTGGTTTTGTATGGTCAGAAGAAATATACTAGAGTGCTTCATATTAAAGTTAAATAGACTGAATGATGGTTCAAGCTGCTCTGAGAGACATTTGTTACTTCAAATAATAGTATATAAGTGCAATGTGACATTAAGCAATACGCATTGAGCAAATATTCTGCATAACACACATATGCAGATTTTATATTGGAATTATTTATTGTATTATATTTATTTTTGTGCACACACTGGTGCTTCCTCCTTCAAAATGTTCTTTAATCACCCAGATTTGACCTTCTCCTTCTCTTTGATCATTCTTACCAGTGAGAGAAACCCTGCTTTGAGCGATCCCAGTTTTCTAGACGAAAGATATTGGCTGTACGAGTGAGAGAATGAATTACTCATTTTTAAGTGGTGTGTAAGTGTTAAGAGATCACAGTATTACTGTGACTTTAGGTTAGATGTATGAAATGAGTTTGAAAATGATTGAGTATTTCTACAAATTTTTTTGTGCAAATATTTTTGCATGCACAAATTCTGGGGCTTTTATAGATTAAATTGATAAATAAAGCTAAAAGGCAAAATCTTTGTGACTGTTCACAATAAAAGTGTGATTTCAGTACTCAGATCCAATTATTTCAGTCTGTGCATCAAGAAAGCGCTAAGAGAAACAATGTTCTTTTGAAAGAGAGTTTAAGCAGGTCAGTATGTGTGTCAGTGATGCAGCTGTGGCGGTACACAGAAGGTATGCCTCACAGAAGGACTTTTGTTGAAACATTACTGTATAATGCTAATGTGATCACAGAGCACAGAGTTCTAATGTAAAGTGGTTTCAAAACAGGTGGGCATTATACATAAACTAGTTATCATGTTTGAGAAACAAGACTTGTTGACGTGATGCAGCGATTTGTTGGACTGTTAATCAGATTTTTGAAGAGCAAGCCTTTAATATGTTTAATCTGAATAAGAAATAGGTTAAATTTCTATTACAACATATGGCAAGGCCAAAGCTGCAAGAAAAGACTGGGAAGTGGCTGTCTGGCCTATACTGAAAACATTTCCCCTTCATCTAAACGGGTGATTCATTCTCAGTTAAATGATTTGTATCTCTTTGAGACATGTGTCTTGTTCAATAGAAGCCAACTGAAAAGTCCTCTTTTTCTGCTTAATAAAATAAAGCATCTTTTATCTCTCATCAGGAGTGACATGTGGCTTCTGGACAAACTGCTAATTCACAAAAATGAACATCTGAGGAATTTTTGGCAGTAGATCTACAGATTTACCTAATGTCAGTCTGGATACATCTCTTTTGGACTAAGTCAGAGCCAAACATCTCTTCTTTAATTTTATTTCCCAAACTCATCATCACGTTTTTTGAGAATTACCTGAAAAGTTCTGGTATTGTGACATGGTTTTGTGACAAATACCTTAGTTGAGAAGACTCTTGGAAAAAAATCACTTAACCCCCCATCACCTAAAAAAACTAAAACAAAACAACAACCCAATATTCAAAAAGTTTTTTTTTTTTATAACGTCAACATTTGTACATTTTCTGCCTGTTACTTTTGTTTGTGAAATGTTTTGGTGGTAAAATAAATTACACACACAGGCCTACACATACACGTGTATAGATACATTATGTGTGTGGATTATTTGTTACATAATTCATTAAGTTTATGGACATTTCCTACTTCCTATAACCCTAAAACTCAACACAAAGCAAAGCGTTTTTCATAATATGTGTTAAAAAACCTGCAAAAAAAGGGACAGAAAATTCCTTCGTATTAGCAATACCTTGGGCCCAATTTTATGCACGTTCTTATTGTACATACAAAAAAAAGTGAATGAAAATTCTGTCATTAGTTACTCACCCTTGTGCCATTCCGAACACATCAGACCTTCATTTTGATGATATAAGAGAGACATCTGAACCTCCATAGACAGGCAATGATCCAGGTCCAGAAACATAGAAGTCATAAGCAGTCCATGTGACATCAGTGGTTCTTCAAAACTTCTGTTTTGTGATGCTACGAGAATACTTATTTTTTGCACAAAGAAAATTAAAAATGTACTAAACCATTCTCCATTCTCAACAATGCTTATTATGTTCATGCGCCTACTCACGGGAGAAGAATGTTTTAGTAAATTATGTTATTTTTCTTTTCTTTGTTCAAAAAAAGTATTCTCGTAGTATCACAAAACTGAAGTTGAGCAACTGATGTTACATGGACTGTTTTGCCATGTATTTGGGAGTTAGACTTGTAACCCAAAGGTCGCAGGTTCAAGTCCCAGGTACGGCAGGGATTGTGGGTGGGTGGCGTGAATAACCAGCGCCTCCTCCACCTTCAATACCGTTCCCCCAAACTGCTCCCCGGGTGCTGCAGCAACGGCTGCCCACTGCTCCTGTGCTCACTGCTGTGTGTGCGCACTTGGATGGGTTAAATGCAGAGCATAAATTCCTAGTATGGTAAACCATACCTGACCACATGTCACGTCCTTTCCTTTCCTTGCTACATTTCAGTAGTATTGCTGTTTATGGATTTGTCAGATGGCTCTCTGATTTTATCAAAAATATTTGAATTTGTTTTCCAAAGATGAACGAAGTACCTATGGGTTTCAGATGATATGAGGGTGAGTAATTACTGACAGAATTTTCTTTTTGGGGTGAACTAACCCTTTAATATATGTTGCATTTATAAACATATGATAGAATCCTCCAAAACAGTGCAGAATGCTACAAAAGTGACATTTTCGTGGCACAGGATAAAAGAACCATACAAAATGCACTTTGATACAGACAGTTGGATTTATCTCTACTTAGTCTCCTTGGTTTCCCATCATCTTCTCTAAACCTTAAGGGAACCCTTAAGGATCTAATTTTCTAGTTAAAAATTCACCAAACAATGGCAGCTGTGCAGTCTTGATTTACCATATCTACCTTCATCCTGTCTCAATCAAAGAGCAGAAAAATAGTGTAAGCTCCCTTTCTCTGCCCCCCTCATCCCACAAACAGTTGATACAACATGATGAGAGATTTTTTAAAAAGCAGCCTTTGTTTGTGTCCTGGTGCGCTTTAGAATCTTTTAATTATGGAAAGTCGTAGTGCCATCAGAGGATAGCAGCCCTGTAGGCTCATCGTGTATATTTGTTTTCACAGCGCTACAGAGAAGTGATTGTGTTTTAATGGACAGGGCCTGTGCTGTGCTTACCAATGCTCTAGCGCAAACTTCATTTTTATTACCTTGCGGAAAATATTTGCTCATTGCTTTCCTGTTTTGCTCTTTCTCAGCTTTGATCTCTAAGGGTAAACCAAAAGCCTTGGAATTGGTAACACTGCTATGATTATAGAATATGCAGAATAGAACTTTGCGCTTTGAAACTTTTTGAATGTGAAAAATGCAACCACGCACAGTAGTTTAATTATTCCTGGAAGGGTAAAGCTACAGGAAAGGAATGAGCTACAATTTAGTCACTCGGATTAATGCTAGATTGACACCCTTAGATATAGGGTTAAAGTTGATGCCACCTCGGGGTGAAAAAAGAGAGTTATTGATGTCACTGATGCCTCAGGGTCCAGTCTCCTGGTCCCACACTAGCATACAAAAGCATCTCTGTGCGAAATAGTCTACACTTTACTTCTGGGGGTTAAGGGGCAGGTTGGACCTTGTGAATCACTTGTTCATATAGGGTGCATTCCAAACTAGTCAGTTAATTTATACTACGGCTAAAATCAAAACTGAACTTATCGATTTTAATAAGCTGTAAAAAAAAACTACTTAAATCAGGTCTTAATTTCCAGCAGGCCATTTTGAAGCCAGTGCGGTTTTAATACCAGCCTCAGTCATCTCACTGCAGCCACTATTTTGGCCACTTTCTGCTGTATAAAGTCATCCAGTCTCCAGTCGTTAGAGTAAGCGAAATTACATTACTGCTTTACTAATGTTTAATTACATTAATGTGCAATATCAGTCGTTAACGGCCATTAATTATAAATGAAGATGTAATGACGGCCATTAATATTTAATTAAAGAGCAATCAAGTGTTATTTGGCAGTGTTACAAAACTAGACACTAATAAAAGAAAGAATGTTCTCAGCCTGACAAGACAATGGCCAGTGTGCCATCATATATTGCAGAAACTGAATGAGAAGGGCACGAATACATTTATTCAACCTTTCAGAGGTGAAGTTACCAGTTGATGAGCTCGGCTAGAGTTTATGGCCAATGTTTGTGATGAAATGCGAAACACTTTATTTATGCTCACTTAAAAATGAAATTTATGTAATTTTCTGCGATATTTTGGTAAAAAAATTACTGTGATTTTAATGGTAAAAAACTGTGAAAATGCTACAGTAAAAACCTGTTAAATGGTTAATGGTATATTCCTGTTAAATTTACAGGGAAATAACATAAACTGACATTCCCAGAATTCCCTGCATCACATTTAAAATCTTGTTTTAATTTAATGTTTTTTCTATGAAATAACTGTTTCTTAGTTTTTTTGTATCACTTATGTTTATTAGGGTTGTATGTTACATGTAATGTTGTTAAATTAATGTTTATTACACATTTCAGTGTAATAATTCTTACCATGAGGGTTGTCATGGTTTTGGTGCATGAAAGCACGAGCAGAGATTCAACTTCTCGAAATAACAAATATTTAGTGAAGTTTTTGCAAATAAACTAATTTCGAGAGGAGCACTGGTCGATTAATCATGGCTGGCACCGCATCTCCTAATCAATCTTCTCATTACACCTGCCCAATCAAATCTCCCGCTACCCACTATAAATAGCCCCATTCTCTTTCCTTCTGCTCCTCGCCTTTTGCGCATCCCTCCTCCACCCCTTCTCCGCCATTTAGCTGCTCTCGGGAAGGATGAGCCTGACAGAGGGATGAGGCGTAGCCGGAGAAGTGGAGTTCTGAGACCAAGGCGTAGCTGGAAGGACTATGGAGCCCGGTGGAGCTGGTGGACTGATGGGCCACGGTGGAGAGGATGGAGCTAGGGGCAATGGTGGAGCTGACGGGTTGGAGGGCAGAGGCGGAGTCTGGGACTCTGAGGCTGGAGACGGAGATGAGGGATCCTCCAGCCATGACGCCGATGGTGACTGGCAGAGCCATGGTGAATCTAGCACTCAGATGGTGGGCTGAGGGTGAGCAGCGGGGCTGGTAGGCACCAGAGGTGGAGGGGACCGGAAAGGGTGGGACGGCTCCACTCCACACTCCCACTGTCCGTGGCTCTCTCCACCGTGGCGAGCTTATTGGCCGGCTCTCGTACCTGGTCTGTTGGTTGGGGCTGATCCTCAGCTCTGTCACTCCTTGAGGCGATGGTTCGTTGGTTGCGACGTATCACAAAGTCATGCGTGTAGTCCTTGAGAGAGCGATCCCCCTGCTCCAGCAGGAGGATGAGGACATTGGGGTAGATCATACCGACAAAAGAAAAAAATAAAAACTGACCAAAACACGTCATGTACTGTCATGGTGTTGTTGCAGGAAAGCATGAGCAGAGATTCAGAAAATAACAAATCTTTAATATCCAACATGGGCAAACAGGCAGGCAGGCAGAGAAGCACACACACATAGTAACCTTAAAACCAGAGAACACATACTGAACTCAAGAGAACTTATAAAGGGGAAGAAATGAAAGCAAATGAGCAAGACACACCTGACAGAAACTAGGTCAAACAGAGACAGAGCACATGGGGAATGAAAACAGTAACAAATAGTCCAGGGGCTTTACAATGGTGTTTAGTGTTTGTGTGAATGACACTGAGCAACTTCTGTATATGTTACTGTTTAAAAGCTACTTGTGATGAGCTTTGGTTCATCATGTGACTTTCTTATCACCACCTGCATTTGGTAGTTATCAGTGTATTTCAAAGGTATAAAATAGTAAAAAAAAAAAACGTATTCTTACCGTATTTTTCATGGTTTTATTCTGGCAACCACAGCTGACTTTTTTTTCATAATTTTACATATTTTTTACAGCGTATGCATTTCTTTCTCCTGTTGGATATAAAAGAAGATATAATGAAAAATGCCTTGAAAATGTATACACTACTGTTCAAAACTATTTTTGAAAAAAGGTTTATTTAAAGTTTATTTGAAAAAAATCCATAATCTTAACAATTATAGGCACTTCAATTGTTCAAAACAGTGTGTAGACACTGTACTTCATAATAATTCACATAATAACAAAACAAAGTTTAAAAACCTTAAGAAGTGGCTCTACATGGATTCAAATGATCGAAAACAATACCTTTTTATTGCTGTGCGTAAACAAAGATCCGAAATCAAAATGCAGTGGGCTGTTTTAGAGACACAATTGAAGCCTGTTTGCTGTTAAGTTCAGGCCATGCTATTCTCATAGTTTGCGTTGTGGCCGAGACTGTTGTGCTGAAGAACACCCATGCAGCTCTATTGAGATGTTAAGCACTGCTTGTTTACTCAAGTTTTTCTTTTTTTCCACATCCACAGTTACCAGTTAGCAAAACAAAAGGGCCTATGAGGCAGTCATTTGTCGAGGGGGCTCGCAAGCACACTGTTCAAGTGGAGGAGGCTGGTTTGTGGTACGGCACATGTTTGTTAAGGTGGGTGTCACCATTGTTTTAACCCAGGACACCCTCCCTCTGTTCCTTGTGATGTCTTTGTGTCTGTCCTCATTGCTTCCAGAGTTCCCCTCTCTATGCTGAAGAAAAGTTTGAGAAGAGACATTGAGTAAATGTTTATTGGAGTTTATTGTTGCCATTTGATCCAGGATTACACAAAACCCACTTTCCAAAAGAATTATCTGAACATTTGTTTTGTTAAGTTTACCTTGTTGCCTTGGTTGCTAACTTGTACTGCTAAAAGCTCAAAACAAAGAAAATTCAAGGTGTTTATCCATAGTCAGTTAGTTCACTTGATAACCATGCAGACGATGCTTAGCAAAACATTAAACGGTTAGTTTAATTAATTAGTCTGTGTCTTTCAGACGAATCATATCAAAGTTATATTAAAAATGATCCTGGATATTCCAAGCTCTATCAATGCACTCAGGGGTGTTTCTGTTCAACTGTATACAAATCGTCAAATAAAATGATAACATTTGCCTCACATGGCTCTGTGGGGTGATTTAAGGCCTCCTGTAGCAAATTCATTTGTTTTCATAAGAAAAAGATCTATATTTGAAACGGAAAAGGAATAGTTCATCAAAAAAAGCAAACACCCAAAACTTCTATCATCATTTCCTCACCCTCAAGTAGTTCCAAATCTGTATGAATTTCTTTGAAGATATTTTTAATAAAGTTTGTAACCAGGGTGTTTTGGTTACCAGTAGAAAAAAAAATCAATGGTGACCCAAAACAGCCTGGTTAAAAACTTTATTCAAAATATCTTCCTTTGTGTGAGTGAAATGTGTTTTCTTTCATTTTTTTTTCTCCCTATAAATGCCTTGTAACCACCTCCACATGCGGTGTCTTTAAAGTTCAGCAAATCTCCAAAACAACTTGACAAAATGAGCAAAATGTTAAATATACCATAGACACTTAGAGGAATAATGGTGACTTACATGACTCTTCTAAAGACAGCCCCCACCTCTTTGTCTTTTGGTTTTGCAGTGATGAAGTCCAAGATTACTATTCAAAGAACAGTAGTTTTACTTGCGTTTTCACCAGAATTTTAATGAATAGGTTCCAAATGTCTGGTCTTTACGTCTATGAATAGACTGTAGATTAAAACGACTCAACAGAAAGCTAGAATCAGACGATTTTGTCACAGAATATATTAGCATAAGATTATTACTCATCGGCACTGACCCCGAAGGATGAGATTCATTACTAATAGGCTTCTTTAATGCTAATATATATATCTCTCGTATATATCTCCCCTGACAGTAATGACTAAATGTTACTTTTCATCCATGCCATTATTATGATCAAAATTACTTCTTAAGGACTTTTTCTCTTTTAAAATTCATTTCAGTCTGCTTTCCTGCAACGAATATTGTGGCTAAAGACAGCTGAAGGTCTGGATGAAAAGAGAGAAAAAAAGAAAAACTGTTTCACTGTTCATTCGTAGTTAAACGCTGAACTTTGTGAAAGTTGTTAGAGTAATGTAAAAAGATAAAACTTTTCATTGCTGCATAAATGAAATATGTACATTTCCACCCTATCCAACAATCCTGTGGCTGTGAAAGCACATCTTTTAAATTAATAATCATATTCACAGCAATGATGTGTGTAGAATGCACTATAGCAAAGTATTAGTGGAGACTAGCGTGTGAAGAAAAACAAACTCTCAGGTCCTTCCTCAGGTCATCAGTATGCAGTATCCCCCATGCTAAATTCACCCTTCAATATTTCATCCAATTTTGTCCATCTGATGGTTCCACCCTTCATGGAGTCATTTTAAGACAGTGTTGGTACATATACAGGATATAGGAAGGAGTGCAGTGTAATGCTAATGCTAACATACTTTCTACAGATTTGTTTTAAACTGCTGACCAAATAAAATTTTTCTTATGCTATTTTTTTGTCTTTTAAGAAAGATAGTTTGAAAAAAACCCCACGATGTTTGAAGATGAAGCTTTCCATATCATAGCACCGCTAATGGATTTGGGACTAAAAAGACGGACACAAGGTGCTGATGCAACAATTTTATAGTGACTGTTAATAGTCAGGCAAGTTCAGCGGCCACCCCATCATTCTTACTCCCAGATGAGTCCTAATAGAGCAGCGGAGACTACAGTCATTAGTGAAAGCAGATATATTTTTCAATCCATTTTAATTCTTAGTTTCTAAATCCATTAAAGTGTAGATGTAGCAACGAGGAGTGTCTTGCCATTATCTTTCTGTATTCAAAGAAAAAACACTGGCAAAATGAGTCGACATGTTGTAAGTGATGTTACAGTACACTCTTTGTGTTTAAATACTTGTGTAATACATTATTTAATTTAAGTTAAATAATGTATTACACATTTACACCATTAAGTTTTGTGTAATAGCTATGTCTAATATGTTTGAAGAGCATTTGTGTGTGTGTGTGTGTGTTTTATATTGAATTACTTTCTTTTTATAATTCATTCACATTTATTTCCTTGAATAGTATAAACTTGTTTGTTTGAGGGTCCCTACATTGGTTTATTGGTTCAGACATTACTAAAAAAGTAATAATAATAATAATAAATACTATAATAATATATAATTAAAACAATTTAAATTTCGCAATTCTATTTCGTGCCACTAGGGGTGAAGAAATTACGCCCTTTGTCTTTAAAATTGATTGAACCTATGTTAAATGACTATGCTTAACTATTATCATTATTAACTGCTTTACCTCAATACTTCTGTTTACATGTACTTTTGGTTTTGAAGAAAATCAATTGCTCCGAAAGACAGAGGAGTATGTATTGTATTATGTATTTAATCTTAACACATTGTGTCACACAAACTTGGTCTGAGCGATGGAGACTGTAGCTTTACTTCTCAAAAACCTGCTGTGACTCGATTATAACTCTGCATGTAAATGTTAGTGATGATAGTCATTAGTCCTCTTGAGGATCTTTGGTGTCTCCAGGCTCACAGATCGAGGATCTGTATGCAAGGAGTGAAATACTTCAGTGACACATTTCCAAGAGCATGATACAAGCTCCCAGGAAAAACACTCACATGCCTTCTCCTGGCCTTCTGCAGCGGGACTTGTATAGAGACGCAGGATGAGGCATGAGCGGCTTGTCTACAGTGTTTGACGTCTCCTAGGAATGCTAACAGTGTGAAACCTGACTCTGTCTATCCCCCGTGTAACCCAAACAGCACAGACGTACCCTATACCTCATCCCATCCGACTCCTCACCCCACCTGAAACCACATCTATTAAAAGTCTTCTCAGTCACATTAAGATATCAGTGGTGTTATTGTTAGAAATCCTGCATGTTTTTCTCCTCCTTGTCTCCCTCCAGCTGTGCCAGTAACTCAGGCTCCATGTTTAGTTCTGTTTTATTTTAAGGGGCTTTTTAATGCAAGGTGTGATGAGTTGGGTTTGAGATCATGTTCTCTGGGGAGAGGTCACCTGACATTCTGAACACTTTGAGATGTGCTGGGCTTGTTTATGACATGGTTAAACCAGGTATTAACAACCACCCAGCATGTTAAACGTGTGGTTTGAGTGATACAATCACACAAAAAAGTTTGCTTTGCCTTTGTAGTGTAATCTCTAATACGACCTAATGGTTTTTTGGGCAGTGAGGACCACCTGCCACTCAGCCATTGAACTAAATCTAAAAAAAAAATCACAGAATGTCCACAGGATTTTGTGTGACACAGAGTAATAATACCAGTAATGTGTCTTAGCTGACAACTTTTGGCCATTGCTTAAGGTAGATGTTAATATCATGTGCAAACAAGGCCTATAATAACAATTAGATCCAAAAATTATATTGAGATCCCTAATGAAGCCACTTTTGGTTTTAAAGGACTGGATCTGCATCTTACTACATTTATAAAAAACTATCAAAACTGTCAGTGAGGCGGTTCCCTTTCAAAAGGTACATCTTTGTAGCTTATTCACCCATTAAGGGTGTGTATTGGTACATTAAAGGTGCACGTTATTCACTAAAGTGTGCATGTTAAAGGAATAGTTCACCCAAATATGAAAATCATTTACTTAACATCAAGTAGTTCCAAATGTGTATGAATTTCTTTGTTCTGTTGAACAGATATTTTGAAAAAAAAAAAAAAAAAAATAATATGGGAGTCAATAGTGATAAAAAACAGCCAAATTACAGAATTAAAAAAAAAAAATATGTTCGGCAGAACAAAGAAATTCATACAGGCTTGGAACTACTTGAGGGTGAGTAAATTATGACAGAATTTTCATTTTTGGGTGAACTATTCCTTTAAAGCAGGGTTTCTCAAATCTTACCCTGGAGGTCCAATGCACAGCAGAGTTTAGCTCCAACCCTGATAAAACTCACCTACCTGTAATTTACTAATGATCCTTAGACACTGATTAGCATGCTCAGGTGTGTTTGATTAGGGTTAGATCTGGGGATGTCCCGATCAGGTTTTTTTGCCCTCGAGTCCGGGTCATTTGATTTTGAGTATCTGCCGATACCGAGTCCTTATCCGATACTTCTATAATACATAAAGAAAGCTTAAAGAAGAGCAAAGAAACAGATACAGGATGTTCATTGTTTTTTTATTTAATTCAACTTATTTTAACATCTCTTTTAACAAACAGAACACTTCTATGAGGTAGCTGGAACTATCAAGTAACATATTTTTCTTCACTTTTGGACTTTAACTTAATATTAAAAAAAGTTTAATGTGTGCTATCTTGGCTGTAATGTCCTGCCTGTAATGCCACGGGGCATTTCTTCACTCATCTTCAAACTCTCAGGTTTGTTTTCCACCTCTTGCAATCCCAAGTTTACATATCTCAGTTTGCTATGGCAATGTTGTTAGGGCTGTTAGGGTTAGCTGACGAGCTGCACAAAATCACACTGATAATGAACCCGAATTTTTGCGCAGCTCATCAGTGAACAACGGCCCTGAATGTTGTTGTCATCAGCTTTATAATACCTGACCGCAGACGTACGCTTCAAGCTGCTTGCGTGTTCTACTTTAAACCAATAGCGTCTCTGCAACAAAGCATGTCATGCCGCACGCGTTGCTGTTCCTGTGTGGAGTCAAGAGGTCTGATTCTGTGCCACCGCATAACTATAGATGTGTTTAAAAAATGATGAGAATATATATACATATATATTCGAGTCCTGATCGGGAGGTAACGTCCGATTCCGATCGAGTCTAAAATCACGTGATCGGGCCCGATTTCCGATCATGTGATCGGATCGGGACATCCCTAGTTAGATCCGAACTCTGCACTGCATTGGACCTCCAGGGTAAGATTTGAGAAACCCTGCTTTAAAGGATACATATTTATACTATTTGAAATGGTGTCACCCCAGTGACCGCGTATATACTTGTGCCATTTTTTAAAATTAATTAATTTAGAATTTAGCAGATGCTTTTATGAAGAAAAAAACATGTGCAACAAGACAACAACAAAAGACAAATCAACTAAAAAAATAAAAATGACGAATTAATGGAAAATGTCTCCTCAGTGGTAGAACAATACTGTTTCAGTTATTTGCATTATAAGTAATGTAATATTTATTGATTGCACTCACGTAAAGAGAAAAATCTCAACTGATGTTTTAAATTAGTAAATAAATCATGTTTACTTATTTTATGTAGCCTATGTGTGTAAAGCTCTCTGGATTAAAGCGTATATTAAATGAATAAATGTAAATGTAGATGTGAATGCATCTGTTCTTTAACTACCTAGAAAATACATCCCTTGCCACCTTCATCAAGACAGACAGAGCTCCAGGGCAAGCACTCAGGGAGGAGAACCATAAGAAGGTCCTCTCATCGGCATAACAAGAGCAGAGGTGATGCCTCCAAAGGTGAGAACAGGCCTTCTTCTCTCATCCCTGATGTTCGGGGGGCATCCTCGCCTTATTAGCCTGGTGAGACCTGGAAAAGGGGGCTGGTGCCCCAGATTGAAGAGGATTAGGAGAGCCGGTGAAAATCACAGCTCCATGTTGAGAGACCTTCTCTGAGTAACAGGCGGGGGCAGATGGGAGGTGATCACAGGAAATCACAGGACCTCTGACACTGTTTGTGGTCCTGGAGTGTTAGTTCTCACCCATCATTGCCTTTGGTGCCACAGCCCACACTGGGGGAAGTTGTTTTAGCACATTCATAAAAAGCGCCATTTAGCATTGTCACAACAACATTTAAAGCAGTGCTACTGAAAAGGCACACACGCACTACAAAGCCAGATGAGGGGCTTTGCGCAAGTGTACGTATTACTCTCAGGTAACTGTGAATGATCTCTCTGGGTACAAGTTATGGTGTTGATTACTTACATGACAGGAACAATGATTAAAACTGGGAGATGATAATGGTGTGGCATTCATGCATTGACAACTTTGACTCTATGTTCCTTTACAAAGGTTGATGTATGGCATCATTAGGATAACCTCAGGCCCTCAAAGACACTAATCTTCTTCATCTTGTCCTTCACACTTTCTTGTTTTGACATTTAGAAATATGTGTGTGTGCACAGTGCCTGTGGTGTATGTGTGTATTGGTGATAGTGGCAGTCAAAGCAGTGTGCAGTGTTTTTAGCTGTTTATCTACTCCCATATTATACATGTAAAAAAATTACATAATCGTATAGATTTTGGAACGGATTTTATTGTAAAAGGATCAAAATTAAGATACAGTAATATAACTACATTATGGATTGTGCAAAACTTGCTGCCATGATGCTAGGTGTGTTATGGCTGGTTTATGCAGTTGTTGGATCTTCAGAAGGATTTTTATCACATGTGGTTGCTAGTGTGTTGAAGGTGGTTGCTAGGTGGCTATTAGGGCCTTCTATAGGTCCAGTTTCAAAAAGGGTTAAATTTAACCTTAAAATAATCGGATTTGCTCAGAATTAATCTCTATAATCTTAATTATTATTGTTATAAATATTTATTTTATTTTATTTAGTTCTTTTCAGTTTATGCATTATGTATCAAAAACTTAGATTGTTTTGTTTTATTTTTTCGGTTTTATTGTTTTGTATAATTTAATTTAATGTAATTTTATTATATTTTATTATTTTATTTCCAAAGTGTTTCCCCCCATTTTATTCAATTAAATTTTTTTCAGTTAGTTTTTATTTGCTTTCCTTAACAATAAGTGGCTGATCTCCTAGCTCACATCAGCTGATCCTGCAGCTGAAAAGTAATAGCATGCCTTTGGATTTCATGTCTGTAAGGTTAGAGTTCAAACCACTAATGCTAAGTATACGCTCATCCCAATAGATATTAATGATGCTTACCTTAGCAAAAACCACAAACTGCGTTCATATGTGTGCACAGACTTTATTTGTAAACACAAACATGTAACACAAGCATGTAGCTAATTTCAGTTTTCCTTTTCTGACCTGTCTGTATCCATCTAACAGCTCCCTTGAATGTTAAATTTGGTTTGTCAGGGCATCGGAATGGTGGTGGCTGTAAACACACTGTACTATCATCCGTCCATTCGGGTTGCGCTGGGCAAATGTTTGTCAGATCATCTCTGTAAACATGCACACACTGACAGGGTCATTCAGAGGGTGTCCAACACTTAAGCCAGTGCGCTGATACCACAGTCATGTCAACGGAAGTGTAAGCATATACCCAGTTTTCCTAACAAGTCAAGCTGGCCGTAAAGTCCTCAGGCATCTGCCGACTCCAAACACATGCCCACCCCTCCCACGCCCCGAAATACACACTTTATTTTCAGCATGTGTCTTCTTGATTATTCTAGCCACTGCATTTTAGAAGATTAGATTCCCCTTGCTTAAGTGCAAAGCGACAGCGGAGAAAATGAGTGGCAGTGACGTGAAATGTGAAAGGCTGTAGTTTATGGGTACCAGGCCGACAAGGCAGTAGGAGCCGAGAGCTCAGGTTTCAGCGCCGCTTTGGTTAGAGACAGGAGCTCATGTCTGCTGCCTTCATCTGTCTGTCTGACTGTCAGTCAGTCTGTTTTGCTCCTGCTGAAGTGCAGCTTGTGTAAATGAGAATAGCAGACATGGTCTGTAAAGTGTTAAGTCTAGGCTACTTTATGTGATGAATAACATTTATGTTTCACTTGCCTACTTATGGTTACCAGGATTGCATTTGTCAAAGCCACAAGTCGATATAATAAGTAAACAGCGCTAAGAAGTGTCTAAACACTTTTACCCTGTTAGCTAAGTACCCTACAGTTGGTTTTAAGGGACTGTGGCTAAATTTAAAGCTTGCTGTTCATATACATTCTAAGTTTGTGAAGTTATTTAGAAGGCAATTATGTTGTTTTCACATTTTTAATTCAGTGTAAACTAAACAAGTGTCTAAGCCTGTTAACTAAGTAGCCTACATTTGGTTCTAAGGTACTGTGGCTAAATTAAAATCTTACTTTTCATAGGTTTGTTGAAGTTATTACATTGTTTTCACATTTTAAATTGCTGTAAACACAGTTAAGAAGGGGTTGAACAGTTGTAGCCTGTTAGCTAAGCGCCCTAAATGTTGTTATGAGGTACTGACTATTTATTTTTATCCTGAATATTCATTTGCACCAAAATTTGTGAAGTTAAGAAGAAGGACATAGCATTTTTATAAGGCCATTTGTTAATGAAGTGTTGTGATCTCATATGATGACCTTTTTTCTTTTTATTATCCATTTATCCATGCATTTGCGTATATAAACACTAGAATTCATCAACATTTAGATATTCATTTTTTATTCAGTGTCCGAGAATGTTATTTTTACTAAGCCACAGTCTACTCTGTGACCACAGGACTTTACAAAATACCCTTAAATTAAATAAATAAGTAAATTAAATGACAGCAAATTACTCCTCCGAGTTCGGTCGAGTGATAGACGTTTGACATTTTCCCAGCAACTGGTGGGTGTGTTGGCAGTTAAATATAAACAGCACAACAGAGTTTGTGGCATTGATTATTTGAGACAATCTTTGGAGAGAAGAAATAAGAGCTCGTCCAAAAGATAAATGATCTCTGTGTTGGTTTCATCTCGACAAAGGCCAAAGCTCCTTTCTCCCACCATTTGTGCTTCTAGCAGTGCTAGTAGTTTAAAAGTAAGTTGTACAAATGACCCGCTGGAGTTTCAAAATGGCAATTCCGAAATGAATAACTCGATATATCACAGCTCAAGTTGCTGTGGCTGTTAGATGCTAGATTTATTAGTCGCTGTATTTTTCTAGCGTCAACTGAAGTTCTCAGTCTCCTGGGTTTAGTATGACAACCCTAGCGATAGTAGGCTATTCCTGTTAGACTGTTAAACACAACAGATTAAGACACTTTGCAAAGCTCCCAAGGTAGTATTAGACCACTTATCCTATTAGAACAGCCGCACGGGCTCATCTGACACTCCCCCAAATTCAGCTGCCCTGTAACCCCAGATGCATCAAAGCACTTGAACATGGGAGATTGCTGTGTCCTGGATTCCTGTACTAAACCTGTTTTTGGCCTACACCTTTAGCCAGGGCAGAAGAGATGTAAATCTACTCAACAGTGACCTGATGCACGTACTACTTTAGTGTGTGTATGACTGAGTGACTGATAAAGGGAGAATGACATCATTCTGTAAAATCATCAAACATATAAAATTACTACCTCTTGCTGTATATTATATTTATATATTGAGCTCAGTCTTGACATGGCATCAACAGGGCCGTACAGAAATGAAACATGACTGGGGTCAGCTTAATGATTGGTTAAGTGTTATGTGAGTATGCTCTGGGACGTTACTAAAGATACCAAAGTATCGATATCCACACATGTTTAGTCAGATATTCCATATCTGCATAGTGCTCATAGCTGCAGTGTGACACGGCTACCCTGAGCTTTGCACACTGGGCCTTTCTGCCAAAATATATTGCAATATTGAACATTGATTGATTTTTATGCTCACTTATTGATCTCCGGTAGATTTATTAATGTTAGGTGTCCCTTTATAGGGTATAAATAAGCTGTTTATTAATCATCCACTATGACTGAAACAGAAAATAGGGTTATTCAGGGTTATTTATAGTTTTTTTTGTGTGTGTAAAATATTATTACAATTTAAAAGTACTGTTTTCTATTTTAATTTATTTTAAAATGGGATGTATTCATGTGATCACAATGATGAATTTTCAGCAGCCAATGCTCCAGTATTCATTAGTTTTTATGTAACATGATCTTTCAGAAATCATTCAAAAGTACTTATTTGGTCTTTAAGAAGCATTTCTCATCATTATCAACATTGAAAGCATTTTTTCAGAATCCTTTGAATAGAAAATAGAATTCTGTATTGAATACATCCTTGCTGAATAAAAGTATTATTTTTATAAAGAAAAATTTAAATTGTATTGACCCCAAACTTTTTTTATTCATGTTTGTTCATGATACATTAATTTTAATTTATGCAGCTTACTAGGCGAATAGTATAAATGCTGTAAAAGCGTTATTATTGTATTGTGATCTTGTACAAAAAAAAAGCATAATGCCATAACACCACATGAGGTAATATACAAAGTGTATATATTTAATACTGTGTGTTTTGGAGAAAAGTATGTACCAAACACATACACAAAACGTCATCAGTGCATGGTTTGTTCTTTGCGTGTTTTGTATCTATGTGAGTGCATATATAGTTATGTTTATGCAAGGGCAGAGCTCGTGTCCGTTTAAGCTTCTCAGTGTGAGCTGTTTGCATAGTGGAGGCTTAAAAGCTAGCGAACATGGCATGCCAGGACTAATGTGTGTTTTTGCAAGCGCTGGTGTAGGATATACCACACCTCACACCTCAGCTAGCCTCCCACTGACCACAACTGAAGCCTCAGGAAAGCAGGTGAGCCAGATTAGAGCCTTTCCTGTTGTGCTGAAACCAGGGTCAGGGTTGCAGAGACCTCTCTTTTCTTGTCCCTCTCAGTCTCTCTCTCTCTCATGCCCACACACACGCATACATACAGAAGCACAGCTGAAGATTTCACCTGTCAGCTACTTTCTCCCTTTCTCTAACACACGTACTCATACTCGCTGGTGGTCGTAAAAGAGGCAGATGCCTGTCTCCCTCGGCCATATATGAGCTGAGAGGAGCTTCCTCAGCTGTTCCCTTCACATCAGCTGTAATTAAACCATCTCTATTCTGCTTCTGCTGCCCTTTCTCTAGCACTGCTGCATGGCAACCTAATCTGTGTGTGGCATCAGTGTGTGTGCGTGTGTGATTTACGCAATTTTGTGTGTTACATTAAATCACTAAAACACCTAAATGTAATCTTTGTTGACAAATTATATTTACGGTTTAAATAGTCGCTTTGTTGTTTTGACTTTTTATCATATCATTATAGGAAAAAATAATATTATGGTACTTAAAAAAGCAAACAAAAACAAAACAAAATCATGTGGGTTTTGTTAAAAATGGACAGTATACAGTTTAAATATTTTTTGATATCTGAAAAAAGAAAGCAAAATACATTTCTATATTAATTTTTATTCACACACACACACACACACACACATGCACACAATCAAAACATTTTTAAACAATCATTTTATTCAAACAAGATTAAAATTAATATATTTGTTTATATTTGTTTTTATAGCCAAAGAAATATAAATATTAGTTCTAAAAATAAACGTTCAGTGCAAGCATAAACTCAAAAAATCCAAATATGTAGTTAAGACATATTCAGAGTTCTAATTATGTTCAAGATTGAAATTTACAAATTCATTTCATATTTTCATAATAATTTCCTGTTTGGCTTTTATATACTATATATAAATATATGAATGTAATGTAAAAATAGACTAAATTAAATATGATATTTGAATGTTGAGATGTCCCTAAACTATTGCATGATGACGTTTATTAACAAAGGGTTAAATAATTATAGAAAATATAAATATTAATACTAGTGCTGGGCAATGATTAATCGCGATTAATCGCATCCAAAATAAAAGTTTTTCTTTACATAATATATTTGTA
>JAUCMS010000105.1:11252631-11262631 GCA_032357445.1 Enteromius radiatus
CGTCGTTTTGATTACAGAGACTGTCTCTGCATTTGATAAGTAAAGTTTAATCTCGTCATTATACATTACCATCACTCGGTTCTCCTATTTGATAATGTTCAGTGCTTTGCTACAATTTGTATTGTTAAAAGCGCTATATAAATACAAGTGACTTGACTTGACTTGAATGGCATTTATAGAAGTTTCAGAGTAGAAATAGTTTATACTTAAAATGAATAGTAAAGATTGACAGGATACCCTGTAACCCTATACAAGTAAATCTGCCCCAAATGTGTGAAAGTTTCAACAAAAACATTTAATACGTTTTATTAGATTTTAAATGTTTAAAGGGTAGTTCACCCAAAAATGAAAATTTTGTCATTAATTACTCACCCTCATGACGTTCCAAACCGACGTTCGAATCTACAAGTAGGTGTGTCAAATATAAAGTCTTATAAATATTGTTAAACGGACAGGTTTTCTGGGCTGTGAGGTGAGACTGTGGTGTGTAGGATCCGTTCACAGGTCTAGCCCGCTGTGAGCCCAGCTGTGTTTTCTCTGAGTGTGCAGGTATGCGTGTTGTGTTCAGAGGCCAGACAGTGATAAAAGGCCCTGCTCCCAGGACCCCTGACTAACCCAGCTGTGACAAATAGTTTCCCTTGTACCCCTCTCATCATTGCTCTCAACCCTGGGCGTGAATTTCTTTGGCAAACAGCTCGATTGGATGGGCAAATGTTTAGCCAGCTTCGAAAGAGTGTTTGGTCTGAATATTTTTAAGTAAATGTTTGCACAGTTGTTTCGACTGTCTGTTTTAACTTTCCTTTGCAAGATTTTTTTTTCTGTCAGTGGGATGAGTTTCTAACCTGACTTTCTCACCTGATGTTCAGATATTTAGATGATATGTAACTCAAAGTTCAGTATATAAACAATATCATTTTTAAGATTGTATGTCTATTAAAATGATAATATATTATAATACATAGTATCAGTTAAATACATACAAGTAACGGACTAAAAGGGATCCTTAAAAGTTTCCGAATGCTACAGAAATGTGTATATACCCACACAGAAACATTTGCAGACGGAAGCATTTCACATATCTTCTGCTGGCAAGGTTGTTTGTGCTACAACCTTCAAATAATTTACAGCTGGTGAAACGCGCACTGTTAGCCACAGAAGTGTCTTTAAATCTTTGCTTTCAAAGTCAAACGTCAGATAAAGCACAGAGAAATAATGTTTATTTTCCACTCTGTGTCCACTCCTCACCATAGACCATGTCAGCAGGATAATAGAAGTTCTCCGGTTTGGCCTAGACTGCAATGTTTTTAGGTGCCATAAAATATGCCCCGGATGTTCAAAAATATTACCAGAATCACATTTTAGCTTAAGTGCAACTGCAGCATTTGATAAAGGTCTTACAGAGCATTACTTGAGATTGAGCACGGTTACGTAGTGCTATCTGGCATTTTGGTAAGTTCGATCGCATGCATATCACGATAAGTGGCGTAGGTCACTTTAGGGTGAGCGAGGCATCTGCTTTACCCAGAATGGCCCTGGTGGAATATCTGAGATGGCTCAGAGATCACTTATATCTGTGTCTCTTTGTAATGAGCTGTGAAGAGCAGGATTCGGAGGCCTGGACGTCCCACAAATTCTCCCATAAAACCATCTTTTGTCCCTCTGTGTTTATTTGAGTGCGTTTTTCACAGTGGAAATATGTGAGATGTTATGTTACACCCTATTGATTACCTGTGTTAATTAAAATTTTAATTAAAGTTTTTTATGGCGTGCATTTGCGCTTGTGATAATAGTACGAGAAAAGAGCACAGGGTCTATAAATTGAGGCTTTATTTGCGAGCAGCAGCCATCAACAAATACAACAGTGTACATAAAATTTTACTAACATTGATTCTGAAAATATTAATGTTACTTTAACATCTGAGATGTATTATTCAATTTAAAACTACAAAGCATAAAATCCAGGAGCTATAAGTCAGTTAATGAAGAGGAAAAGTCCATTACGAACCTATCAAAATCTGGATCATCTGATTCACATAAGTGCTTTGGATTATAACCAGAATCATTTACCTCTGCTGCTAGAGGCTCTTTACAGTAATACACACTCGGCGGTGAACCTCGCCGGTTACGGGATGGATGGCTAGTTAGACAGATGAATGGAGGCGTGCAGTCTTTGATTAAATATATTGTCATTTCCTATCCATTTCCATAATATCATATTCTGCCTTATGAAAAGAAAAGCTACCCGGGTGAGAGCGAGGCTACAGGTTTGTCACCGTAATGAGAATGTCTTAGCCTGCCGTCCTTTTGAATTTCATTTGTTTACGTGCTGCTAATTTATTTTAGCTTAATCGCTTGACGTATTAAAAGCCACTTGCATCTAATTTCCAAGATAAACAATTTCCTTAGGACCACTGACGTTAAGAGAAGCGGCAAAAGAGAAAGGGAAGCAGAAAGACTCTGCAAGTTAGTAAACCATGAGAGTTCAAACAGCTTTAATGAAAGTAGATTGATGCGAGGCTGGAAGGTATGCTAGAGGCTCTCTGGACCTTCTCCTCCTCCTCCACGGTCCCCCCCATGGCCTCCTCTCTGTGTGCCGGACACAAAAAAAGAACAGTTGGGACTAATGTGTCTCCTTTGGGATGACACCATGGGGACATCATTCTCCTGCAATGGCCAGCCGGCCCACTGGGGGCTCGGTAATGTGTACGCCATTGTTAGGCTGGCGATGATGCCTCTGCATGTTGTTTTAAGGGCTTAAACCTTCCCAAAGAGCCCATTGTCTGAGGATCCTACCCTCAGCTGTCTCCTGCCCTGGGGTATGGCTGGACAAGATGGATTGTTTTAAAGCCTGCGGCATTATGGCCATGATGGACCTATAAGTCTATTAAGGTATTTTTAAACAGAAATTCTCTGAAATTAAAAAAATTGGATCGATTTGAATAGTATCTTGTTGGTTGCAAATGGCTGCAGTAATTTTAGTTTTCCATCCCTCATAAAACTCTCTCAAGACATTGTAATGATGTGCCATAAGGACTTCAATCAGTGATTCAGCTCTTGGTTTGTGGTTTTTATGACCAGTCCCATATTCACAATACTCCACGGTTCAAAAGGGCATGGCCCTTTCACCTCAAACACCGTGTCTCATACGTTCTTTAATCGAATAGCCATGTAAGACTTTACTTTCTCATGCTTTGGGCATAATAGGGTCACTGTATTGATTTGATATTTATCATCATATACAGTTTTTATCTCCTCAGTTATATCCTCAGAGGAATTTTAGCATTCGGTTTTAGATTTATGTTTCATTTCTCCCATCCGGCGTCTTTCTTCCTGTAGGCTGGAGCTTTCTGAATAGTGTAAAGGTGTTTCTTGGGCTCTAGACAAACATGGATTTGTTGTCCAGGCTTTGTCAAAGGTCAACTGCGGAGGGGTCCTTTAACAGCCATTCCAAACTAAACTTGCTACATCTTTAGTGTGTAGTGATTAGGGAATATCTATTTTGAAGCAGGTAAAAAATGGTCACCGGAGCCTTTTCAAAAAGAGGTGATTCATAACAGGCTAAAAGGTCATGTCAAGTGGCATGTTAGTATTTCACTTTAACTTTGATTAAAGATTTTTGGAAAAGATGGGAAAAACGACTCAATAGCGGGGCAGCCCTCCCTTTTCTCTTGAGCACCGGTTCTATATTTTCTCCAGAAATCGATAAGGTGGGAACTGAAGAAGCTATTGCCACTCAGTCAGGGCACATGGTTCTTTCATTCATCCTTCCCCTCTCAAAGTGTCAGGAGAGCCTCCTGAAGCATACTAATACAGACTCAGTGCTGCACACGTTTAAGACATTTCCACCCATAGTTTGATTTTTATAGTATTTCGTGTAGTATTATATACAGTATTCTGCGGTAATGATGGTACTGTAAAAAACTAAAACCCATCTCTACATGTTTCTTACTGAATATCCACACCTAATGCAAATAGAAATTCATGTTGACTTTAAACATACAGTGGATATAGAAACCAAAATATATATAAGTGTATATATTTTTCTATTTCTTTCTTAATCAAAACCACAGTATACTGTAAATATTGTAAATATAGCATAACAATTTAATATAGCTGTTTTCTATTTTTATATATATATATATATATATATATACCTATAAAATCTTCAATGTCACCTTACCCCAAATAATTTTAATATGTTGATTCGGAGTTCAAAAAATATTTCTCATTGTTATCAGTGTTGTAAATAGTTGAAAATATAGTTGTAAATATTTTTATTATTTATTTTTAAAACCTTTAAACTTATTAAGTAAACTACTTTTAAAAAATTCTATTACAGCAACCCTTACATGTTTAATATGTAGTTACATGTTCATAAACTGTCAGTATACCATTCTGTCCTGTTTCAGTTATTGTCCTATGAGACCAATACAGTATACAGAGACTCATGTCAGATGAATATGTATCCCCATCAGCGAGCATGTAGTGCCATTTGCAGCCTGATAGGTAGTAATATGAATGTAACTGTAGTCAGGCTCAGGGGACACAGTCGCAAGCTGCAATTACTGGCGGCCTGGTGTAATGGGAAACAAATTTGCAGGAATATTGCCGGCCATTCATCTTTATTTACACAGCCGATAATGAGGCCCTGTGTTAATCTGGCTCTAAGGATTCTCCGTGTGCTGAGTGCCGCACTGGCTTAAGAATTCCATAGCCTGAGGGATAAATCAGGAATTCACTCCTCCAGTCTCTGTCATATTGATCAGCTCCGGAGGTGGATGAATGTTTTTTACAACTCTGCCTCCTAATACTTGGAAAACTCAATTCTGAACAGAGGGACAAAGGGCTTTTTGTATGTCCAACCCCCTAAGAGTTATGACTAAAGATATAGAAATACTGTTTAACCAGGATTTGAATGTGCCTTTTTTGGGTAATATTTTTAGCTCATGGCCCACTTCTGTGTACAAAGACAGCTGCAGATTAGACTGCTCTGTTTTTTGAAATATGTGCTCATAAATTGACTATTCACACATGTTAGCTATCAGAATATTGCCTTTCCTCGCTGTCTGCTGCATTGAAGTGCAATCAGTCACCGAGCATGTTGATGAGGATATGAATATTATTATGTGTTCTATAATATAAGCATTATTTTATGTGGATAGAAGCCATTCCTCACACATGTATAACATCCATCAGTGAATATAGATATTTGTGCTTTGTTCTCCTGTTCCTTTTGCAGATTTATTCAAATCAGTACACTTGTATATTTCTAATAAAATACAGTTTGCAACAGTCTGAGATTGGATTGAGTTCAATTATTTGTTACTGTCACTTGAATTTTGATACAGCATTTAATGTAAAATAACAAGTGACACCTTGTTATCAAAATGTAACATTAGTAAATGAACAAACAATGAAGAATACATTTATGACAGTATTTATTAATGTTTGTTAATGTTAGTTAAGGAAAATACAGCCATTCTTTGTTAATTCATGTTAGTTCACAGTGCATGTTAACAATGTTATTATTTTAATAATGCCTTAATAAATGCAGATATAAACTAATATTAATAAATGCTGTAGCATTCTTAGTTCATGTTAACTAATGCTGTTGACAAATGTTAACTAATGAACCTTAAGTGTTACAGAAATTATATAATTTATTTATCTTACATGTAAATACAGTAAAATATTTTAAAATTATTGTTTTTTGAAAGTAAAAGCAATGAACTGCTGTAAAATTTACAGTGTAAAACAGTACAAACTGTAAAATTACATTTTGTAATCAACCTGTACATTAGGATGCTCCGTATTAAATACATTATTTAATCTTCTTTGGACCCCAGTGTTCTTCAAAATATCTTAATTTGTTTTCCTCAAAA
Organism: Enteromius radiatus; assembly: GCA_032357445.1. NCBI lineage: Eukaryota > Metazoa > Chordata > Actinopteri > Cypriniformes > Cyprinidae > Enteromius > Enteromius radiatus. Next base: position 11,258,514 of record JAUCMS010000105.1, read on the forward strand.
GATAAAAAAAATACAGACAACATAAAGGTGAGTAAATAATGCAAGACTTGTATTTGGGTGAACTAGCCCTTTGAGGAGAATATTTAAACATTCAGCCTCAGCGCAGTCTCCTGCATGTTTCTGTCTAAATGAGATGTCCAGCACAATGCAGTCCCCCCACCGTCACACCGCATGTTTCCTCTCATGCCCATTAGACTCTGTGATATGGTCACAGCATATCCATGAGTGCCTCTGGAGCTACCGCCTGACTCTGCTTCCTATCCCAGCATGCACTCAATCTCCTAAATTTACGACAGTTTTAGCAGAGTGGGTCAAAATGTATGCATTTAATACTAAACAGGGCAAGAAAGTTGATTTGTTGACTTAAAATTTTGTTTCACTTTAATTCACTTGAGAAGATTTTATTTTGCAGAAGCAGTGATAGTGTTTCAGACAGAGATTTATTAGCATTAGCATGCGAAGGTCTAATTCATTATTAACACCACAGTATTAAAACAGTCACGTAAGTGCAGTATTTCCAGATGTACCTCAGCTATTTCCATTTTTAACTATATATTAAACAGTTGATAGTTGTCCTTTAATTCTGAAAATCATGTTGATAGGAGCAGGGTTGACATGCATGTTGACAAACATGAACAAATTAGGCCTAATGGGAGTTATGTAATCCGGTTGCGTAAGGTTAACTAACTAGTCTTAAAAGTTAGTCAGCTACATTTTTCTTTAAGACTGGTCATAGTTTTTTTTTTTTTTATTCAGTTACATAAAAATGTAGATTAGCCTAAATTGAATCCAAAAAATGAAACTGATTACTCTTGGCTAACTTCTAGTTGGTCAGACTAGCCCGTAAGACACTGTCTTAACATGGAGGCTAAGTTTTTAAGTAACAAGTAGAGCAGTGGTTTTCAAACCTGTCCTACAAGCACAATCATCCCTGCCCTGCACATTTTGCATGTCTCCCTTATCACTGAAGTAGAGTAATGGATTACTTTTTAATTAAGAAGGAAACATTTGAGTTACTTTTTTTTTCAAATAAGTAACACTAGTTACTTTCATGTCCTGACTGACAGCTCTAATGTTGCCATGTTGAGAGAAATTGTGTGTAATTACAGAGGTGTTGTGTGCACTGTGTGAAGTACTAAAGCACTAAAAACTCAATATGAACATGTATTTACTCATCTCACTGAACAAAAACAGATTAAGTTTTCCTCAAAATGAATAAAAACAGTTAAAACTCTGTATATACAAACCTGCAATAATTAAATATGTTAAATAAGACAAATATCATTTATGTATTTATCCCGTTTTATTAACCAATGTCTTTGCTACTGACCTTCGGTTTCACCAATTCCACAAATAACACATTTGTGTTTTATTGTTGTTACTGAATAGTGTTGAACTTTCTTCTCCTGCGTCATAATCTTCATGCAGTTTGAGTTGCACCCTCTACTGTACAGACATGAATTTACATTCGCTTCAGCCTGAGGCGTATTCATTTCAGCTTTTTGTACTTTTTAAAGAAGTACAAAAAGCGTTTTTTGTACTTTTTTAAAGAAGAACTATTTTATATTAAAAACAAACAAACAAGCCCTGCCCAGATTTAAAAAGTAACTCAAAAGTAACATAATGCAGTATGTTCCATAATAAGTAAGTAATGTAGTTACTTTTTTAGGGAGTAACGCAATATTGTAATGCATTTCTTACTTATAAAAGTAACTGTATATGAGCACCAGAGTCTTTGTATAATTTTTGTTAAGCAAGAAAGAAACTTATTTTTTTGATGGATTATGGCAAAAAAAAAAAAAAAAAAGATTTGGAAGATGGATGGACCGGATTGATGAGTTGAAAATAAAATTCAAATTGACTAAACAATTAGTATGTCACCTTTACACAATTTATAAAAATAAAACAGCATTTTGCCCTGTATCTCACTCTGGTCATCTCCCCACATGATAACACACGACAGGGGAAAGAACAGTAACCTCGGAAAACAAAAGGTAATAGTTGTTAATCACTTTAATGAGGCATGACAACATCACTGTCCATTTCTCACCCACAGCAAGGGAGCGTGATGGACCCAAACTAGATTAGTGATTAACTGTGTTTGTGGCATATTGTATTTAGCTCCACAAAGGTGCAGTGTCCCATTGGCTTCTGCCTCCTGCTGGCCACGGATGCCCTGGAAGCTGGAGACGGGGCTGGGAATGAGGACCGTTAACGAAGGCAGAGAACAAGAGATGGGGGATGTCACCAGGCCCCCAGAGGGAAGTAGTCATGTCCTGTCTGGATTCCCCACCGAGCTGCAAAATGAGCAAGGCTGCCTGCACCTGAGCAGGCCGAGGAGCAGCCTCAGGCGCTGGAGAAGCTGTAGCCGTCTCTTCCCTCCTCTGCTCGCTTCTCTTCTCCCCCCTTTAACCATTACGAGCCAGGCTCTGACACCTAGTCCTCGCAGAAGACAGAAGCGCTAGTGCAAATCAAACCCACCAACTATAAATTACCACTTTCAAGCCTTCTTTAACTCTGGCTGCCCCCCTTTTCCTCTCTCCCAGTCTTTCCCGTGTCTCTCTACCCATACAGACTCCCAATGCAATATAAACTTGGCTGTCAGAGGGGCTTTTGTGATGTGGCAAACTTGCCATTGTAACAGACAGCTTGACAAATGCAGAGGGTGGCGGAGCAGCGTGGACTCTTCCCTGAGCCCGACGGGTATGTGGTTAGGGTGGGGGAGATGGGCACACGGTGACTTTCTCAAGGATAATGAGCCACTGAACGATGGCTAAAATGTTGCCGTCAACCTGCCCTTCTGCTACCGGCTAATTAGATAATTAGCAAGGTCCTAATTATGGGATCAAGGTGCAGGGAAACAATTAGCACGAAGTATTGCCACATAAAACGGAAATTTACGTTCTGCCAGAGCATATTTAATTTGAGTCTTCTCCTAAATATCTACATCCTCTCACAAATGATCATTTCACAAGTCCCTTATGCAGTGAACGGATGGTGTCATTTGTGAAAGGTTAATTTAGCTAGGCGCTAACTAAGATTAGCATAGAGAAGTGGCGAGTTGGAGGATGTTTACATGAATTGTGTGGGAAAATTGGGCATGGAAATACATTATGTTACGGTCTCCCTTATGTTGTGAAGAGATGTGATTCGTGAAAGGTTAATTTAGCTTAGCTCTATAAGATTAGCATAGAGAATTGTCAGGATGTTTAGATGGAAAATACCGTGGCAAAATTGTGTATGGGAGTGTGTTATCTTCATAAAAAAATCTCTTATGTAGTGAAGGAGTTGTGTCATTTGGAAATGGTTTATTTAGCTAGGCGCTAACTATGATTAGCACAGAAAAGTTGCATCTTGGAGGATGTTTATGTAGAAAATACTGTAGCAAGATTATGTGCGGGTGTGTGCTATATCTTCATAAGTAATTTCCCTTATGTAGTGAAGGAGCTGTGTCATCCCTTACAAAAAATTACTGCAGTTTTTTAGAAAGTAATACTGCAGTTTGTTTAGAAAACTGCAATTTTTGGACACAAAAAACTGCGTTACTGCATTGTTTTACTGCAATACATCTGAAGTACTATTGAAATACAACTGCAGGAGAGCTGTATTACTAATAAACAGCTGCAATAGAAGCATACTACAATTACACTGCAATAAAACTGCAGCAGCACTGCAATGTATAATACAACTGAAGTATAATTCAATAAAACCGAAGTGCAGTACTAATAAAATGCTGAACAGTAACACTGAAATGCAACCAGAATATTCAAAATAACAAGTTTTATTTGCACACATTTGCAATATAATAAATTAAAGTATAAAACAACAGCAACGCAACAATAAATGAGTTTACTTTTCTTTTATACTTAAAATAACAGGCTTAATGTACTTGCAGTACTGTTTATTTACAAATCACACAAACATGAACAGTTCTTCCCCTGTTATTCAGGCAGGTTTCCTTTTTTGAAGAGCTTGTCCTCATTGTTCTGCTTGGTTCTTATCTTAGATGTGGAAACACTGTTTTAGACGTAGACTGGAAAAAAAAACAGAAAAGTTTCAGTTATACTTTACACTACAGGCATATTTAGCATGTTTGAAATAAATCTTAATGTAATCTT
>JAUCMS010000105.1:11267631-11273961 GCA_032357445.1 Enteromius radiatus
GTGACACGGAAACTGACATTATCCAGAGAGGAAAGCAGAGGGGGTTCAGAGATCCAAATCTGCAGAACCCCCCTCACATAGCCCAAAACGCCCAACAGCTCACCCTCTGATAGGCAAGAGTGACCCCTCCAAATCCCATTTTAAGAAGGGCAGGAAAAGTACTATTCTCATTCACAACTGAACCCCCCTGCAACTGAGCCTCTGTTCGGAGAAGACGCTCTTGTATGTATACAGACACACTAGCCATCATTTATTTATTTATCTACCGAGCGGATGTCGCTGAAGATAGCAATACTCACTGGCTGATCCTCCTTAAGCCCTCCGGATCTCCAGCAGATAAAGTCCCTGTGCGCCTTCCAATGATTTATCAATTTGCAATGTTTGTTAAGATGGCTTTGAGCTTTAATTCGGGCTGGGATTGGCCACCTGACTGCACCTGTTGAGAGCAAGTGGCCTACTCAAAGGGTCAGTCGATGGAAGACTCGGACAAAGTGCAGCCCTGGGTCTGACCCACAACTTGTCCAATGGAGTTCATAGATCTGGGGTTAAGTTGTCTGCCCTGGTCACTCTCCCTTACCTACCCTAATTACTATACACACATTATATACCTCTCATTGCCCTGTGCCTGAGGATATATTGGCCTTTTCCATTGGATCAGAGAGCATTTTCCTGGTCATCAATGTGTAAATATGATGTAATTATATTTTTACAAAATTGTGTTTACCACATTTGAAATTATCATCAATAAAAAAAACTGTGTAATCATCTAAAAAAACAGATAGATACACACATGTAATGTATAATGTATAATATCATGTATTATATATGAATATATATATAACATATGTAGATAAAAATGTGTGACAATAATAATATGTATATGTATATCTGACTGTGAGTACATACACACACAAACACGTGGATATTATTATTACCACATAATATATGTATGCAGTACAAATGTACATTACGTAGGCATGTAACATACTTTAATTTATTTGGTTTTATACATCTATTTTCAAATATATATAATGATTTGTATGTATTTTTCATGTATAGTATGAAATGTAAAAATGTATAAAAAGTCACAAAATATTTACATATAAAGAAATTTTTATGTAATTTTTACTTAATATTATAATAATATATACACACATACATATATGCATACATAAAAAGAATGAAAAACTAATTATTTATTAAAAATAAATAAAATTATTTTTGGTAAAAGAAGTCACTATGAAGAATATCTTTTTTTTTTTTTTTTTTTTAAACACCAAATTATTATTCTGGGAAATATAATTTCATGGTTTTCTAAAATAGTTTACATAAGCCCCAGAGTGCAAATATAGTTCATTTACAATTCAAAGATGTGAATATTTATAAGGAGCACTCCAGAGAGGCCGGTGATGGACAGTCATTAGATGTTCCATTAGATGCGTCAGTCCGGCTGCTCGGTGAAACAGACCCAAGGTAGAGACAAGCTGATGAGCTGGTGTGTGTCGAAGAGGGCAGACTGTCAGGCCTCGGTGTGAGGTGGCTGTCAAAGCCCTCTCCATGATTATACACCTGACCCCATCATCCCTGCCCGTTACCCGCCACAGACATTTCTGTCACTACGCCTGCCATTTTGCTTTCCAAGGTGCCAGCCGGGGCAAGCGCGGCCACGTTTTAGTGTTGTTTATTGATTTCTGACCCCACGCTTAATAGTTTTCCCAGGCCCCCCAAATGGCTTTTGTAAGCAATAGGGTTTGTACATCTTGCCGATCAATACCTTTTATATTTACAATAAAATTGAAACGGCCTGCGAGCAGACTGCTGGCCCGGCATTTGTCATCCCTCTGCAAGGGAAAACTATGTCATTATCTGAATTAAAACATTTATTTCTGATTAAGAGAGTGTCCTATCTCATTAATTTTTCCCCTTCCAATACGAGGGGAATGGAATCGTATTGATTTTCGCACTTTTTACACATCTCCACTACTGGGAAGATAATTGAGAAGTTAGCCAGAATAAATGAAGTTTCTAGTCTAGCACAGCAAGCCAATACCTTGGAAATGTAAGGTGTTTTTGCAGCACAGGGTTTTTAATTTTGCTGCGGGTATGGACAAGGGGGCCGAACAAATTGGATTAAGGTTTGGGACATGGCGCTGGGGAATAGGGGCCGATCTCAGCAGGCGACAGGGGTAATAAGACAAGCCTCAGACTGTCCCCAACTCCAAAAAAGCACTATCACAAGAGGAAGTCTAGATTAAAGAACCCAAAGCCTATCAATGCGAAGTTGCGCTCAATCTATCCCTCCCACAAAGCTTATTGTTGAGGTGGAATTGAGAGATTGTGATCGATGGCTGAACTAGACCCTTCAATGTTGCTTGGCCATTGATTAGGCATTACTAAATGAATGCGATTATAGAGGCTGTTTAGTCTTCATTTGGGGAAGCGATTTCTAAGCTTTTTGTGTTGCCAAATAGAGACTTTCACAGAGAAAACATAAGTCTTTGCTATTTATTAGCAAGATCAGAAGATGGAGAAATATTTTCACTTGCCTTTGAATAAATATTGAACCAAAATATCGTTATTATAGCCCACCAAAAGGTAAATGAAACGTTCTTACTGAAGAAAAATTTAGATAAAATTAAGAAATTTCACAAAGAATTACAAAGAAATGGCAAGTAATTTACAGATTTAGATTTAAATTTTCTTATTTGTTTAACAGAGAAAATACAAGCCTTTGCTATCTAGAGCATGGAGGAACTTTGAAAAATTATCAATATTAAAGCCCACTAAAGGTGAATAAATATTCCAACACAGTGAAAAAAGAAAGAAATCGCAAGGAATTTTATTTTAACAATAATTACAAACAAACAAATAAATGCTGCCAAATAGTGACTTTCATATTATTATTTTTTTTTTTAGAGAAAACAGGATTTTGCTATTTATTAGAATATTTGGGACATTATATGGGTTAACATTTTTTATTTTTCTTTTATGACAAAATCATTAGAATATTAAGTAAAGATCATTTTCCATGAAGATATTTTGTAAATTTCCTACCATGAAATATAATAAAGCTTAATTTTTAATGAGTAATATACATTGCTAAGGAATTAATTTGCATATCTTTAAGGGCAACTTTCTCGTTATTAAATGTTTTGCACCCTCAGACACCAGATTTTAAAACAGTTGTAAAACAGCCTATTGTCCTATCTCAACAACCCATATATCAATGGAAAGCATGTATACATTTGAATTTCAAAAAACTAACCTTTATGACTGGTTTTGTGGCCCAGGGACACATTTCACATTGCACAAAGTATCTTTTTTAAAGCCCATTCTAAACACTGAAAAATGACTTTGCTAGGAAAATTGCCAGTAAATTTTGCAAATGAAAGGCGAATAATATATGGAATAGTATTTTCTTGTTTCCATACTCAAATAATCTTTATTTTTTCAATTCAATAAATACATATAGAAATAAATAACAAAATCTAAAAATAAACAACATTAATAACAAATATTTGTACATCTGTACAATATTTTATGTTGTTTCTAGTCAGCTGACCCGTACCTGATCAGTTTACTTATATTTAAACTGTTAAAGCTTGAATGACCAAAGGCTCGCAGTTCACTGAGCTTTACAGATACAGTACCTGGCCACAGCTCTGGGACAGAGAGAAAATGTTGTCTGACTTTGAAAGGGCATCGTCCATCATGACTTTTCTCAGCCTGTCAGCGAACGGATAGACGAATGGATCAGTGGGAACCCCCCACGTCTTATCTCCCATTTCCCCTTTCTCTGCCCACTGACCGGCTCACTGGCTAGCAGGCTAGACACCTCTGCTTCAGGCGAGTAGCTGATCAGCCAAGGATCAGGAAAGCTGCCAGCTAGCTGCCTCTGAAACAGGCCTGACAGCACATTAATTCAACCTGCGGAAATCACTGCAAATAGGCAGGAGACATTGTGTCCACTGAGAGCGAGGAAAATGGAGAGAAAGAGGAAGAGAGGGAGAGTTTGAAAGGGAGAGATAGGAAGAGAGTGAGAGGAGCCTTTTAATGAGCTGCTATAAGTTACTCTGTCTGACTTGGCCATTAGAAGACTGTAATGCGCAATTGGTTGAGAAAATGTGTTGCAACTGTGATAGGCGCCCATGCCAAAGGTGGTTTAAATCACGAGGGACATGTTGAGTGTTTCACTGAGGTGAATTACATTCTTGGGCTGTTTTATTGCTGTATTTAAGGTTCTGTTGAGAGTTAGACTGATTGATTTGACACCTCAGAATTTGCATCCCTTTACCAGAACCATAAAAATGTTAAAAGATCAGTCTGATAAAACAAGTTGCTGTGAGTGATCAGAGCTTGTATGTAATGGGAAAGTTAGTGGGTCCTTTAACTGGAATATCAGGAGCATTGTTTCGGAGAGAATGCCTTTACTTTATGCATCACTTTATAACTGCTAAGACAAAGTCTGTGCGTTCAGTTTTCTCCATTAAGCAAATATATCCTTTAGAGGTCACACACAACAATACAGCAGTGTCAATGATGTGGTGTTATTAGGGAGTAACAAGAAATGTTTATGTATTTACGCATTGTTATTGGAGTTAGTTTTTATTAGTGCATAATATGCCAGTCTATGTATCACTTTATGTACATTTCATTTAATGTGTTACTCACTATCTATCTATCTATCTATCTATTTATCTATCTATCTATCTATCTATCTATCTACTGTATCTATCTATCTATCTATCTATCTGTCTGTCTGTCCGCTCTTGATATTGGGCTTTGGTACAGCGGGAGTTACAAAAGAAAATGAATGAATGGTTGGATGGATGGATAAATAAATAAAATGCACATTTGAAGTTTTGACACATTATCCAAAGTTATTAATAATATTAATTATAATAAATAAAAAAAATCATACTCCAGCTTGACAACTTCTCTGTATAAACAGGTCCCTGGCACCAGCTATTTTTTACTGTAAATTATGCCTGTGCAGAGCATATCATGTTAATTTACCTTTCAACAGCTTGTTACTTAAAAATATCTTTATACTGCCATAGCATTTGTCATCACAGTTTAAACAATCAGCGTATTGAATATTATAATGAGAAGTTCTGCCTAACCTGTAAAATGACAAATCTCATTTGTTCATTTACTAATACGCCCTCAGTGGAGAAAGGAAAAAAAAAAAAAAAAAAAAACAGGGAGCCAACAGCTTTATTTTCTGTTGCATTTCTATGCATGGAGTAATCTGAGGAGGAATACTCTAAAGGCTGGGAACATTCATCACAAGCAAATCCAAACATAGATGAAAAATTACAGGATTAGCAATGACCTTCCAACCAATCAGCCACCGTAATTACACTCGTTTATTATAGCCTGCAGAGACAGAGCAATACAGAGATGACCCTTCACCAAAACAAAATGTTTATAAATGTACAAGCCAAAGAAGAATGCTAATAGGAACTCATTTTATAAGGCATTAGCGCTCTGCCATACATTTATGTGTGTTTCATTTATAAAGGTTTTAGATTAAATGTCTAACCAAATTATTATAATTCCACATACCGTGCAAAGTAAACAATTAGTGATGATGCTTTGTATTTTTAACAATATAATAGTAGGACTATATCTGATATTTAGACTAATAATTACAGCATATATATATATATATATATATATTCTACCGTTCAAAAATTTGGGATCAGTAAGATATTTAATGATTTTTCAAGATATTTATGCTCATCAAGGCTGCATTTATTAGATTAAAAATCCCCCCCCAAACAAATAACTGTAATGTTGTGAAATATTATTTCAATTTAAAGTAACTGTTCTCTGTGTAAATATATTTTAAAATATAATTTATTCCTGTGATACAAAGCATCATTACTCCAGTCTTCAGTGTCAGAAATGAAGTGTCAGACTTTCAGAAATCATTCTAATCTGCTGATTTATTACTAGAATTGTCAATGTTCGAAACATTTGTGCAGCCAAATATATTTTTTGGAACCTGTGATTTAAAAAAGAAAAAAAAAATATCAGGATTCTTTAATGAATAACAAGTAAAAACAGTGCTGAACGTATTTCAAAGAAAACAAATGCAAGACTCTTATTTTGAAATTAAATTACTTTTAGATTGTAAATTCCAGAAAGCAAACCAAATTATATGCAGTAAAATAAATAACAGATTATGAATAATACTTTTATCTGAAGAATGAAAACCAATATGAAAAAAATAATAAAATAAAATAAAAAAAAAAAAAAATATATATATATATATATATATACACACACACACTACCGTTCAAAAATTTGGGGCAGTAAGATATT
>JAUCMS010000105.1:11295389-11316272 GCA_032357445.1 Enteromius radiatus
CAGGGTCCATGTGCACAGTACAGTTCTAATCCGATTCACGATCAGATTAAAGATAATTTGCGCATGAAAACATGGCTTATGATGACTTTTTCCCTCAATACATTCTTAATTTGCTGCTTAATAGTTAGTAAGGTAGTTGTTCAGTGTATGAATTGGTTGGATTAGTTTAGGTAATGAGTTTGATTAGGGATGTAGAATAAGGTCATGTACAATGAAGCATTAATATGTGCTTAATTGGCACTAATAAATATTCTAATAATATGCATGCTAATAAGCAACTAATAATAACTACTAATAAATTAAAGCTTCAAAAATATTTGGAATTATGAAAAATGTATGATAAATTAAACATCAAAATTATATATATATATACAATAGTCAACATTCGAAGTGGATCAAAACCTTTCATCAAAGTTATCCTAAGACAAGAATAGGTATTGTTTTTGATATTAGGACAACTTTGATGAAAGGTTTTGATCCACTTTGAATGTTGACTACTGTATATATATATATATATATAAAAAAACAAAAAAACACAAACACATATATATGTATATATAAACATAAACATTATGATGATGATTATTATTTTACTATCATTACTATTTTAATATAACTGATTATAACATTACTAACTACGCGTTATAATATTACTAAATAGTATTAATAGTAAATAAATGTTATAATCTTATATAATATATAAATTAATATATATATAAATATATATTATATATGTATATCATCATGTATCAATGTGCAATCAAAACATTTTATAGTACTTTTCTTTTGGCAACAGTTTATTCATTTTATTTATAAAAACCCTAAATAGTTACTTAATTCTACAACATTAAATTATTTACAATATTTTCTTTTTTTCTTAGGAAAATGTGTGTCCCTAAATAGCAGCTATTTTCCTAAGCACTTTGTCTCTTCACTGGATCAAACCAGTCACGTTTGTGTTATGATTCCAGTTCCTTAACCACTGGATTACTACCATCCCACTGGTAATCCATTATTACAAAACAGGTGTGGTTATGTCGCACAGAACAAGATGATAAGTCACCAGGTTGTGCGGTATTGATTGGGGTCCTGGAGACTTAGCTAAAGAGGAGGCAGGGGTGAGTGATTGTGTTTTACAGAGAACATTATCAGTCCCTCAGTGGCATTAGAGTCCTGTCCACACATACAGATACACACAGTCACTAACTGACTTAGTCCAAGTGCATCCAATCTTAAAGCCAAATTGTAGACTGAGACGTAAACGCTTCCTGTCCGTTCAGGACATTTTTCATTTCTACTCTTGACCACATTAGCAATTGCTATCTCTTACAAACCCATTGAGGAGAAAATGACACACTGTTATGTCCCATGTCTTTCTCTCAGCTTTATAAGAGAAATACATCTCCTTTCTTCCCAGAGTGTGTGTGTGTGTCTGTTTTTAATCTTGTTCACCTGTTCTTTTTATCTGCAAAGATGAAATAGGAAAGGATGACTTTGTCAAAGAGGCTGCGCCGAGCATTGACTGAGCACGGCATGCTGAGAGCACCAAGATGGATAAATCTGTCCATTAGGAGAATTTAAATAACTTTTACAGTTTTATCAGGGTCTATTTGTTAGGCAGGAGATTTATGGTCAGCCTGTAAGGGCGTCCGTGTTTCTGATCTGCCCCGTCTGGAGATTAAATCTGGATCAGCCTGAGGAGAGACCAGCTTGACTGCCACAAGCCACAATTGGAGATGATCTTATCTCTTTAAAAATTGCCTCGAGTCGACGGCAGGGATGAGCAAGAGCTATTTCTCTCTCTCTCTCTCTCTGTCTGCTGTGTGTACGCCATCTTGCTTTAACCCTCCCTGAACGCATAAACTCCATGTAATCGCAACTGATTCCCTGCACTGATAACACTCACGTAAAGCCTCTCCCAACAGCCAGGTGCAATCTGAGGCACGGGCCGGCCTAACAAGGAATTAAATATTTTTTCATGCTACTGCCCCCACTTTAATTGATTGATGCTAAAAGTTTAGCTAATAAAAAGCTAGCAGGTGATCAGAGGCAATCCTGGACACATCCTCAGAGGGGAACAGGCTGGATCGAAAGTGACAGCTTGCATTTTCGGCTTGAGCCGGTTCTGTCATCTCAGGGGCTGGATGCGCGGGTCTGCCTCTTCAGACCAGAGCCAGTCTGAAACACACATGTACTGCGAATCAGGGAATCAATAGAACACTTAATGAACAATTAGGGGAACAGCTGTAGACCTGTCAAAGACCCATCTGTACATAGCTAGGAGTGTGAAGAGGAGAGAGAGAGAGAGAGAGAGAGAGAGAGAGAGAGAGAGAGAGGATTTCTGGTAGGATGAAGGTCCTAAAGGATAAGATACACATATGCACATATATACCCGTATCGTTACCTTTAACATACTTATTTGAGTTATTTGAACTAGGTAGTATTTAGGAGTTTAAAGCTAATAAAGCTAATAACTATACTAAGTTTGTTGAAAATGGAAAAATCTAATTTTCTCAAATTATTATAATAACTTATTTTAATGTATAATTTTCTCAAAAATCTGGTGCTTAATTGAAGAAATCCAGCCTGATCTCATGGCAATTCGTACCTAACCCTACCCAGTAAAAAAAATCCTGTAGAAATTACAGTATTACTGGCAGCTGGATCCCAGCAACTTACTGTAGATTTAAATTTATGGGCAACGATTTGTTCAAAGATAAATGGACATTAAACATTAAAAAGAAAAAATAAATAAAATAACAGCCTCGTGCAAAGCATTTCTGGGAACTAATATCAGTAAAAAAACAGAAAAAGGTTGATGAGGATTTCTGGTTCCCAGAATACTTTGCACAAGGCAGTTTTTCGGTAAAGATTAAGACTTTTTAAATGTTTAATGTTCATTTATCTGTGAACAAACATTTACAGTAAGTTACTGGCATCCAGCTGCATAATCTTTTTACATCCCGCCCCTAAACCTACCCATCACTGGGGTTTAATCGCACAAAACTGTACGAGTCAGGTCGTACAAATTTTTATGAATTAGTGTTGAGAAATCAGATTTGGCTTTAGCATAATCACAAATCTTTGCAAATATCTGATGCCTAATCAAAGAAATCTAATTATTTTCAATGTTCAGTTGGCTCTGTAGCAAGCTTTAACCTAATCAATAGCTTTAGCCTAAATATACCCTTATGGAAATGAACAACAACAACAAAATCTAGTTAATATAATTAAAACATGGCAAGTTAACCATTGTTTATTCTACATTAACCATAAAACTGTGGTTATATAATTAATCAAAAAACATGTTTACCACACTTTTACTGTAATAAAACCATGATTAATTTTCATAAGAGTAGTAGACAGCATTTAGAAGCCTGATGCTAATAAACCTAATAAATGTATTCCATAAATCTGGTGCCAAATTGCAACTAAAGCTTTAACCAATACTAAATTAGCCTTTAGCTTTAGCCTACCCTGTTGAAAAAGAAAATAAAAAATGAATGAATGACCAGCTTGACCAGATTAAAATAAATGGTCAGAAAAATTTTCTGCAAACTAACTAAAAATTTGCAAATTTTTTCAGTATTGTGTCTCTCTGAAACAATATTGAAATAAAATCTCCCGGCTATTTTCTGTCTTGACTCTCAAGCTATTCATGATGCATAGAGATATATTCCCCAAAGTTGACATGCACTGTAAATGATGGGGATGAAGTGAGCCTCTTTGTCCACTTGTTAAAAGGAAATGTCGACCTTATATGCCAATCAAAGGAAAAAATAGTCAACAAACACACACTTGGATGCACTGACACACAAAAACATTTCTGTTAGATCACTTCAGCCTTCGCTTGCCTCCTCAGACATTATGGATTACTGGTCTATGACTGACAGATATTATGCTTAACTAAGCACAAGTATCTGTACCTGGGGAAAGGCAGATTATAATTGACCTTGGACACCCTCGGTCGTGCTTTATTAAAACTTCATTTAAAAAAGACAAAACCTTGGTGAGGCAAGGAGCCACAGCCATAATGGATTAGATGGAAATCCATTATGCATCGCACACAAGAAAAAGTAGGGACGGAGACCTGCTTTAAAAATATATTTTTAGTACAGAAAATTAATGCCCCCACACAGGGACACTGAATCATTTTAAATGGCCTTTTTTAGTATATAGGTATATGTGTTGAGAAGGCCAATATTTCAGCAGCACAGACTAATGGATCATTAATAGATGAATGTGTTTTGGCTTTTTTCTTTTTCGTTGTAAGATGCTATTTTAGTTCCCTTCGTGAATAAGTAAAGGGTATTTTGCATCTAACATAGTGTGCCCATCTTGTATTTACATTCAGATATAAAAAAGTTTGCTGATGTTACTTTGTTGTAATGTGGTTATTCATATCTTGATTCAACAATAAGGTACTCAGTATGGTTATATTGTGTGCAATCATTGGACTATGTTCGCAGTATACAGCCTACCACAATAAAGAGTTTGTTTTGGTACTTAGATTTGATTGGCTGAGCAATATTACAAGGTTGCGGATATTTGATCCAAAAGATGACAGTCTAGTGGTGGAGATTTTTTTTCTTGTTATGACATAGGGGGCGTCTTCTTTGTGCATCATGAATCACTGAATAATTAATTGCAATTCAGAATATCTGAACAGCTCTAAGGCACCTGATACTGCTTTGACTTAGTTTAGAACTACTTTGTTGTTGTTGTTGAAGGAAAAATAGAACATGTGCATGTCAGATTTCTTTAAAGTTTGAAACCATAACATTCTTGTTTATTTGATGTATATGTTGTTTATTTAATGATAATAATTTAATCTATATAAGAAGATGTAAACAAAGGTTAATAGTTGCTTCGGTGCCAGTGGTTATTGACATTTATTACTATATGACTCCCATATTGTCCAAAGCAATATAAAAAAGATTTTAGCCCAATGATTTTTTCCACCGATATTCTGTATAAAGATGTCCATGGAGTTTTTATTTGTCCAATTAGTCCAATTTATTTGCATGACGTCTAGAAATGAAACTTAAAAAAAAAGGCTACCATATCCAGGTTTTTCTAGACAGTAGTAATCAAAAAAGGTTATTAAGGGGTAAACTAAAATAAGGGTTGTGTTGCTAATGTTAGTGTTTGTTTTGTCTTATTTTTCCATTTTTATGTAACCTTGATGCCCCGGGCCCCTAATTGAGAAACACTGCTCTATAGCACATATATACAGGTTTTTCTAGACAGTAGGAACCCTGATTCTTCAAAGAATCAAACAAAGTTGTTAAGGGGGTGACATTTCATTATTTATTTTTTTTTATTATTTTTGCCTTTTTATGTATTTTTGATGCCCCATAGTGGCCCCTGGGCCTCTAGTCGAAAATCAGTGCTTTAACGGTGCTGCACGCCGATATACACAGTGAAAGTGATCAAGTATTTTCTGCTCTGTATGATCTTCTCACTTATTTATGTTTATGTTTACAGTCATGTGTAGTGCTTCAAATTTAAAGACTAAAAGAACAATATAAAATTATCTCTCTCGGGTTCCCTTTATTGCAGAGGTTTCATTGTGACATCAAGTGGATGTTTTAGAGGAGCCGCTGATTAAGTTTATTCACTGTTGCAATTACTGTCATATCCCCATTAATTAATGGCAGAGTTTTACAGTGTCTTGTATCCTTATGGAGCCTGAAATAATGAGACAAGCAACATGATTTTATCTGTTCGCCTGGGAAAAGAATTTTGGTGCTAAAATGCGCAGACAGTACACCTTGGATTTGTTCTTATGACTGCAAAGAAACACTGGATGGCAAAAGCATGTCTGTGAGATAGATGTTGTGCCTCTCTGTGGTGTAAAGTGTCTCCTCTCATTGGAATGAATGTCTGTGTGTGCATTAGCGGTACTCCTCTCCAACCCCCTCCGAAGCCTCCATCTCAACTGTGGTGCACACATAGCTGATTCGACAGGCCCAACAACAGGCAATATCCCTTGCTTTCAAGCCTTTGCTCCCACCAGCTCTGGATGGATTTGGTTAGTAAATCGTGACAGGGGGTCGGCCATGCCTGAGAGGAGAGGGGAATGAGGAAACAAGTGTTTGCTCCGTATAGCCCAAGAGATGCAAGAAACAGCCCCTGTGATGTCCTGTCACCTGAAAGGCGTATGAAAACAGGCACACACATCTGTTATCTAAATGTTAACTCCAGGCGCCTCGTGTTGTCACGGCAGAGGGGGGACATGGTTGTGGCTGGCTTAAGACCCTCCTCGGGGGAGGCTTGGGTGCTCACAAATGGTATAGTGGTGGGAAAATGCAAAAATAAAACCCCTGTAATTTAAAAGGATGGTTCACTTCAAAATAAAAAAAGTCTCCCATCTTCTGAGGAACATAGAAGATGATATTTAGAAAAATATGGTAACACTTTATAATAAAAAATAAAGCTCCATTTGAATGGAATTTACTCCAAATGAAATTGAAATGGCAAACTCTGGTGTCTATGGAACATTTTAAATCTATTATTCGGTCATTCGAAAAAGACTCGTTGATTTGTAATTGTTTTTAACTGTTTAGACTGTTTATTTGCTGTCTCAATCTGAAAGTCGTGACTGTAACTGCTGTTCAATCTTGGCCAGGACTCTCCCGTGAAAGAGATTTTAATCTCAGTGAGATTTTTGCTGGTTAACCACTCTAACTCTGCGGCCTCCCGCGAACCCACCGGTGGGTTCAAAATTGCATCATCATAAACATTTGTTGGGCATCGCAAACATACAAATATATGGTATCGTTTGAAAGCTTAGATCCTCAGCTTTCAGGAGAACCCCATCACTTTTGCATTTATGTTACATAGAAAAAGATAATAAGGTCTAAATTCGCCCCTCCCGCAATAAAAATAAAAATAAAATAACTACACGCTATGAATCATTAGTAAAAGTAAATAGTCAGTTCATCCTTTATAAAGCATTGTTCCAACATTAATAAGCAGTTTATAAATACAGATGCCTTGTTCTTGGTTTATAAGCATATCTAAATGCACAAAGGAGATTTAAAGGCTCAACAGAACAAATAAACAAACACATCACAGAGGGATACAAAACTATTCATTTCAAGATGCAAACAAATCTAAAACTGTACACTTTATTTATTTCTATGAAATTGAAGGGTTGTTTTTCATTTATGAAGTGTACAGTTGTAAGATTACATTTTTTACATCTTGAAAACATATTTCTGTGTTGTGTATCCTTTCTATGTTGTGTTTGTTTAACATTTCTGTTTGGAAGATGAATTAGCCTTTACGTCTGCTTTATAAATGGTCCTCACTTATGAGCTCACAAAAACAGACATCTGGCGACTACTTAATGCTCTATAACTACCTGACTACAGCAGGAACATGTGTTAATAAAGCATTTATTAATAATTTATTAATCATTTACTTAGACTTTCTAAATGATCTTATTAAACACAGACAACTAAATAGCTGGTTTGTAAATAATGTAATCATTGAAAAAAATGATAAACTGATAATTAATAAAGTATGAAAACACAATTATTAAATGTTATGATCAAGAACAAGGTGTTTATGGTAAACTGTTTACTAATGCATAATAATGTTGGAACAATGGTTTATAAAGGATGAAATAAATGCTTACTAATGCTTAACTAATCATTCATAGTGTGTAGTTATTATAAAGTGTTACACTCTGAATAAAGGGATAGTTCACCCAAAATTTTTAATTCTGTAATTAACTACTCACCCTCATGTCGTTCCAAACACGAGAGACCTTCATTCATCTTCGAAACACAAATTAAGATATTTAATGTGCTTTTGGACCCTGTGTACACAATAACCCAACTGGCATGTTCAAGGCCCAGAAAGGTAGTAAGGACATTTTTAAAATAGTCTTTTGAGGTAAATGAGCAGATATATTTAGCCATGCTGCTATAACATCAGGAAGAAATTTCATGCACCCGTTTGAAAATTCCCAGCATTCCAGAATTCTAGAAGAGGAATGAATCAAACAGGAGAGCACCTGGTGCAAGATGCCTGAGATCAAGCCAAACACACTCCTACTTAAAGACATATGTGCTTATCCGCCAGTGTAAATTAACATGTATAATCCAAAAACATGGGACTACACGGAGCTGTGGCACACCAGTCAGGTTACAGTGAAATCCATCTATCCATCTATCCTCACAGATGAATTACTTTGGATTTAAATATTTTTTATTTTACTTCATGCAATTCTGCATGTTTTTTTCTTCTTTTTGCAGACCTTTCTCGAGTCAGTGTGTGTCAATTAATGTCTGTCCATTTCCATCTGAAAGAAAATAATCAAGTGCATGGCCTAATTTAGCTTGGGCTTCCCCAAGAGAATGTCTTGGAAACTAAAAGAATGACATTAAGGAATAAACGGAAAAAACACTGCACTGATTGTTGATAGTCCATTCAGCATAGATGGCTGCACTTTCTCCATTACAGCCTGCAGCAAAAACCTTATGTCATATCCTATCTTGTCAAAATGCATATCAAAAAGAGAGAGAAGAGAGAAAACTTTATTCAATCCAAATTGCTGGCAGAACGAAGCCGCTCACAGAATTCCACTTCTTTCATCTGTGGAATTCGCTCGCCGGAGCAGATTAGATTTTAAGGCATCTGCCGGAATCAATGCCTCTATTGGCAGCTGTGCTATAACAGAGTGACAGGGTCTGGTATGGTGCAGTAACCGCTGCTGGGATACAGTGAGAGCATGACTCATTAATCAAATATTCATACAGGCAGCATCGTAAATACAGCTAGAACACAAAGTCTCCTCTCAGCCACCATGCCTCCCAGCACAAATGCCCTTTCATGTAACACTGACGGAAAGGTCGGCACGTTGCCTCACCCCTAATGTCCCAAACTTCCTTTTTTCCCCCTCTCTATTTCCTAAATAAAGCCTAGTATGAATTTACTGATCACAGACACTGGAAAACACTATGAGACGATGGGGTTATTGTGCTCTGCAGCTTCTGTCTTCACGACATGCAGTGGTGAGACAAGCAGTGACTTATTCTGTTTGGTCCCACAGAAGGGCAACTTGTTCCCCCAAGCAGACCCTATAATTGAAGGCCATGACCTTATTAATATAAGAATTTGTATTTAACATGAAAATAGCACAAGCATTGCTCAAACGGAACAGAAACAGAGGAATTAACCATGGTAACACAAGGATATTTTCTTTCCCCCGGAAAATGGCGTAATCACCAGATACAGATTTGTTCCGTTTGGCTCAATGGGTGATGAAAAGGAGTTAGCAAGTGCGAGATCGCAGTGTTTGTTGGGGAAGATGAGTTAATAGATTGTAAAGAGGTCAATAACACATTTGTTGTACAGTAAGGAATTGAAGAACTCGAAATCATGCAAGTAATTACAGAAAAATAAGTAGATACATTTTTTAAAACCATATTAGATTTATTGCAATTCTAAAATCGGCAATTATAAAACTGAAATGATTTTGGCAATGAAGGTATGATATTACAATACACTCTGGTGAATTGCAAAACCATTCAAATTGGCAAATGGTGGAATTAATAGGTTTGCATAAATAACAGAAAACACAATTACGCTGGTTAAATACAAGATGTGAACACTGTGTTTGAGCTAGTGTTAGTTCTGTTCAGTGCAGAGTGCTTTGGTTTTTTAGGTGTTTCTAATAAAAATAAAAAGTTAATCACAAAAATTAAGATAGTGTAATATCATCATGTTGACAATTGTGTTAAAATTATATATCAACAAGAAAAAACCCGAAGTTTTAACAATAAATTACTCCTTGATTCATACTGGTTTATGTTTTCTCTTACATCTTTAAAAATAACACGCTGAGCTACCAAGGAAGGACTGATCCTTTCACATATTGGCATTATTCCAATATTTTTGTTGTTTAAATCACTGTACTTAATCTTATATTAAGCAGTTTCTGTGTATCAGTGTGCTATGGGTTTAATATTTCTTACAAAGCTGGTGGCAGAAAGGTCTTTTTCCTTTATGTCATTTAAGAGTTATTTAGGCGATGTATTTATATATACGTCATACAGTGTTTTCTACTCACTTGTGAAGGCACGTTATCCTTCCAGTTAACATAATATAAAACATATCACCATAAAAACACAAGTTCTGTGAAGTTAAATCATGTATACATTTCAATAAGTAGACTATATAGGCGCTTTGATTCAGTTTTAAGAAAAAATTAACTACATGTACCAACATGATTAAAATGAGAACCCTTCACACAGGTCTATTGGATTAATACGAGCACTCTGAAATGTTTGCAGGTTTAGGTTGTACGTGTAATTGAAATCAAATCAAAGGTGGATGCTGGTCAGGACCATATGCATGAAGCAATTATATGGTCAGCTCTTTAAAGCTAATGTACTACTTGCCGTTTTATTTTTAAAAAGTGCTTTTTGTAAAATGGCACAAGGACAGTGTAGCACAGGGTCATATAGTTTAGACTCACAGTCTGAATACAGACCGATCCAGTCCCGAATTGTGGTGCATCACTTGGTTTTGGGTTACTGGCTTGAAGAGTCAAAGCAGCACAAAGTCTCCTGATGTTGTCCCTGCTTTCCTTGCGTCCCTGATGAAAGGCCATTCTCGCTTTTCTACAGCAACTGAAAGTTCATAATCCTTCCCGTGTCCCTTCATAAAGGTGAATGCAGGGTACTTCTCTTTCGATGATGGCTGCAATATCTGTCACATTAATAAACACAGTTAATTAACCATTAGATTTTGTTTTAATTAAAAAGGTAAATATGTCAGATTCTCACTTATAATACAGAAGGACATAACTATAGAACATTTTTCCCTCACAGTAGTCTATGCTGGACACGGTGGCAGTCTGACAGTTTCCAATGTCATAGTTAAATGCTGCCACCTGCTGGTAAATATTTGAATAACAGTCTTTTTCCAGCTCTCAATGGCAATATTTATTTATTTATTTTTTAGACAGTTTTTGTCCCTTTAAAATGAAAGTTATCATGCCATATTAAGCAGCATTTCTGAAAGATTTACCCACCTTTGACAGCTCGTTGCTAATTCTTTCATAGTGTTCAACATTTTTCGAGTAGAATCCAATCGTACAGCTTGGGTCCATTTTACTGAAAGGCATTTTCTTTGGTGATGGGCAATGAAAAGACTTTAAAGAAGAAAACAAGTTGAAATATCCTTTAAAATTAGTCAAAATAACCATTTAGTTCCCGGTTTTTAAAATCACAGTCATCCAAATGCACAACTAAAGTATTAGACATTTTTGTCTATAATATTTGTCTATAATGTAACGTATGTTAAACTATTCAGCCCAGTTCTCTTCCGAATGAGTGATGCGTGTTCACGCGAAACAACCAGATTGCAGAAATGAAAGATTTTCCTTTTTGACACATTTTTTGACAAATGTTAAATTCTGCCTGAGATCTGAAAGGCTTAGACAGCTGAGCTAAAAGTATGGCCCAATATTTCTGTCTTTCGCCAGGCCACTTTCCACAGCACACAAAAAGCGTAAAAATAAGTTATGATGCTGAAATATAAAATGGTTGGAGCTATATAAAATATGTTGGAGCTGATACAAAGTACAGAACAATGTGTAAATCTCTTGTGTTCGGTAATTGAGTGTGGAGGTCTACTTTCAGATTCATACCCTTAAGTACAGAAACTATTAAATTCACATCACTGTGTGGCGGTCAGCTTTTTGTAATTCCACATTACCTGCAGAGGGAAATCGCTTGTGCTGACATCCACAAAAGACTGACAGTAATGAGGATCCATGTAAATCAAGCTGTCATCTGCAAGGACAAAACAAAAGACAAGTTATTCAAAAACCACAGTGATTATTATAATGCATATCCTTGCCCAATTTCTATGCAGAGCAGCTCAAAGTCACCCACCTCCGCTGGGCTTCAAACAATCAAACGAGAGAATTTTTTTGGTCTTTCCTAAACTCGGATGGATTAAACGCTGCATAATCGAATCTGGTTGTACAAGCACATTCTTTATGCCGCAAAAGGGGCTGTCACTTAATTTTGGTGTAGAGAAATTACTTTTACAAACACGCAATTATATTAGATCATTTGCATATGATGAATGCAGACGACAGGTTGAAGCTGGCAGGGAGAATGTATTGCTTGTCATTTAGACATCATCGCAGAGTGTGTTTCCAATTGCTAAAATGTAAATGGGTAAATATTGACTACCTACATGTACAACTGAAGGTTTCCACTGGCTACTGAAGGTGATGGAGAGTGGGCTACTCTGGGTAGCTCTGAAATCTATGCAAGCTGCTTATGCAAATGGAAAAGGCCCGCTATTTCAGATACCCTCGCATGATGAATGGTGTAGCAATTCTGATGGCTTTGGGAAAAATAAAATAAGCTTGTCTGATGGCGCTGGCCCTCTCTTTTTTCTATGCATTCATTTACTTTGTCTCCTAAGAAAGACTAACCTTGAAATCCAACAAAATAGTAGGCCTGTTTAGGCTTTCCGCCAATGATGCCGATACAGTACTCTAGGCTTAATATGCTCTAGGGAAAAGAGAAAGAGAGTCGTTAAGATCACAGTATTGAAGTCGATAACCACATCTTTAACAAATATTTTCACTGTCATTGTATAATCTGCTTTGTAGTTGTATGAAAGGGTGGTTTCTGAAAGCCTCACCTTGACAAAACTCAAGTATTCCGGGTTGATTTTCTCTCCACCGAGTCTCACAGGAATGAGGATGATGACAGCTCTACTATCGGGGGCAGCTCCAGAATTGAGTCCCTGAGGATCTCCGGGGCTGCCTGTCTGCTCTGAATGGCTATCGATAACATCAGCACTGTACACTGAAGAAAATCAATAAGGTCAAAACCGGGCCCTTTGCCTGTCCCTCTTTCTGGTGAGTGGGACAAATGCAGCCGGTACTAAATCTAATTGTACTTGTGTCAACACATGATTCATCTACATCTGTATGATCTTTGTAAGTTAACTTACATTATGTAATATTACGTTAAAATACATACAAATATACACATACAAACACACACACTTTCTTTCAAAAGTTTAGGGTAGGTAAGATTTTTTTATGGTTAATTTGATTTAAAAATATAATAAAAATAGTAATATTTTAAAATGTTATATTTTAATATATTTTTAAAATGTAATTTACTTTTACCTTTTATTTTATTTTATATTTCATGAAATTCTAAAAAAAACATTTTTTATGAACATTACAAACAGTATGGTCCAGAATTATGCTTAATATAATTTTTTTTTAAACGTATTAAATATACATTCTGGTTTCAGATTTGTTGACCAAATCTAACAATCATACATAGAGTAGTTTAATTTTATACTGTATATAGAATCTCACCAGAAGCACAAAATGCAAGTACAAATTTAAATTTTACCAACTACTGGAATTTTTCTGTTTCATATTTTCCCTTCTGTTGTTGTTCTGTGAAAAATCTAAGATTTAGATTTTTCATACCAGTGCAGTCCTGTGCTACATAAACGCTTATCCCTTTTAGCATCGCATCTACTGCTTCATCAACAGCTTTTCTGAGGAAAGGAGAAGAGCAACAGGGTAAGAGAGATATTTGCCAATCATCATAATGAGGAATGGGTAACATAAAGGACTTAAAAAAATAAAAACTAAATAATGCATTTTTTACCGGAGTATGTGTGCCACCACTGCTGGCCCATACCAATCTCCTGCACGCTTTCCAGATGTCATTCCTAGCTGCACTAGTCTGTGGATGCCCAGGTGGGCTGAGGGTGCATCCCCAAACCAGGACACAATGGTGCGGTGATATTCCTCTTGCAGGTACGAGTCAGCCTCCTCAGCCCCTCCTTGTGCAGCATTGACAGGCTGGGTGACCTGCGCTCTTTCCCCTTGAATGGAAGCCTCTAATGTGGCCACCAGTCTCCGTGCTGCACTGCTGGTCCATGTCTCTGTATCCAAGGGCTCCAAGGTCAGTGCTTCTGACCAGGTCCAGTCTGGCGATAGAGATTTTTTATTTATTTTTTTTTAAGTGTACTTAAAGGATCATGATACTGAATCTGGAGAAATGGCTGCTAAAAGCTCAGCTTTGCAATCACATGAATAAAATATATTATATTATAAAATTAGTCATATTACTATTTTACATATTAATATTTTAATATATTCTTCACATAATTAGGTCAGCATAAGAGATGTCTAACAAAAACATCACCAAAATCAATTAACCCAAACTTTTGACTAGTTGTTTAATTAATTTTTTTTTTTTTTGGATAATTACCTTATAATGATATCTATTAAGAAACAATGCAGTAAGGAACAATGGAACGGAAGTCTTTCACAAGTCCTAAAAGTTTGTCCTAGATTTCTCTGAGAGACAGACGTATTTAAATTTGACTTTTAAATAGACATTGGGGCTTGTGCTTTAAGAACAAAAGTCCAATTACGATACTCAGCTTAGTCAGTATTTCACTTTTATTACATTTTATCCTCACAAACAGAGTGGGTGTCTGAAATGGTGCAAGTACAAGTGCTGAGGGTCATAAAGGTGCACGGACCTGGCTGTGGAGCCATAAGGCAATGACCTTGCTACTTGTCAAGGCCTGTAATTGGCTAATAAGTATATTTTATTAGCCATTAGCCTCTTTATAGACAGATATTTCTATAATGGCATATTTCATTATAGACGTGGGCTCTGGATGACGCTTCAATGTTGTTTTTTGAATGAAGGTATTAAACTGGCAAATGTCGTGGCCTGTTCACCATATTACACAAAAATGCCCTCCATCAATCATATGAGAACTCATTCATAGACAGTGACAACCTCTGACACTGAAAAACCCAACCTCTGAAATGAAAAATAATACAGAATTTCAATATGCAAATGAAGAGATAAAAACTTTGGCTACTTAGATTTAAGCAACACACACCTCAGACCTTTTTTTTCTCTTGCATGGACAGTTACATATGTTATTATTATTTTTTTTAATCTACTGTTGCTTACCAAAAATAAAAACACGTGACTCTAGTTCATCCAATCCAACATCCTGTTGAGCAAGTATGTTTATAATATATTCATAATTAAGATAACTTTAACAAAAATTTGAGTCCTCTATTTTTTTTACTTTTTTTTTTTTTAGAAAAAAAGTCTAAAAATGTTGAGAATAAACTTGTTAAATTACGAATAAGTTATTACATTTTGAGAAAACAAAAATTATATTTTGAGAAAAATAAAAGTTGAAAATAAATGCGTTAAATTACAAGAAAAAAATCATTACATTTAGACAGAAAAAAAGTATAATAAATTATTTAGAATAAACTAATTTTTTAATACTGGGAAACATTTGTTAAATTTCAAGAAAAAAATATAATATTTAAATAAAAAAAGACCTGTGATTGTCAACAACACTGACGTGGAAAACAGGAGAAACACTGCGACAACAATGCATTGTCAATAATTTTCAATCCACAAAATAATATTTGATGGATTTACTGTAGTAACACTAATCCTAGCTAATTAATAAATCATTATTATTAAACACTCGTGAGGCAGTTGACCACTAGTCAATCGCATGATATGCTTTACTCAAGTGAATTACTTTCCGACCTACGCCACCACAGACACTGACTGACTCAGTTCAAAGAGATAAAAAGAACCTAATGTGAGTGTGTAGTTTCTGCACTTTTTATTCTCAACATTTTATTTAGAGTTTTTTCTCAAAATTTAACTTCAATCTTTATTATTGCTTGGCCCTAAACCTCCTTCGTTTATAATATTGTTTCTTCAGTAAAAAGTTGTTCAAGATCAAGCGAACAATTCTAAACAAATATTTTAGTGAGAAAAAAAAACAAAAAAAAAAACATAACAAGATGTTAATAACAGACTGGAATCATGTTTTTATCAGCTGTTTGGACTCATTCTGACAGCACTTATTCTCTGGTGAGCAAGTAAGTAACGTAATGCTACAGTTCTCCAAAATATCTAAGTTTTGGATGGCCTGAGGGTGAGTACATTTTCAATGCAATTAAACTGTTAATGTCACATAGAAATACATACATTATACACATATGACCTGATCTCACCTCTACCCAAGATGTGAAGCAAGAGAGCCTGGGCCAATATCATCTGCCCGGCCCGGAGTGTACAACCCCACCCACAGTCTGAAGTGATAGTAGAGCCAGGAAGAACAGGAAACTCTTCTCGATAGGTCAGCCAAACTCGTGAGGTGAAGTCCTTGCGAAATCCATCAACATTACCTGTGACAATATCGTCATCTAAAGCCTCAGGAGTACAACTCTCAGTAGGGCTTTCATCATCTGAGGACAACAGTTGGCATTTCATTATACACCTTGAATATTGGTGGGTACATTTAATTTGAAAATATGAAATAATAACACACAAATAAAACTGTAACACGATTTGACAGATTAAACACCTTACCAACAGCCTTGAAGTGGTAGCATTTCCCCAACAAGAAAACAGGAGAATTACGACTGAAGGCAGTTTTTGACTTAAGAGCCCAACCTTGAAGGGTTAAAAACATTTCATGCTTAGTCACGTGTACAGGTATGTCACAGTTTTGTGACACGTGAAGGACGGAAACTAATAACGGAAAATTAACAGTGATATGTAAAATCTCTCGGTACATACTATATTTTACATTGTGCCATGCTGACATGAACTTGGACTTGAGTTTCTCCACCTCGTCGGTCCCTTTAGTCTCCATTTTATCAGCCACGGAGCAAAACCCATCACAACACATACGATGAAGTTTCTGTGAAAAGTTTTCAGTACGGCCAAAACAAGTTACATCGTACTTGGAAACATGCTATTGATTTTAACTTCTCTAAGGCTTAGATGACATTTCCGCCAAAAACATAAGAATACGATAAGTTTGCATATGAAATAATCATCAAATCACTGTTCAGAATTCAAATTTATTAACATAGATGCATCTCAGGATACTGTCTGACTAGCATGCTAATTATTCAGTAAACTTACTCAGTTTACAAAACTGCCTAACGTTACAACAAGCATAAATGCAAACAAGCGGCGAATGCTTTGCAAAATAAGCAATTAAACAATCAACTAAACACTTTAAAACATACCTGCTCACATGTCTTGTTATACTTAAGAACTCACTGTGCATCTACTCTTTTCTGTTTACATTTTGAGGAAGCGGCCATCTCGTTCGGTCTCGCGGTACTTCTGATGTTCTCCCGTCTGGCGCAATCACGTCTGACTCATTTCCACTAAACGATTCCTTTGTACTATTCGTTCGAACTGTTTAAAAAACAAAACGAAAACAAAACACACACAAACAACAACAACAGTAATAATAATATAATAGTGTTTGTTAAGGTTTAACAATAAAGGATGGTTGTGATTTGCGGTTATGTGGTATGTGGTTCCTTTTAAAATCAATTACAACAAGTTTTTCTTTTTTTAAATGTTATAATAAAATAACCAATTTATTAATAGTAACATTGTGTACTGATAAAAAAAAAAATTACATTTAACTTATCTATTACTTAAGGTTTTCTGCGGTTCATAAGTATCATTTTGCCTTTTAAGAAACATCATTAGATTATCAATACGTGTAATTCATATAATTTAATTTAATAAATTAAAATATCCAATAAATCTGTCATTGTCCACAGATTACAGGACTGGTGGAAATGGTAACGGATGCATTTCACACTTTTCGCTACACAGATAGCTTCCTGTAAAAGAGCCCTCTATTGTACGCACAGATATGAATCAGTCTGGGAAGACTTCAACCCACGGTCCCAAAAGACTGAAAGATGGTGTGCGTTTATTTTTCCGGTTATACGGTACGTTCTCACCTCTCTTGTGGTGCGTCTGGAGCGCGTTATTTTCCCCCAGCCGTATTCCGACAAGTCCCGCCCCTACTTGCTCTCTGTTTATTATGGTTACTACGGCTTTATGAGTGACTTCGCAATTGCCCAATCACAGCCTTACTTCACACGTAAGGAGGCGGGCTTTGTGGAAATACGGGCACGGGTGGGGTAGGAATATCGCGGCTGGAGCGCTGGGGTTACTCGAGCACTCAGCGGCCACAGTCATGGCTGAGCGCCGCGCCTTTGCCCAGAAAATCAGCAGGTAAGGATATCTAACGCACCTCCAAGCTATTGCGTTTACATGTATTCTTCCGGCGCCCTGCGACAATTCTTTGCGTGCCTCCTAATGCAGCTGGCGAGCGTGCCAGTCTTTCCCAAATAAGGCCTAGCCGTTGAGTTAGCTGGAGCAGACGCTGAGTTTATAGGCTCTGTCTCAAATCCTAGAGAGCTGCCTATCCAGACTACACGTTTGGTTTTAATAGGCGCGTTTGGAATGTCGTCTAGGTAGGTACCTTACTTGGTTTTGAGACACATCCATAGAGATGCCCGAGTGACCCACCCTAAGCTGCACAGCGGTATGATGCCTTTGTGCCTCTATGCATTAATATCAGTCTTTATCCATAGGGTTATAATCCATAAATGCGCCTTTTGTTAAATCCATCTATGGATCTAACGATGCAGACTAGGGTGAATCAATGAAATGCAGTCTTTAGGGTTTGTAAGGCGATGGCTTGACATCTTGACACATCGGGATGATTATGAGATGTTATACTGACAGTATGCAAGCATATGGTTCATATTAGTGTAGTAACTCAACATGCAGTCACATGTTTAGTGCTCCACGGATTTGATTACATGATGATGATGTTAAACTCTAAAGTAAATAACGAGACTTAAAAATAAATGTAAACAGTGACTTTAGCCTGAAGATCATGAATAATATTTATGCATAGTCATTTCTGGTGTTTTATGGCGAACACCATCAACTGACAAAGGATCAGATGTTCTTGCATGATATTGATGGTTTGCATTGTTGTTGTAGTCATGCAGCTATTATAAAGCCTTTAAGACCATTTCATCTTGAGATCCAGAATGACCGGAAATACAGTGCATTATTAAATTTCAATCCCTGTAATGACACTGTGATTAATGTTTAGATTTGTTCAAATTTTGGCTGGTGGCCCACAATTTCTGGAGCAGGGGCTTTAGGTTATCATAATAGACTATAATTAAGTCTCATCATTGGCTTAAAAACATATCCTTTCAGTTGAGATTTCCTTTGTGATGTTAAATCAGAGATTAGACCACATGGATTTAAAAAAAGGAAGTGACCTTTAGGCTCCCAGGTGGTTTCCACAGTCTTGGCATTTTCAAGATGCTTGAAAACGCTGTTGTCTTGTCAGTGACGTGTAATAGGATGATTTGATCAGTTCAGTATAGACTTTGTGGCACTTGGGGCCTTGATTCCAATCGTTACTTTTTACCTAACCAAATAAAGAATGTGTGTATTGATATTGATCAAGGAAAAAGCTATGCATTTTGTTTTATTCATAAGACAGGCAGTATAGGTACTACTAATAATATAGAAAGCAAAAGGCCACAGAAAATCAGTGTGTTCTACTTTATTTTACACAAAGCAAAACTGAAAGCACTGAAAATAAAAAAAAATCCCCACTTCTTATTGAATGACTTCCTAACTATACTCAGACAAAATTTGAATGTCACAGAAGCTGTTTCTCATAGCTCTGTTTACTTAAGTGCAAGATGTTTTCAGAGATGTGTGAAATATGCACTGAAAGTCACTGTGTTATCCTGTGCCTTGGTAAACAACACATCCGTGTGGGCTAATCATCTGTTCCCTCTTCAGGAATGTCCAGCCTAAATAAAGGTCCCTCTAGAACCAACAAGGGCATAGGGGGCGGGCTTTTGATTCTGTGTACCTCATTTTATGTGTTGGTAGGGAATTTTGATTATTGACCTTCTATAACCTGTGCACTGTACTACAACAAAGACATTCTGTTAATAGGCCTGTAGTAAATTTGGTTCATACTGTAGATACCAGACACATTGCTTTCATTAAAAACTTGATAGTGTAGATAAAACTGAATAATAATAATTTTACAGTCTTTTGCTATTACTAGTAATGACCCTTTGACTTTTACTTTGGCTTTGGTGTATTTTGGTGTGAGCTCATCTAGTCTAGTCTCATTACAAGATTTTTAAGAGTGTTTTTCTGTTGACTTTCCCTGATATTTTATGTTTTGTTTGTTTCTTTACTATATTACAAATGCTATTTTTGTATTTTAAATCAAATTCAAATATGAGTTAATTTAAGTTAGATTAAAAGTAAAAAAAAAATAATGAAATGAAATGAATGAAAAATGTCACCACATTTTCAGTGCATCATTTTTGTGAGCCTAGTATCCTCAATTAGTTTGTATCATAAATTGTTATTTAAAAAAGCCTGGGCCAAGAAGATCATAAGGCTATGTTTACTACTGTACTATTTTATCAGAAAGCGGTTTGTATACTGTACATATTTTGATTATGCTTAGAATACCTGGATTGTGCACTGATGGACTGTACTGTTCTTTATCAAGCTTTATTTTCAGTGTGACAACAAAAATCAATTCTTTCTTGATTTATTTTGGCTCATGTTAATAGGTATTGTTACATACAAAAATGCAAAATAAATACTTATTTTCTACTTGATAATTCAGTAGCACTAAATTAAACATGATGAATTATAGTCAAGTCATGACTATACATTAATTTTATTATTGCATACCATTTGGTATGTTATTGGTATGATTTTGTTGTTAATGTTTTTGAAAGGCAGCATATATTTGATTAAAAATACAGTAAAATGACTAGGGATGCACCGATAGCGATCGGCCGATATGTTTGCGCGTTTTGTCGGTAAAAGCGGTTCTGTAATCTGCAGTAAATGCCATCAGGTGCGTGATTTCACATTGAGCCGTATATACTACACAAAGCCGTTGTTTACTGACGAGCTG
>JAUCMS010000105.1:11316384-11335949 GCA_032357445.1 Enteromius radiatus
TCCCCCACACCATTACACCACCACCACCAGCCTGAACTGTTGATACAAGGCAGGATGGATCCATGCTTTCATGTTGTCGACGCCAAATTCTGACTCTACCATTTGAATGTTGCAGCAGAAAT
The DNA here is from genome assembly GCA_032357445.1 of Enteromius radiatus. NCBI lineage: Eukaryota > Metazoa > Chordata > Actinopteri > Cypriniformes > Cyprinidae > Enteromius > Enteromius radiatus. The sequence continues at coordinate 11,316,507 of JAUCMS010000105.1, forward strand.
CGAGACTCATCAGACCAGGCAACATTTTTCATTTAATGTAATATAATATATTAAATATATATTGTTTTATTCTAAATATACAATTGCAGGGCAATTTATTCAGTGCGTGAATATTAACATTTATTGGTAGTATGAAATAAATGTATTTCAAATTCAAAAGATGTCAAGTACATTTATTTTTCATTAGGGTATGTATATTTTTAATAAATATTTTGAAATGTCATTTTGCTGAATTTACAGCTTTTATTACTGCAGTCCTCAGTGTCACATGATCCTTAATTCTAATATGCTGATATGGTGACCAAGAAACATTTCTTCCTATCAATGTTGAAAAAGCATGTGCTGCTTTATAAAAAAAAAAAAAAATTAGTAATTGAGAATTTCATTTATAGAGTGAAATGACAGTCAAGTTATTGGATTGGATCTGTTTTGTATTATGATGCCGTTCTATGCTGTTTTGTTATCCAGGACTGTAGCGGCTGAGGTCAGGAAGCAGATAGCTGGTCAGTACGGAGGCTCACCTCAACTACTCAAGAACCTCAGTGTGGGTGGGAATGCGACTAGCAATGCTGTAAGTACTACATTTCAAAGAGAATATACTTTTCTATCTTAAATCTCAGAGATTGACACTTCAAAGAGTATTTACCTCTATCCCTTCTTCACGATGCTGTCTATCTTTGTAGGTAGCGGCAAGAGTTCTCACATTTTTTTCTGTTCCCCTTTGGATTTCACCCTACAGATTCCTCTGACTGAGGCTGTAGAGCCAGTGGATTTTGAAGAGTATTTGATCACGCACCCTCCCCTTATAGAGTCAGGACCTCTGAGAGATCTGATCGAATTTCCTCCAGATGACATTGAAGTGCTTTACACACCAAGAGAGTGCCGAACTGTCGGCCAGGCTGTGCCTGAGGAGGGGTGAGTGTGTTTAGTAATAAACCTGCATGTACGTATCTCAAGAGGTGTTATTGAACAAAATTAAATCAGAGTGTCAATTTGAACAGTTTTAAAATGTATGCTGTGATTACCCCAATAGTATATATGCCTTTTATATAAAACTTTGTACATATTGTTTGTTCCTTTTCTTAAATCCTTTTCCAGTGAGAATGATTCACACGTTCGAGACTGCACCCGGTCTTACACTGAGGACTGGGCTGTCGTTAACCGCAAGTATGATGCTTCACTACATAGGTTCTCTCTTTAGAATTCACACAACTGTTTTTTTTTTCTTGTTGAATGGTTTTAAATATGGAAAATGTGTTATATGGATTTGAAAGTGTTACGTTACTAGTGCCTCTTTGTGATTAACGGATGTCCCAATCCTGCGGAAGTATCTGCGATGCTGTCTGTGGATTTCTGCAGGCACAAATTTTGTGTGGGCCTGCTCATAAATGACAAAGAGGAATTTGAGTGCATTTTGCCTACGGTCTTTCTCCAACATGCTGATTTTATGATACTTTTCACTGAGGGATTTTAGCTCTGCTCAGGAGACAAACTCAAGCAGCTTCCAAGATATTTATATGGCTTTCATAAGTTGCTTTGAATCAGTTGCCTTGGTGATTCTTAATTGATAAGTTCAAACTCTCATCTTAACTGTGATCATATAATGGTTCTCACTGTAACCATTGATCGTAATCCAAACATATAGGGCCGGTTTCTCGGATAGGAATTAGATTAAGCCAGGACTAGAGCTTTGCTAATTTAGGACATTTAAGAATTTTTAGAAACATGTCTTACAAAAATGCATTATCTGTGAGCATTTTAAGACCAAACAATGGCAAAACAGTTTAGACAGCTCTTAACATTTATTTTAATCTAGGATTAGTTTGGGAAACCGGCCCATACTGACTATTTGTGCACAGCCACTCTGAGAAAATTAAATGGAAGTGAAGTAATTACTGTGATTTAAGGTTGAAAGTTAGCTTAAACTTACTGACTTTCACATGTAATTATGTGATCTGAATTTGTGTCATTTTTATCCATTAGTGACAAAGCACCACTGAACTGAATTTTAACATTACTATGTAGAATACTTATTGATTTATGTCTTTATAAATCACATTTAAATTTTGTCATTGCATGTAAATTAGGGGAAAGTTGAATGGAATATTTAATCAATTCATTCTGTTAGGTCTCTTTTTGTATACCGATTAGCACACAGGTAATAAAGTATTTTGGATGAACAGGTACCATAAGTTGGGCACTGCATTTAATCCCAACACCTTGGATAAGCAGAAGGAGAGGCAGAGAGGTTTACCCAAGCAGGTTTTCGAGTCTGACGAGTTGCCAGACCACAGTAGCTATCAAGATGATCAGGTAAACCTTTCTTTGCTACTGTTGCATGTGATGTAAAGTTTATTTTTTTTTTGTTTTTTTTTCTTAAGAATAATTGCACAATATGCCTATGAGTTTCTTTTTGAAGTCACTGAATATAAACACTGACTTTTGCATGTCACAGGATGATCTGAAGCGCAGGTCCATGTCAATTGATGACACTCCACGTGGCAGCTGGGCTTGCAGTATATTTGACCTGAAGAACTCTCAGCCTGATGCTCTGCTGCCGCACCTTCTGGATCGAGTACCCAATGAGGAAATTGACCACCACAATGAGGATCAGCGCAAGTCAAACCGCCATAGAGAGCTCTTTGCACTTCACCCTGCTTTGGATGAGGTAGAGCATGACATTTTGTTTCAGTTTTTCCAATATTGTGTCTAAAGATAAGGATTACCAAAACACTTCTTGATATAATCTTTTTTCTCATGTAGGATGAACCCATCGAGCGCCATTGTGTGCCTGATGTTCCAAAAGAACATTTTGGTCAAAGGCTTCTTGTCAAGTGCTTGTCCTTGAAGTAAGCGGGGATGAGCTTTTGTGGACTGAAATGTAATGCAGATGGTTACAATGTTGCTGATATTATTCACCTCTTCCTTTTAAGGTTTGAGATAGAAATCGAGCCAATATTTGCAAGTTTGGCCTTATATGATATCAAAGAAAAGAAAAAGGTGAGCTGTTTTAATTCCTCATGTGATGTGCAAGTTTAAAGTTGTGTAAGGATATAAAACAATAAATATTAATTTATTCACTGTTAAGGTGAATTATGGTGCCAAAAAATGGATTACATCAAACTTACAAAGCAGAAGATATTTTTTTTAATTGCGTCTTTTAAAATGAATTTATAAAACCAATTTTGATGGGATTAATTTGACAATTTAGAAACCACATGGATTTCCAAAAAACGTTCAAATACAAAGTACATTTATGCATAAAGGAAATGTCACATGATGTTGCTAACTGATTTCAACACTAGAGGGTAGTAGTCACCTTTTTAAAGATTTTAAAAGTTCCTTAGCACTCCTTCTGACATTCTCCTGTCTTCGTTCTCAGATATCAGAGAACTTTTACTTTGACTTGAACTCTGAGCAAACGAAGGCCATGCTGCGTCCGCACATCCCATCTGCTGCTATCTCCACCCTGGCCCGCTCTGCTGTTTTCTCAATCACCTACCCTTCTCAAGATGTCTTCCTTGTTATCAAGGTTGGTAGCACTTTTTTTAACATTCAGTGCCCTTTTTATGAGCACAATATATATTTAGTTCTTTTGAACTTTATCAATAAGTCCCAGAAAAAATGTGTCACGATTTCCAAAAAATATTGACACAAAAAAATAAAACCCTTCTTGAGCATCAAATCAACAAATTATCAAGATGACATGGATTTATGAACTGTAAAGTGTTTTTTTTTTTTTTTTTTTCTTCCTTTTTTATTTATTTATTGTAGTTATGTGTTTATGGTCATTGCATTGATTTGAAGTTTACATTGATGTTCATTTATTGCTTAATTTGAGTGTTTTGAGTAGTGCTCACTGAAGTGTTTGCTTTCAGCTTGAGAAGGTTCTTCAGCAGGGAGACATTGGAGAGTGTGCAGAGCCTTACATGGTCTTTAAAGAGTCAGATGCTGCCAAAGTAAGTCATTCATAACAGTTTATACATTGTGCACCAGCTCCTAGTGGAATTCAGCCAAACATAGTTACTGTTTTTATATTCTCTTCTGTGGTACTACAGAATAAGGAAAAGCTGGAGAAGTTGCGCAGTCAGTCTGAACAGTTCTGTCAGCGACTAGGGCGTTATCGGATGCCCTTTGCCTGGACCGCCATACACCTCATGAATATTGTGAACAGTGCCGGCAGCCTAGAGAGAGACACAGAGCTGGAGATGGGGTTGTCAGGTGAGGCTTTAAATCACACAGATGCTTTGGATTGTTTATCCTTCACTTGTGCTTAGTATGAAATTATTTTTCTCAACTATAAAGGAGTGACGAAGTGAGACTAGTGCCATATTTCACTTTTCTTCTTGATGCCATGATCTAATCTCATAGTACTGAAGTTTGAACTACTTGAATTACACAGAACGGAAAGGCTCTTGGTCTGAACGTAGGAACTCTAGTATTGTGGGACGTCGTTCGCTGGAGAGGACCACCAGCGGAGATGAATCATGCAGTCTGACCAGCTTCAGACCAGCTACCCTGACGGTCACAAACTTCTTCAAACAGGTCACGCTGTTATTGAAAAAACAAAACATTCCAGTATCGATCTTGTTCATTGAAAGTTGACTGTCCTTCAGTTATCATTCATTACATAGGTCAGCCCGCTAAAGCTAATAAATACTCCTCCTTTTGACATTTGAATATATTTTTTTATGTTTTATTAATAATTATATTAGGAAGGAGATCGACTAAGTGATGAAGATCTCTACAAGTTCCTAGCTGACATGAGGCGGCCATCCTCTGTGCTGCGTAGACTGAGGCCCATTACTGGTAGAGCTCATTTGACATGCGTATTTAGTAGATTTTGACCATATTAACATTTGTGTAGTGAGTTATGTAACTGATTTACTACTAAATGCCTTCTCAGCCCAGCTGAAGATTGACATCTCACCAGCTCCCGAGAACCCTCACTATTGCTTGACACCTGATCTGCTCCAAGTAAAGCCTTACCCAGATAGTCGAGTGCGGCCAACAAAAGAGATCCTGGAGTTTCCTGCCAGGGACGTTTATGTGCCCAACACCACTTACAGGTATAAATGTCAAGATCAGTCATTTTCAACTTTCTTGACTCCAACACCCACCTACTTTTTTTGTAACTTCAAAGTAACCAAATTAATTAAATCTGAAATAATTACATTTGTATTACTGTATATTGATATAGCATGACTTTTCACCGTCTGCCTAAAATACTCAAAATTAGTTCCTGTTAACTGTAAACAATATATCTTATAACATGCCCTTCTTGCAGCAAAAAAACAAACAAAAAAACTCTCCTTAACATTTTGAAATCACTTGCCATATTATTTGAGGGCAATCCAAAGCAGTTACTATCCAGGAATTAAAAATCTAAATCTAATTTAAATCAATAGAAATGCCTTGTCTCACTTTTTTTGTATTGCTAAGTAACCAGAGCACTCCCTGTGTGAGCAGGCTGCCTCATTGTATACTTTAACCCTGCTATTTAAGCTTACTAATTTAGTCAAGGTTGACCAGACAAAGATGCTTATCCTCTGCATGTTGACATAACCTGTCATTCAGAGGGCATGTTTGTTTGCTCTCAGCCTGTGCCAACTTTGTTATCATCCTCTGGACATGCCGCATAGTCAGCCTTGATTTAGATGGTGCTGACTGGGCAGATTGTGACACGATTTACCGCAGACATCATTCATGTTTTGGATTTATCGCACTTGTCATGTCTGCTATATGCAGGTCATATATAACATGTTAATTATGAAGGGTTGATTTCTTACACAGGTTATGTTCAATCCCCCTTCAGGATTATTTATTTATTTATTATCAGTTAAATCCATTTTTACCTCCCCCTTTAACTAACAGCAGTCTTAAACTGGGTTATTTCAGTTATGTGAGCCTTCAGTTATGTTTCCTTTGAAAAGATATTGCTCAAATTTGCTTTAATTGTGCAGTGAAATTTACATTTATTATTATTATCACTAAAAAACAGGTTTGACATGTGAGTCCAAGTATGGTATATTTATTTTCTAAATGCGTTGCTATAAATATGATGCACCTGACTACCATTGAGAAACATTGTGTAAACTAAATATATACAGTACAGCTGAGTATGTACAAAGCATAACCAGGAGTCAATATGACTCATTAACAGAAAGAGACAAGCAAAAGATTCAACTTAAGTCATAATAGCATATTTCCTGGTAACACCTTGTAATAATTTTCTAAATCAAAATTACTATAATATATATCTATAATTTAATATAGTCATATAATATATTCATGTGTTCAGAAGTTTTGTAGTTACCCTTTTCTACTGTTGCGCATTTCTGAAAATTGCTTAAATACTTCAAAATTTCAAGTTGTATGTGAAATCACACAGAGAAGCTCTATATGTAGTTCTACAATATTATCATATTGTCTACAAACTTCTGACTCTTGATAATAGCATGCATCCAATCCTGTACCAGAGATGTGATCAGCTATGAGACTATGCCGTTTTAACTTGTTCAATATTAGTTTTTTTTTTTCTTTAACAACTTTTCTTTATCAGCAAGCTGCAAGTTGATGACCTATGAAGATTTCGAACTAACACATGCATGTTGCAATACCCCTTTGACTTGGTTTTTACCCTCTACCAGAGTCAATGACCTGTTGCAGTTGCGTCATTCAGTTTCTGCTGTCTGTAGAGAAAGGGAAAAGCCAGTGTCTGCTGCCAGTTTGACCCTTCCAATTGATTCTGAATTACCCAATGGAGAGTGTAAGGTCAGGGATTATTGAAACTAGGTTGATGGTCTGATGGTGATCTTTGTGGTTTTGAGGGTATAGGAGCTTCCTTTGGCTGGCTTCCAGTAGATTCCTTTCCTGCGCTGGTGCCGAGTCCTCGACCTCATCCAGGCGTATCTCCCGTTTAAGTTGGTGTCCCCACATGCATCAAACCACCAACCTCCTGAAACCAGCAAACAGTTAAAAATTGAAGGATTTTCCGTTGTGTTGAGGGATATTAAATATTAATTTTGACCATGTGTTACCTGTGTAGTTGCGGGCGCAGTTTGACTCATCATGATTATCATTGTCTCTGTCCTTGGTTGAGAACTTCATGCCTGTGTGGTTGCTCATGGCATCAGGCAGATCTCCAGACAGAGGTGCCAAGTGAAGAGTGTAATCAGATGCAGGACCTTCCAGGGTGAATGTGTACTCTATGAATCTCTTTTCCTCCTTCCAGTCTTCCAGTTCGATGTGTAAAATGTATTGTCCTTGTTGAGCAATGAAGTAAATCTTCGCCAAGCCAAGCCAGAACTCTTCTATAACAAAAAGATATTTCCGCTTAGTTCTTGTCAACAGCTGAAGATGCATTATAATACAAAAACATATGCTGCTCAAAATTATTATTATTCTTTTTTTTAAGTTTCTTTGAACTGAGATAAGCACAGTTGCAGTGATAGAGAAGGAAGCATCTGGCATGACACACAAGCGCATACTTACTTTCCAGTTTGCCAAATCCATATTCGTATTTTTCCCATGACTGGTCAAAATCAACAGATCCATCCTCCCTCCTCTGAATGACTGTGGCTGCTCCATCTTAAAATAAAGAGTAAAAGTAAACTGTCAAGAGAATCTTGTATTGAGTTGGATAAGTAAATAGTGATAACATCAATTTTAGTTAAGAAAGTAAGTTTCTTGTGCCTTTTTGTGTGTACTTGTTGCAGTTTTGTAACTGATATCAGTAGGAAGTCTGGTGATTAGATATACATTATTGGTCTCTTACCAGCACTTATCTCACAGTAAACATAGAAAGGCTCAGATTGATTGGGTTTGATTGGGTAAATTCCACTGGTCCTTTGGCCTCTTTTGAGCACATCACTGCAGTCCATTGGAAAGTCTGGGCAGCAGAACACACAGTTGAGAATTTTGGATTTATTAAAGCAGCAGTTTAAATTGCTAAGTGACTTTGTGCTGTTCTTACCATTTATTTCTGCAGTTCCGTTGGTTGAGTTCATGGTTAAGTAACGAAAAGGGTCAAGTGTTTCTGGATTTAAATCCAGAGGTTTTTCAACTGTGTCTTGAAAAGAGTCATAGTTCAGCTGAAATACAATAATATTTATTCTCAGTAAAAGCAAATAAAGAGAGAATTACACTGGGAATTATTTTAAATTCAATCAATATTCTTTATTCAATATTCAGTATTCTTTTATATTCATTAGACTTATTACTTGACATTGACATTATTAAAATGAATTTATAAAAAAAGACTAATTTACAATTTAATCAAATCAAATTCTTAAATACATTTTTATAATGAATTATATTCTAGAATTTCTTCGTATAGCAGTCTCTTAGAGGTGTAATGTAAATTAAATTTTAAATTCAATCAATATCCTTTATTCATTAGGATTTCTTATTAATCCTTTATTCTTTCTTATTTCTTAAAGAGATCATTTTAATTTGCTTGTTTTTACAATATAATCAAATCAAATTCTTAAAATACATTTCACATTTTGTTAGCTAGACTTCTTTCTTATTGCAGTCTCTATTAGATTTGTAATTCTTTTTTTTTTAGGATGTAGGAACCCTATAAAAACACTAATATTATATATTTATTCTATAAATATTATAGAAACAAGGATGGATACCTTATCCTCAAGACTCTTAATTTTGGTCTTCTGGTAATTGAGCTGTTCGTGTTGTTCTTTAACAGATTTAAGCAGATCTGTAATGGTCCTTTCTTGTGTTTCAATCACATCCTGCAATAGACAAATTGTTAATTCAGTAAATGCATATCTGGATTCAACTGGAACAGATGCCTGTATAGATATATACTGTATAATCAGTTTTATTGATGTGCATTGGTTTAGTTTTTGCTCTTGCCATCAAGTGTGATTTACATACAGTTTTAGACTTTTCTTTGTTTTAAAATCAGTATTGTGAAGCTGATAGTGTTAACAGGAGTTTGAATGGTTTTCATTTCCAATAAAAACTCAAAATTGACCTTAATAGACTTACCTTCAAAGCAGTGATCTCTTGAAGCTGATCCAAAGGCATCATGCTCTGAGACAAGCCCTTCAGCTTCTCCTCCAGCCCACCGACCTTGCTGTGCAACTGGCTTCGCTCTTGGAGAATGTTGTTGATTTTGGAATTGATCTCCAGTGACAAGTTTCTGATCTCCTCATTATTGGCCTTTAAAAATATGGTTGTCTCCTTCAACTTCTCCTCTTCCTCTTTGATTTCACTGGTGACCACCGAGAGCTGGTAGAAGGAGCGATCAAAGATGTTGAGCTTCTGGAAGATGTCGTTGATCTGAGACTTGGTCTTGTGCACAAATTCTCTGAGGCTCTGGCCGAGCTGGAGAAGACCGTTAGCGAGGAGTCGTACATCATCTAACATGGCAAAGCGGGATCTAGCCTCGGTTGGCAGTGCGGTGACAAGAAGAGGTGCCTCTGTGGGTGCTTTCTTTAGATTTGGAGCTGCGCTTGTTGTTGACAAGCTCAGCCAAAAAAGCAGGAAAATCAACATCTTGTCAGTTGGTTTGAAAGCAGATTTGTTTACTGCGTCAGTCCGTTCCCAAATGCCTGTCTTTTGTACTGGTCTCTTTTAGCCTCCCTTTCTCGCTACTCCTCTCATCTCCTACTCTGCGAACAACACCAAAAAACAGCAGAGATTCCTCAAAATATATACAGCTACATTGAAAGGGGGAGGGACCATTTGGTAATTATTAAGCTGGCTGTGCTTGAGCGTCCTCCTCCCAATCTGGAAAGTTTACTTGCAGACAATTTACCGTTTTACACACACACGCATCCATAAGCAGGCCCCTGGTTGCCTCTGATAAGCAAAGATGAACGATGCTGATGAATCATTCTGCCGATCGATCACATCATCACCACGACCACTTGGTGCACTGTGCATGTACCACTGGACGGGATTTAATAATAAAAGTATGCAATTTATGGTTCTGGCTTTGATTTAATGGTCTCCTGAATCAGCGAAGCATCACTCTCAGGTGCCACTGAGAGGGTCTGCATGTACAAGCAGAATCTTCACTGAATCTCAGGACGGTTCAGCTTAGACGGTAATAGAAATGAGTGATGATTGAAGTTGGGGTAGTTTGTGCCATTTGCACTGATATATACAGGCTTTTTATTTATTGCTGCTTCATATTAATCTCGCTTTAGGATTCAGCAGGAAATCTGTATTTTATTTATTTATTTATTATATATTTTTTTCCCCTTTCTGTTGGCTTGGCCGTATCAGTAGTTTAGAAAAAAATTAACCTGTATATAAAATACCAAGTATTTTTGCTTTCTTACATGCTAGATTTTACATACAATACAATAACTGATAAAAATCAGTTTGATTATTTATTTTATTTTATTTTTTAATTTTCACAAAAAAAATCTAGGCCTTCAGTAAAACAAGTATAATGCATTTTCATGAGAGCTGTATTCATAGATGAATATATATTTGAACTAAATCTCTTCTATGTCAGCCATGTAGGTAATGTTACATTGGTAAAGAGTTTTAATTGTCAGAATTTGCAACCGCAATGTTCAGTAAATGTTTTAGCCTTGTAAATATTTGAGTCATGGCCAAATGTTTGCAAACCCCCTTAATATGGAACTTGCTGATAAACTATTGAACCAGTTACTATTTTTGAACATTTGTTTTGTTTAATCTTTTAATTGTGGAACAGTGTCCACTCTTTAACGCTTCTGCAGACAGATTTTGTTTTGTATGTGAGATAAAAATACATTTAACTAGATGACATTCAGCTAACTTGAAGTATTTAGCACATTATCTTCTAGGATATTTTTGAATACATAATGCATTTTGAAAGGTTGACCATATTTACATGCTCATTATCTGATTTTAGTCCATACTGTGGTTAAGTACATAATATAATGTGTGTCCGTTTGAAACTTGGGAAAGCTGTTCAGTGAAGTGTTTGTTTTGTTTTGTTTTGTTTTTTGCCTTCTAACTTGTTTTATTTCTGCTGGAGTGATGTATTGTCATCGCTCAAGCTAACTGCTCCTGTTCAGAGACGTGCAGACCATTTGGCCTCAATCCATATTTGTGGACACCGCAAACAAAACCAGACTCCCATTGTGTACCCAGAGGCCATTCAGGGTTTAGAAGCTTATGTGTTTGTGGCATGGGAGATCTGCAATGTCCCTTCTTACCCCCTGCACCAAATAGAAAATGATTAACCCGCTATTTTTTTGAGTTTCCCGAAATAAATTATAAATTTATTGCATCTCTCTTTTTTTTTGTGTGTGTGTTTTCAACTGCAGCTGTATTGAAGCATTTGAAATATTTTCATGAAATATCAAAATGTTGATTATTAAGCTGCAATGTAAATGTTTCCCTTACACTTTTTTTTCTCTTTTCAACACCATCTAAAGATCGTAGTCTGAAATAAAAGTAACGTTTGCACCACATTAGAGAGGAGGTAATATTGAGAGTGCATGAGAGATCTGTGCTCCTTGGAAAGTCAATGACCTTTGCAGTCTGTGTGGTCTCCCAGGAGAGTGCGTTCCACGTCACTGCAGTATTTTTGTCCATTCCTGCAGCTACTGTAACGGAAACAGCTGTGCAACAAAAATCTATGCAATGAAAAGATCAATGGGGATTAATCTTAAAGACATTTTCACATACAAGCTGAAATTGTTTTTGAAGTGTGTAAATTATTAGTTTTTAAATTGATTAGTTGTTTTCTGTAAACTTTAGCTATTTCATAGTTATTTCATTGACACATTTCTATTTCATTTTTAAATATTTTAATTTCAGTTAAAGGGATAGTTCAGAATACTTTTTGTGTGCAAAGAAAACAAAAATAATAACTTTATTCAACAATTTGAATAAGAGCATCAAACTTTTGATGTTTAAATATTTTCTCTTTCTCTGTTTACCTGTGTGTAGGAACCTGCTTTATGTGAACCCACAGAGTCTGAACTTTGCTAACCGTCAAGGCTCAGCTCGTAACATTACAGTGAAAGTACAATTCATGAATGGGGAAGATCCTAGCAATGCTATGCCTGTAAGTTTTGACAAAATACTTATCAGTTTCAATAAGTAGAAGTATAAACCTAGAGAAGCACTCCCTTGACTTGGAAATGGCATAATATGCTTACAGTTCTTCACTCCTGGGTCTCTTAGGTAATCTTTGGGAAATCCAGTTGTGCAGAGTATTCGAAGGAGGCGTACACTGCTGTAGTCTATCATAATCGGTGAGTTTGTTTGTATTATTATATTATTTGTTTGTATTGTATTATCAGTTATGACTTCACCCAAAAGTCTTTAACATATGATCAAACATCAGTAGATTAAGTGGCAGGGTCAGTTCTATGTGTATCTAAACAGTTGGTCTGTGGTTTTTGTTTTTTTTTTCTTTTGCATAAGACACTGACATTTAACTTTTTTTTTCTGTATTTTTCTTTTTCTTTCTGTATATCAAATGTTTTCTCAGATCACCAGATTTCCATGATGAAGTTAAAATCAAGCTACCAGCTTCGCTGACCGACCATCATCACATCCTTTTTACCTTCTATCATGTCAGCTGTCAACAGAAACAAAACACTCCACTGGAGACACCTGTTGGATACACGGTACTATTTAATATATATTTTAAATAAATGCTTTTATTTTGAACTTGGTTCAGAAAAAATGTTTGTTTGTTTTAGCACTAAATCATATTGTAATATTTTTTTTTTAATATTTGCAGCCTTAGAGAGCATAAACTTTTGAATGATGAACGCAAAGATTTTATTTATTTATTTTATTTATTTTTTTACATTTTTGGCACTCACACTATGCTAATAGAGAGCACTTCTATAGATCTGTACACAGATTTTGGCAACTTGGTCCCTTTTTAAATAACTAAGTTTGTAATTGAAATATGTTGTAGATTGTTTTGATGGATGTTTGTTTTGGGGTTAACCCACCCCAAAATGAAAAATTTGTCATTAATCACTTACCCTCATGTCGTTCCAAACTGGTAAAAGCTTCATTCATCTTAGGAACACAATTTAAGATATTTTAGATGAAAACCGAGAGGCGTTTAACTTTCCCATTGACTGCCAAGTAAGTAACACTGTGAAGGTATTTTATCAAGCACCATTGACTTCCATAGTAGGGAAACAAATACAATGGAAGTCAATGGTGACCAAAGCATCCTGGTTACAAACTTTCTTCAAAATATCTTCCTTTGTGTCCAGCAGAACAAAGAGATTTATACAGATTTGGAACTAGTTGAGGGTGAGTTAATGATGACAGAATTTTAATTTTTAGGTGAACTCTTCCTTCTCTCTAGTTTTGTTTAACGTTAACTTTGTGGTGTTTATGCAGCTGGCCCCTGAATCATGAGTTTCTGAATAAAAAAACCGAACCTAATAATGATGAGCCTGAAGGTCTACAGCTAAGGTAAATGGTATGTCTCTTGTTGTTTTCTCAGTGGATTCCCATGCTGCAAAATGGACGCTTGAGAACAGGTCACTTTTGCCTTCCCGTATCTCTGGAGAAACCGCCTCAGTCTTACTCTGTTCTCTCTCCTGATGTAAGTCCACACAAAGTTAAATATGATAGTTTATTTTAATGGTTTTGTTTAGTATCTAGTATTGTTTATCCCTATTTATATAAATTAGTTAAAAGACTTTATTCACTGGTCACTGATGTTTTCAGAAAAAAAATCATTTGGAACTTTGAATATTTCTTTACCGTTAAAATTTTTGTTTACACACCATGTGCTTTATATTTTTATTGTTTTTAATTAATGATATCGGTATTGTTTTGATTTATGATTTGTTATGAAATGATTTGAAGGTCTGAGTATTTTAGTCTAACAGTGTGTAATAATACAAGTAAATAATACTGCGAGTTCATTCATGTATTTGTGTGTAGGTTCCTCTTCCTGGAATGAAATGGGTGGATAACCACAGAGGGGTGTTTAATGTAGAGGTTGTGGCTGCATCCACCATCCACACACAGGTAATTAGTAGTTAAATTGTCAAAGTACTGATTAATGGTCAAACAAATGAGGTCTCTGATGTGTTTCTTTCCTCTGCCCAGGACCAGTTTTTAGATAAGTTCTTTGCACTGGTGCATGCGCTGGATGAGCACATGTTCCCTGTGAGGATAGGAGACATGCGCATCATGGAAAATAATCTGGAGGCTGAGCTGAAGTCTAGTATAGCAGCTCTAAATTCCTCTCAGCTGGAGCCTGTGGTGCGCTTCCTCCACCTACTGCTGGACAAACTGGTGTTGCTGATGGTGCGGCCACCTGTCATAGCCGGCCAGATAGGTACCCTTTGTCCTCCAACCTTCATAATCTCAAAACAGAAGAAATAAATGCATACAATACAAAGTGAATAAATGCTGACAGAATTTTTGCCTGGATTCAGTTTAACTGATTTTTGATGTGAAAATGTGTATTTCTGTGTTATGTGTATTTATCGGGATCGCACGCTGTCGGAATTGCCGTTATATTACATATGACCTCATTAAGCCGCGGGGAAGTACCTAGGAAAATCCATTCTAACCTATTTACACGACGTCGCATTGGCACAAATCTGATTTATACATAATTTATTTCCACATGAACGAGGCCTGAAACCGATCTCAAAATATCTGAGTGCATGCGTTCTTTTTCCTGTTTACACTGTCATGGAACAGAACAGTGTAAACAAGGCCTAATTGTAACTTTCTATTAAAAAATATGTAGCTTTATTGTGAAAACCAGGCTCTGACCTTGGCTCTTGTTTCTTAAATATCTTGTTTTATTTTCTCTTTACTGTAGTGAATCTTGGTCAGGCTTCTTTTGAAGTGATGGCATCCATAGTGAACCGTCTACATAAGTACTTGGACACTAGTCAAGATATGCATGGGCGAAATAGCCTTCTCTCCTCATATATCCACTATGTCTTCCGCCTGCCCAACATGGACCCCAACTCTCCCTCTCCAGGTCAGGTTTCAGCTTGATCCTTTGATTTATGACTCCCAATGAAGAGTTGATGATTGGTTAAATTAGTTGTCAATCTCATGTGTTTTAGTTTTGATTCATTCTGCTTTTCGTAATAGGGCCTGGAGGATTGGGTGGTTCAGTACATTATGCCACCATGGCCCGTTCTGCTGTTAGACCTGCAAGCCTCAACCTCAACCGCTCTCGTAGCCTTAGCAACAGCAACCCAGACATCTCTGGCACTCCAACTTCCCCAGATGATGAAGTACGGTCCATCATTGGCAGCAAGGTAGGTAGACACACTTCAGCAGCTCTATTGGTTATAATTTATTTCTAATAATATTATAGATGAATTGTTGTTTATATACGCATCAAAATGTAGTACTGTTAAGATGCTTTGATTGCTCCAGCTGGATGTGACTAACTGTATTCGTTATTATGAGTGCATTTGAAGGTCATTGACTTTCTGCTCTAGATTGCTGATTTAGCTGATCATCAGCAACTCAACCTGTTACAGATCAACCTATAGCTCATCAGCCAGACAAACGTTTTCTGTACTTAACCCATGTTACACAGTCTTGCAAAAGGAAAAACTAAAATGAAATGTAACGTGTGGTTGAAATCATAGAGTATGAACCATTCAGCTGTTTCCCTCTGAATGTATAGCTGATAGCTAATTATTTGTTGAAATTTTGTTCATAAGGTAAAACAGGCAAAATAAAAGATTTGTTATTAAAAATAAATTAAATAAATTAAATATTTGATTAAGAAACTTTGATTTAAATGTCTTTCTATTGTATTTTTGGCAACACTTTACAATAAGGTGACATTTGTTAACATTAGTTATATTAACTAACATTAACGAACAATAAACATTACAGTATTTATTCATCTTTGTAACCGTTACTTTAACAAACACAAATTGTGATTTTTAATAATTCATTAAGAAATGTCCATTACCTGAGATTAATAATTGCTGTAGAAATCTTGTTCATTCTTAGTTTGTTAACTAATATTGTTAACTAATGTTTACTAATTAACCTTATTGTAAATCGCTTTCCTGGCTTTAAATGTTATCTCGGTGCATGAAATTTTAAGAATCTTTAATTAAAGAGGAAATCATATATCTAGATTTAAATGAAATGATTTAATTTTTTTATTTTTCTCCAAACTGCTCCAAATTATAATGCAAATTTGTTGAATGTTCTCATAATTATTTCAGAAAAATGTACTACATACACTACTAAAAATGTTTGGGGTTAGTATTTTCTAAGCTTCTGCTATCCAAGTATGCATTTATTTATCCAAAAATACATACAAACAGTAATGTTATGAAATATGATTACAATTTAAAAACAATTTTAAAGCAGAATATTCATGTGATGGCAAAGCTGAATGTTCAGTATTCATTACTCCATTCATGAATATCGCATTATCCTTTAGAAAACGACGTAAAAATCCTTCCTAACTGACACTTTTGACCAATTTATTGCTTTTGAATTTATCTCTGTTGAATAGAAGTATTAATTTACTCCAAACTTTTGAAGGGTAGTGTACATGTACTGGTTATGAATGTACCAAATGGTTTGAAGATATCAAAGTTATTATTATTATTTTTTTTTATATGTGGTACACTTTTGAATTATTCTTGCTAACCAGTGATCCCCCCCCCCCCCCATTGCACTGAATAAATCCTCCTAGGATTCATAATTATGTGTCCTCTATGCTAACTGTACCAAACTAAACTTTTTGTTACCACTTAAATATGCTTGATACTCTAACCTGTTGCTGTTTGAAATGATGAATTAATATAAACTTGCTCCCTTGCTCACTTGATCTCATTGACCTGTAACTTTTGACCTTTCACTGTTCCCTGGCTTGCTTGCATCTGCCCGTGATCCTTTTGATGCCACCCTTGGCTTGCAGGGCTTAGATCGCTCCAACTCCTGGGTGCATACCATGGGGTGCAAAAGCGCCCCCTGGGGGACCAGCCCTGGCTCATCATCCGATGCTAAGCAGGTCATTCTGACTATCCCAACCCCCAAATACAAAGCAGATTTTCCCATTTCACACAGTCTTTCCCAGTAACACTAAAACAGCAATATCTGATAACTCCATGGCACTCTTCCACTTCCATTTCCCTTTTATTTTGTAACTTCCTCAACTTCATCCACTCTTTTCAAAGCCACCTCATTTTCCTTATTCTCCATTTCTTCTTCTTCTAAAAAAAAAAAGCATTGCATGGGCATAACTAACCAATTTTCATCTTCTCTCTGCTTGGCATGTTATTAAATGCATGTAAATGTATGCGTGTGTGTGAATGTTTTATTTGTCTGTTTGTTTATTTTTTAGTAACCGGGACCTGGTTAAGGCTAATAATTTGTTTTCTTTTCTCATTACTCAGTGCTTGTATTAGTCTGATTCATTAAAGCATTACATGCATACTTTTTAATTAATTTAATTTAATTTTATTTCTTCAGCCGCACACCAAAACACTTCTTATGGAGTAGACTATATCCCTCAGAATTGCTATTTGTCTGATGGAAACTAATTGTTTAATGTAAAAGCAATTGCATTTTAAAATTACTTGTTTATCTATTGCAATATTACAGTTTGTGCAATCTCGTTCTGTATTGTGTTTTGTGCGTGTGTGCTGAGGGTGTGTGTACATGAGTGTGTGTGTGTGTCCGTGTTGGTATTGGTAGTGAATGGCACCACATACTCCTGTCCTCCACACTAATCTATTGTCACCCTTCCATTCATCCCCACCCGTAGGCCATGGAGCGCAGTGGCAATCGCATGTCATCGCACACTGAGAGCGCCAGTTTCTTGCAAACATTAACAGGACGCTTGCCGACCAAAAAGGTAGAGACCCAATTCCTGGAGGGCAGGAGCCGACCCCCTCCTCGCCTCACCTGCGCTTGTCTGTGTTGGAATGACTGGATGTTGTTGTTGTTGTTTTGTTGCTGTGGTTGTCATGTTCTTGTGGATGCTGGGTACACGTTCTTCTCTTTACTATGAATGCACCTGAGGACTGTTTGAAGAGGGAATGATGTGTCACTTGTGGTATGGAGCACCATGTCGGTCTTGCCCCGGTAACGGGTACTGTATTCGAATGGGATGCGTATCTGTGTTTAATGTTGGATCTGTAGAATAATGAATCCTCCCCACTCTTGCAGCAACACAGTGGACCTTATGTCAAAGGACCGTATCAAATCCCATAGTAGAACTAAGACATACTGACCTGTATTTAATGGTGAATGGTTCTTTGATGGTTCCTTCCTGTTCTCAGCTCTTTCACGAGGAGCTTGCCCTGCAGTGGGTGGTCAGCAGTGGCAGCGTGAGGGAAGGAGCCCTGCAACAGGCCTGGTTCTTCTTTGAGCTTATGGTAAGAACTGGCACAATCATAAATCCTCCTGTTTCCTCCTTTATGATGAAAAGTGTAGCATCTGTTACTGTGAGAATAAAGGATGTTCTTTCTCTTTTCAGGTTAAGAGCATCATTCACCACTTATACTTTACTGACCGCCTGCAGTCTCCCAGGAAGAACCGCTTCCCTGAGCGCTTCATGGATGACATCACCGCTCTGGTTAGCACCATTGCAGGTGACATCGTCTCACGTTTCCAGAAGGTGAGAGAACTGCACTTGTTTTTTGAGAACTTTTTTTGTTTTTAATAATAATATATAATTATTGTATTAAAAATACCATATGTACAGCAACATGGACACTATAAAAATGTAGCATTTGTGAACAGTAATATTTATTTATTTTTTTAAGAAGTCTCTTTTGCTCATCAAGCCTGCATTTATTTGATCAAAAACATAGCGAAAACAGTAATATTGTGAAATGTTACAATTTAAAACAACTATTATAAATATATTTTAGTATAGTTTATATCTTGTGGAGGGAAAGGATGAAAGCCCAGTTGTCAATCAGCCATTACTCCAGTGTGCACTAGCTGTGTTTCCATCCATGTATTTTTATGTGCATTGCTGGATGGAAATGCCAGAATAAGCATAAATTCTTAAAATGTGCATAACAAGCTTATAAATTTTTAATCTGATGATAAGAAATGTGCGTAAACTATGATGGAAATGCACATTCTAATGTGTTTATCAGTTTAGAAAACTTTTTTTAATACCTTCTTCAGGATTTATTGCTTAAATAAATAAAAAAACAGCATCTATTCAGAATATAACTGATATATGTCTTTTGTAACAATATACACTATTGTTCCTACGATTGAAGGCAGTTTATACATGAAAATTAGTATGACATTAAATGTAAGTATGATTAAAAATTTTAGTGGTTAATTATTGCAGATGATCAGTTAATAAAAACTAGGGATGGGACAAAAAATCGATTCACCTAACTATCGCGATTTTTTTTATTTACGATTTTAAAATCGATTTTTTTTTTACACCAGAATCGATATTAATTCACATTAAATACATTGCTTTATTTTAGCACTTACTTATAAACGAGG
>JAUCMS010000105.1:11339820-11360007 GCA_032357445.1 Enteromius radiatus
CAATGATGTATTTTAAGATATCTCAGTGCAAGCCTTTGCAGTTTATACAGCTCTTAACATTTATTTTAATCTAGGACCAGTCTTAATCCCTGTACGGGAAACTGGCCCTTAATGATTATATTAATTATTATATTAATAAGAGTTGGTGGCAGTTGCCTTTTGTAAGTTCAGTGGTAAGTTCAGTTGTAAACTCAACCTTTATTCCTCCATAATCCTAGTCCTAATACAATAAAATAAAGAAACATTTACTTATCAACAGAACATTTTTATTGCTTATATTCGACTGCAACCTTATTTTCATCATATTCATGTGACACAGAGCTGCTTAAAACCTTGTAAAACTACAGTGCTTTGTAAGAACTTTTTTTATTATATATCCAAATAATAATTTGTAGTTTTCATGTTAAAGTCATGCATTTTGCAAGAAAAAAAATTAGTGGAGAAATAGTACCCAAAAAAAAGTACCATTATAATATATAACTTGACAGAAAACCTGACTTTGATATCATACTATTTGACTTTATATTTTGAATTCATTACTTGTACATTACTGTATGAAACATTTAGTTTAAACAAATTTAGCAGTTTGCTAATACTTATGCATTGAAAGCCATTTCCACCAATGAATAAAAAATGAAAATGTGATTCTGAAAAATCAACTCACAATTGCGAGCTATAAAGTCAGAATTGCATGATATAAACTACTATATAAAATAAAGTTGCAATTCTGAGAACATATCAGTTTCTTTGTGAAACTTGTGAGTTTCTAAGAAAAATGTTAGAATTGCAACTTTATATTACACAGTTGTGAGTCAGAATTCTCACAATTGTGACTTTATAACTCGCAATTTATATCACGCAATTCTGACTATTTTCTCACAATTGCACGTTTATACCTCACAATTCTGAGAACAAAGGCAGAATTGCGAGTTTTTATCTATTCAGATTGTAACAATTCTAATAGGAGAAAAAGTCTGAATTGTGAAATTAAAAAGTCACAATTACCTCTAATTACCTCTCACTATTTTTTCTGCAGAGAATTACCTTGGTTACATGCTATAGTCAAGGCTTTTGTTTGTCATCTTGAAATTTAGTATTGGTATTTATTATTGGTATAAACATCTAATTTGTTTTAGTCAATCCAACTTGTAGTGATTTAAATCTTCTTTTTTTTCATTACTGCTATTTAGTTTGGCCCCCCTCAGTTGAGAACCACCTGTCTTAATTCAGTTATATTGAAATATTTTGTGGATAGTTAATGATTTCATGCCGTTGAATAACCTTCTGTAATCACTTGGCTCCATTTAAAAAAAAAAAAAAAAAAAAAAGTACAAGTGTCGGGCAGCGTGGGTTTTTTCTGTAAGTTTTTTTTTTTTTTTTTTTTTTTTCCCTCCAAACAAATCCTATTCAGTGGCCCACCCATAGGGAATTCATATTAACATGAGCCCTTTTAAAATGCTACTCTAGCTCCTGGAGCCCCTGTGTGCAAACAAGAAAGTACCTTGATGAATAAACCCTAATCAAGGATTGCATAATATAGGTACACAGTGAACCTCCAGGTGCCGAGCTGCAGTTTAACAGTACAGTATTATTCTACATTTTCAAAAAACCTTTTAACAACAGACCACCCTCTCTGCTTATAACAAGTCTGTGACAGGGCCATGGCTGTTTCCTTCCCTATAAAGGGTTATGATACAGTTGTTTGTGTGTGGCCTTTTTTGAATGAATCATGTACCATACAGGTTTAAGGGAATTCCACTGCACATTGGGAGAAGCCAGGAGCTCTTCTTAGTTAGGTTTGTAAGCTTGGACATGCTTTCACATCTATAGTTCATGTGAATCGCTGAACCTCTGTTAAATTATTAGGTCTAGCTCAACCCTACAAAGATTAGATTACAGAACTTTGTGCATTTGTTTTTAATATTTAAATATTCAGTTAATTACTTATTTTATTTAATGTTTTTAGAGATTAAGTCAAACAATTGATCATCAGTAATTGCATCCAAAATTAGTTTTTTTTACTCATAATATATATATATATATATATATATATATATGTGTATATATATATATATATATATATATGTGTGTGTGTACTAAGTATATTATGTATATATAAATACACACAAATGCATGTACATATTCAAGAACAAATTTACATTTATGTATTAAATATTTATATATTTGAAAATTATATAAATTATATAAATATAAACATGCATGTAAATATTTTCAAAATATGTTGTGTGTGTGTGTATATATATATATATATATATATATATATACACACACACACACACGTGCATGTATTATGAAAAAAAAAAAGTTTATTTTGAATGCAGTTAACCGTGATTAATCGTTACTCAAATATTTATAATAATTTTAATAATACCATTACTACTTAAAATAATAACAATGAAGTGTAAAGATGTATTTATCTATTTTCAAAGCATAAAGATTAAGTCTATGTAAGTCAAAGTTTGAGTTAACATTATACAAATTTTGCAAAAAAACAACTTACTAAACTATGCAGAAATGGCTCAAAATATTTGGTCTGTATGCAGAGGACACCCTTCTTCTGTATACACTCACTTGAATGCTTGTGTGGAGATTGCTGTGGCATTCAAGGATCCGCTTGCTGTTGTACCTGCCATATTGCACCACTCTAAACATTCATTACCTCATTGTTTGTCAGGACCAGGGCTGAGCTGGAGCATGAAGCAATTATTGATGGCAACCTGGCAACCGAAGCTAATCTCATCATATTGGATACACTAGAAATAATAGTTCAGGTAATGATCCCAACTACTATCAGTAATGCTCAATTTTCTAACACCTTTATAATAACTATTATGCTTCCTCTGTGTACCATGTAGACCGTGTCCGTGACAGAGTCCAAAGAAAGCATTCTGGGAGGGGTTCTGAAAGTCCTGCTACATAGCATGGCATGTAATCAAAGTGCCCTATATTTGCAACACTGCTTCGCTACACAGAGAGCTCTTGTGTCAAAGGTAAGTGCAATTTTGCTTTTGATTGCTCTATTTACATGATCTGTGACATTGTCTTAATGTGTGTTTAGTTTCCAGAGCTGCTGTTTGAGGAGGAGACCGAGCAGTGTGCTGACCTGTGCCTGCGGCTCCTGAGGAACTGTAGCAGTAGCATCAGCACCATCAGAGCCCACGCCAGCGCCTCCCTCTACCTCCTCATGAGACAGAACTTTGAGATTGGAAATGTGAGAAACATTTAAACACACACTGTCATAATCACCATACAAAATAGTAGATGTGCCCCTCTGTTCTGTACCACATATGTACATATAAGCAAATATAGTGTATATTTATAAAATAATATGTATGACTAGTTTAATTATATTAAATGATTCATTATTAGATATGTGTAAACTATATATTGTAGTGCTGTCACATTATTAATCACGATTAATTGCATTAAAAAGAAAAGTCTGTATGTATGTGAAGAACTTTATCATGTTTGTTTTCTTTCCTGCAGAATTTTGCACGAGTGAAAATGCAGGTGACCATGTCTCTTTCGTCTCTGGTGGGTACATCCCAGAACTTCAATGAGGAGTTTCTGCGGCGTTCCCTGAAGACCATCCTCACGTATGCAGAAGAGGACCTAGAACTCAGAGAAACCACCTTTCCTGACCAGGTGAGGCTCATAAATCTTTTTCCACAATCTGTTTGCTAATTCCTGACACAAAACACTGATTTTGACTCTGGTTTCAGGTTCAAGATCTGGTGTTTAACCTGCACATGATTCTTTCGGACACAGTAAAAATGAAGGAACATCAAGAAGATCCAGAGATGCTAATTGATCTGATGTACAGGTACTGTTTTTACATTGCAGAATGGATCACGTCACATTGTTACATTATTCAATACACTACTGATTGACATAAAAATAACATAGAATGCAAAGTAGATATTTTTAAATCCAGTAAAAATGTGATATATTTGACATGCACTCTGTTTATGCTAAAATTTATTATTAAAGGCTTAGTTCGCCCCAAAAATGAAAATTCTGTCATTAATTACCCTCATGTCGTTCCAAACCCAGAAAACCTTGCTTCATCTTCAGAACACAAATTAAGGTATTTTTGATGAAATTGATTTCGCTTTTGGATCATTTTACTTATGTCTTTACTACATTTCGGTCTATACAGGGTCAGAAAGCTCTCAAATTTCATCAAAAATATTTTAATGTGTGAGACATGTTTCTTGAGCACCAAATTAGCATATTAGAATGATCATGTGAAAGCTGGATTAATGGAGAAAATTCAGGTTCACATAAACACATTTTATTTGAAAATATATTAAATTGAAAACTGTTATTTTAAATTGGGATAATATTTCACAATATTACTATTTTTACTGGATTTTTTGGGATATTTACAGAATTAAACAATGCAAATGTGTCCTTTCTGTTATGTAGGATTGCTAAGGGCTACCAGACATCCCCGGATCTACGACTGACCTGGCTGCAAAATATGGCTGGGAAGCACTCCGAGAGGAATAATCATGCAGAGGCAGCTCAGTGCTTAGTACACAGCGCCGCCCTGGTGGCAGAGTACCTCAGCATGCTGGAGGACCGCAAGTACCTGCCTGTGGGCTGTGTCACCTTTCAGGTTCCTGTTGCACCCTTTGACACCGATGATCTGTCAGTCATTTACTTTTTAATTATATTATATTCATAAGATCTTTCTCACTCTACAGAACATATCCTCTAATGTACTGGAAGAATCTGCTGTGTCAGATGATGTGGTGTCACCAGACGAGGAGGGCATCTGCTCTGGGAAGTACTTCACTGAGGCAGGCTTAGTTGGGTTGCTGGAACAGGCTGCAGCCTCCTTTTCTATGGTGCGTTATTTGCCATGTGGTTTAAAAGACCTCTACTTTATTACTATGACTATGGCTGCATTCTGTTTGTTTTAAAGGAATAGTTCACCCAGAAATACTTCAACTTCAGGCACATTCAAGTTTATTTCTTCGTTGCAACAGATTTGAAGAAATTTAGCATCACTTGTTCACCAATAGATCCTCTGCAGCGAATGGGTGCAGTCAGAATAAGACTTCAAAAAGCTGATGAAAAAATGTCACAATAATCCAAGAGTTGTCCATCAAATGATAATTGATGGAAGGATTACATCATACATACATGCTTTTTTTCACTGTAATATATTTATTGATGGACTGGAGTTATGTCGATCACTTGTGGGCTATTGTTTTTATTTTCATTCTGATGGCACCCATTCACTGAGTGAGTGAAGTTTTAAATTTCTCCAATTTTGGAGAAACTCATCTACATCTTGGAGTGAAGTTTTAGCAAATTTTCATTTATGGGTGAACTATTCATTTAATTTACTTGATTGCTATGTATAATAATATTTAGCTTGTTATAGCAGCATTTAATAGCTTATTTGCATTTTAGTATTATTTCATATTTTTTTCTTTTTAATTTTTACTGAATATTTAATTATTTATTCATTCAAATACTCCTTGAGTGTATATCGTATTGTGCATAATAAAAATATTAATTTCAGGAAACTGGCAGTGACAGTCCACTGTATTACATCATTATTGTTTTGTACCATTCATGAGCCATTCTCATGTTATTTGTCTCCAGGCTGGCATGTACGAAGCAGTGAACGAAGTCTACAAGGTGCTCATCCCTATTCACGAGGCCAACAGGGATGCCAAGAAATTAGCTACTATTCATGGTAAACTTCAGGAAGCCTTTGGCAAAATTGTACACCAGGTAATTAATCTTTTAGATCCTAAAAGAAATGCTCTGTTTAGCCTGTTCATGCTGTGTAAGACACCAGGACTTTGTATTTTTGCCCTAGTAATATAAAGCAACAACCTGCCAGATGTCTAACTTGGCAACATTTTGCTTGTGTGTGTGCACATCAATGTGATTTATGTGTGTCACGTGAAAGAACTGCATGACTATGTTTATCTCTTTTACATCAGAGTGACAGTGAGGTGCTGTTGATAAGAGCTTTCAGTGAGAGTTTCTAGGTGCTGTAAATAGTATTCACACTGAGAATTATAACTATAATGATAATAATTGTGTGCTAAATGCTCAAGTTCTTTACAGTCTGGTAGTTTCTGTTTTTTTGTTTAGTTTTTTTAGTATAGAAAAACAAGTATTATTTTATTAGCGTTTTATCAAAGTTTTATTATTCATAAGCTAGAAAAACAGCCAAAAATGTTATGAAAGTAAATCCAACAATACTGATCCTCTGTCACATTATCATTTTAGTTGTTGTGTGGACTATTATCTATGGATTAGACTGATTATTAAAACTTTATACTTGTAGTTCTTGGTGTGAACGTCCCTTATATCTTGCTCATGTGTAGCATTTAAGCAACTAGTCATTGATTTCTGAAATTGAGTGACTGGTTGAGGAGAAGTGTAGTATAACCTTTTAAAAAGCAGTCATCGTTGACGTATACGTCATACGTTGAAAGAAGTGATCAACATATCACAGAGACATAGAGGTGACCCTTTTGACCTGGACTAGAAAGAAATCACAATCAAACAAACAACTTAGCAAATTTAGTGCTAAAAACAAAAACTTTTTTTTTTTTTGTTTAATCATTCATTTAATAAAACTCTTACTGCCCCCAAACTTTTAAACAGTAGTATGTGGATTTTCAGAAACAAGTGTTTCCCCTAATGCTTTGCAGTCAGTGAAGGGGGTGATTGTGACCTGTGTATGTTGATTTGTGCTGTATTCTCTCTGTTATACAGAGCACAGGCTGGGAGGTAGGTGCTGAACTTCATGGTTAATGCTTGGCCCATACGTGCAAGCTGTGGGCGTTTATCATGACTCTTTTTGCTGTGAATTTGACCCATTAACCTTTTTATGGACGTTTACATTTCTTCGTCCATCCCTCCATCTCTCTTTCCATGGGACTGCTGTCAGTGGTGTGTGGGCAGCAGCGTCCCTCTTCCTCTTCTCATCTTCCTCTCTCTCCTTTCTCTTTCTTGAGGAAAAACTATGTTAACATTGTCATTTTTGACAGGCCATGCATGGGAGCCACCTTGACACTAATGACAGATTTATTCATGAATGCGTCATTTCACTCCCTTATCCTCTGTTTCATCAGTTCTGCCATCTATGTCTTATGTCTCGAAAGCACAGGGTTCGATTTATGAGACATGTGGAAAACCTTGAAGGACTGGTTTGCTCAAAAATAAAAGTCTAAACATCTTTTACTCACCCTCATGTCATTCAAAATGTCTGAAAACTATTTTAAATATATATGACTGGATTAATAAGTCAGTTTAGATGGAAAAACGAATGAGTCAGCTTCATAAACAAGTCCTGTACATTGTGAACTGGATCAACTCTATCAAGTCATTGTGATATTTCTCTTGTACCTTTTTGGAGCTTTTTTTTTTTTACACTTGTTACTCAGTTCTGTAACCGAGTACTATTGGGCTTTACCTTAAAAAGAAAGGGGAAAAAAAAGCAAATGGCACAGGCTTTAAAAAAAAAAAAGTTTGGTGTTCCACAGAGGAAAGAACATCATACAGATTTGGAAAGACATGAGTATGAGCAAACAATGACAAAATTATTAATCATAGTATCTTTTTACAAAATAAGCTAATGATTGAATGTGCTTTTTTGGAGACTGAGGAATTACTATTATTTATTTATTTTGGTATTTATAAATTATGCTTGGTTTTCGGAATATGAGAGCATCATTTCAAAACATTTACATTAAAAGTGATGTTCAACTGACCTTCTCTTTATATGAGTTTTTTATTTAATTGCAAACTAAATCGACCCCTGAGTTCTTATTTACACCAGTTTGTCTGTATACTAGTATTAATCTCACTTTGATTTATTGCATGGCAACGACTCGACAAAACCTTCATTTTTTTGACACTTATTGCAGCATTATACCAGGAATGCATTACACTGTCTCATCTGTCTTTTTAATAAAGACCCTGAATGCACTTTTCTCTGCCTGCTTCTTTTCACTTGCATGCTTATTTTTCAGTTTTAGTATTTTTGTATTTGTCTATTGTTTGTTTTTTTGTTTTTTTTTTGTAAAGTATTGATTCATGGTAGTATTGCTGTTTGTTTGTTTTTTGTGTGTACTTGTTTTGTTAGTCTTTCAAAGAATTTTCTGGTTTCCTGATTAAAATGTTCTGTTCTCTCCTTTTTTATTTCCCTGGTTGCTGACCCCTCCTCTTCCCACTTTAATTATTGTGTCTTGTGGTAAGTTCATAGTCCGAGGGTTTATTTCCGTGACTTTTATAACTTATAAATAAAAACATTCGCAATGAACCAGAGAGGGGCTGAACCATCTCAGACACCTGGCAAACAGGCCCAATCTGAACTTAACAGAAAACTTCACGCATCTTCATCCATCATTTAGCTTTACAGAACAATTATGGAGAGTGTCATGTCTTGTTAGACATCGTTAGCATTATTATCATCTAAATTAGGGCTATATGGTTGGTCTTCTTTGGTTCAGCCTTTATCTGCACCGGATTATAATTCTTCACTTCCATGTTCCCGCCTCTGTACATACAGTATATACCCACCACTCTTTTTCCTTACTCTGCTTCTATGGCCTATCTTGTTACTCCAGCACATACTAATTCTATCTGACATTCTATTTCTATTGACATAAGTGTTTCAGTTTGACTTTCTGTATCAGGCTACAGCAGCACATTTACATTTTCACGAGGAGCTTGCTACTTATGTTCTGTTCTTTGTCTCTTATTTGGAGTACAGTCGTTCACTTACACTTTAAGGACATCAGGTTGTTTCTGATCTTCTTCCTGTTATGTCATCCTTTGCTAATACAGTTTACAGAGAAAGTTCCCACTTTGTTCAGAGCCGCTTCTTGCTCCACTGTCCTCAAGCTTGGCTCAGACTATATTCAGATTTTTTGTCTTATGTGGAAATGCTCACTTTCTTATTTTTAATGGCTAACAATAATGGCAATATATATACCCTAAAAAAATAGCGTGTTAACATATGTGAATAATTTTTTCAGATTAACACATTAAAAATATTTTACGCAATTAATGCAGGGGCAAGGCTTAAAGATTGAATGTGAAATTATTTCAATATAAAAGTATATTTAAAAACGTTACTGTTATTTGGGATTAATTGCATAAAAATATGTGATTTAACAACTTTTTTTTTTTTTTTTAATCGATTTGAAAAACGTTTTGGAATAAGTAAGACTGCATTTTAAAGTTAACAAAACCGTAATATTGTGAAATTGC
The DNA here is from genome assembly GCA_032357445.1 of Enteromius radiatus. Taxonomy (NCBI): domain Eukaryota; kingdom Metazoa; phylum Chordata; class Actinopteri; order Cypriniformes; family Cyprinidae; genus Enteromius; species Enteromius radiatus. Next base: position 11,349,094 of record JAUCMS010000105.1, read on the forward strand.
AATGTAATTATTATAATTTAATTAATTATTATTATTATTTTAATATGTTCCTTGCGGTTTACTTATAATGAACACACACACACACACAAAAAAAAAAAAAAAAATATATATATATATATATATATATATTTTCAACCCTAATTCTGACCTATAAAAACGACCTGATTTAATAAGTAGGCCATTTAAGGCTTGTCAGGAATCAAGCACTGATATGATTGGCTAATGTCATTGTATAGGAAACAGCATCACTGCCCCCTCCCTATTGCATGTGAGTATTTTGACCATAGATACGGTTTTGACCACATAAAAAAACAAAATGTAATTTCCAGACAAAGCATTATGAAATCAGTTTTGTTATGCAGCTGCAGTCTAATCTAGTTCCGCTTCATCTTTCAACAAATATTTCTTTACAAAATCCTCAGACACGATCCGGGATGCCATTAAACATAAACTATCCAATTGTTTGTTATGCTGGGTACCTTCTGATATCGGTACGAAGGCATGAGGTTTTCCTCAAAAAAATCTCCATCCACACGAAAACGCGACTGAACGCCAGTGGGCGGAACTTACGATGCAGGCATTGTTTATGCAAATATGTGTGCTTGGGTGACATCATCACAAGCCATTTTTGGATTTTAATAATAATGAATAATAATGAAACTGTATTAGTAGTGTCTGTGTTTTGCTGTATTTCACGGTTATATAATTGCATCACTCTTGGCAGTGTTGAATGCAGGTTATTTATGTAAACGTGTACCAGACAATGTTTACATTGCTGCTGTCACTTGATAACTTGCTGCCGAGAGCAAATGTTGTGTTTGCCTCATTGCACTTTACCTTTCTTTATGAGTAACTGTTTTAAAGTGTAAACCCATGACACACATCAAATGAGTATCGACAGGATGTTTGTTTTCCTGTAATCTGGTGTTTTTAAATGGCCGCTTAAATTAACAGCACAATAGTAATTAACATATTTGTTTGTTTCAGGATGGAAAGAGGATGTTTGGTACCTATTTCAGAGTTGGAATTTATGGTTCTAAATTTGGTGACCTGGATGAGCAGGAGTTTGTCTACAAAGAGCCAGCCATCACCAAGCTGGCAGAAATCTCACATCGGCTTGAGGTACAAAACTGTTTGCATTTATGTGTGTTTGCATATACTGTATATATGCATGCATAAACTTTCTTAGGGCCAGTTTTTACTAAGAGAGAGCAACTCTAAAACAAAAATTTAAGACCATGTGTCATTAACATATCAACCAAGGCAATACACTAAGTGCAGCACAAATTAGTTGCAAATGAACAAAATAAATAAGCCACAGTAGGCTTCTTTAAGAAGAACTGGAGGCCAAAAATGTAGGTTAAGTTTTAATAGAGACCTAGTTGAGGGTTCCAAGTAATCTTTTATATCTTGAAGCAAATTAAAAATAATATGGTGCAAATGGCAGTAATTTTACAAGCGCAAACATCATTTGAATTCTATAAATGTATAAATCCTATAAATGTTGCGTCTGAAAGCAAAACTGTATATTCAGTAAGGTCAAGAGCAAAAAAATAACGGGCCACGTGCTAATTCTGCACGTCTTCAGTAAAAAGTGAATGTAGTACAATACAATTGTAATGCCAAAAGACTGCACTGCCGCTAACTTTCTTAATTTTATCTTAATTCCAGAGTTTCTATGGTGAAAGGTTTGGTGAAGACCAAGTGGAAGTCATTAAAGATTCCAATCCAGTTGACAAGTGTAAATTGGACCCAAATAAGGTGCGATGAAGTACTGCAATGTGGTGCAACATTTGTGCTCCGTTTTAAGAAGAATAAATAACAATACTTTGCATTGAGAATAGTATCACTTTCCAATACAGGCCTTCATCCAGATCACGTACGTTGAACCATATTTTGACACTTACGAAATGAAGGACCGCATCACGTACTTCGATAAGAACTACAACCTGCGCCGCTTCGTCTACTGCACGCCGTTTACACTCGATGGAAGAGCTCACGGTGACCTGCACGAACAGTTCAAACGAAAGACCATTCTCACTACCTCCCACGCTTTCCCCTACATCAAGACCCGCATTAACATCATCCATAAAGAGGAGGTAATACACACATGCGCTTCTATAGGTATTCATGCTAGGTGAAAATTACGTTACATTTCTATTTAGCTTTACTTTATTTATTTCAGTTTTAGTTATTAGTAATGTAGGTTATATGAATATCAGTACTTCAGCAAATATATAATATTTGACTTCAGTTTACAAAAACATATATTAATAGTTTTGGTTTTTAACACTGAATGCCACAGTTAGGTTAAGGGAAGATATTAATATATTACTATTTGCCTTTTAGATCATTTCCACGCCTATTGAAGTAGCCATTGAGGACATGCAGAAGAAGACACAGGAGCTGGCTTTTGCCACTCATCAAGACCCATCTGATGCCAAAATGTTACAGATGGTTCTGCAGGGGTCTGTTGGCACTACTGTTAACCAGGTGACTAGTTCAGCCTTTTCACTTAATAATGCATGTGCAATATCACTGTTGTTATCTTCTGGATTCGATTGAGCAACTTGATGAAACCGTACGAAAACACAGGAAAATAATTAAGATTGTGAAATATTATTGCAATTTCGAATATTGCTTCACGATTTTATATTCCGGTTTTAAAATGTATTTCTGTGATGCAGCACTGATATGTCAGCAGCCATTATTTCAGTCTTCAGTGTCACATGATCCTTCAGAAATCATTCTAATAGGATTTATTATCATTGTTGAAATGATAGCATTTAATAGCATTACATTTGATCTATTTAAAACATCCTTGCTGAAAACAAAAGTACTTTCTATTAAAAAAGAAAAGAGAAAGAAAAAATGTACTGACTGCACACTTTTGAATGGTGGTGTATGTTTGTAAGACTACATTTCTATCGTTATTTCTTTATAGGGCCCTCTGGAGGTGGCCCAAGTGTTTCTGTCCGAGATCCCAAGCGATCCTAAACTGTACAGGCACCATAATAAACTACGACTGTGCTTCAAAGACTTCACCAAGAGGTTTGATTCCAGATGCTCTCACTACATTAATTACAAACCCTAATGACTTTTTACATCACATTTTATAAGTATTTACAGTCAAAAAGAAGTGGATTATTGCAGTCCATTTAAATGTTCTTCTTCTTTATGTTTGTATGACATTATTTTAACAGTTAAATGGTAATAAAACATTGCCAAAATAGCCATAGTGTGAGAAGAGTTTAATTTAACCCTGCACTAACTCCCCTAGATGTGAAGATGCCCTTCGCAAAAATAAGAGTCTGATTGGTCCAGACCAGAAAGAGTATCAGAGGGAGCTGGAGAGGAACTACCACAGACTGAAAGAAGCTCTGCAGCCTCTCATTAACAGGAAGATCCCACAACTCTACAAACCTGTTTTACAGGTCAATTCACACAGGTCAGATATTTAAAATGATGTCAAAAGCTGTTAAGAATGTCCTGTTTATGTCACCATAATGGTGGGAGTTTCCCCATAATCCCTAAAATTTATATTAATACATCAAGTCACATGGTATGCAATGATTGCTGTTTGTTCATATGAAAGCAAAATTGTGATTTAAAATATTGCAAAATGCATAGAAATTCAATCATTGAATCAAATCGAATTAAGGCCTACTATATTCCGGAAATAGGCCATCATAGCTTGGTCTGTTTCGTGAAGTATGTCAGCAATACATGATTAGTTAATTATTCATAGCGGATGACACATGGATAATGTTATATAATTGTCCAAAAAGGTGTGGCTGTTTTAAATGTACTTCATTTCTTTTTTCCTGTTTTAACAAGCAGCAAAAGGACAGCTTGAGAAGGTAGTCAAGTTGTTGGCGAGCATGTTTTTAAAGTAGTTGGCTGAGCGTTAAAGTTTTGTTTCCTCTGGAATATTTTTTACTCCTTTTTGTAACATGAATGTTTTTCTTCTTCTTCCAGAGATTCTTTCAGCAGAATGAGCCTTCGCAAGCTAGACGTGTGAAGATCAAAGAAATAAAAAGAACAAATGCAATTTTATTTATTTGTATATATCAATCCTCCTCACAATATCAGTGTTTCTGCCATAAAAAAAAGTGTTAAGACGTTTGGTACATCATTCCAATTTTGTATTAGTTTACAAAATGGTCTGTTACATGATCATAAGAACTGATGATGAATTAAGCATACGATGTGTCAAAACCTGTATTCTATTACTGTGCACTTTTTTTGTTTTGTTTTTTTTAACTTCATCCCAGTGCATTTTTAATAGTTACGGTACAACTTAAGAGTTTATTTAATCCTTACAGAAAAGCAAAAAAGGTGAGGTTTTTTTTCGGCATTATGTAGTTTTATGTACCTTTTGTTTACTTTAAATATTTTACTAAATAAATACTCTAATAGCCATTCCAGTGTGGTGTTAAAAAAAACAAAAACACTTTTTACATATTGGTATTTTAATGTGAATAATAAAAATCTACATAACCAGGTAATAGAAAAATATTTACATTTTCCCTTCCTCCTCAAATATACAACAGAACGCAAGAGATTCCTGAATTGTTTTCTATACTGCTCCGAGATCTTGGTGTAATAGCACGGCCTGCTAACAACATGAGAAAGAAAAGCTTCTTAGACTGGACTGAGGTATGGCTGATAATCTACAAACATAGAAAAATAGGTCACTTTATCCCTGTGGTCATTTACAGGCAAAGTATACTTTAAGTTGCCCACCTTTGTGCAAACAGTCTGCAGCAGGGAACAAAACGCGTTGCTTGTGCTTTCTAGTATCAAAACAAAAAGGGGAAGAGATGAAAGTGAAATCTACTTGGGGTTTTAAGCAATTAATAACGTTACCCTTCAAAACAGGGACATAAATTTGAATTTATACTCGAGACAAACCCAAACAAATCTTATAAAAAAATATAAAATTTCAGTGCACAAGAATTCATTTTGTGCTATTCATTAGAGCTTCTATGGAATGCTTAAAAGGGAAACGGTCCCATGCACTACAGTAAGTGCCAAGGTGCATTTGCAAGAGGGTCTCTGAAAAGCTGATGACATGGACTCACTGAACAAGATGATAAAGTACAAAAACAGTAATAGACAAAAAAAAAGGCAACAAAATGTCTTGGCCTTGAAAGATTCACATCGGCTTTTCACTGACACTTGTTATACAAACGTACATATCGACTACTAACGTATCCTGTCTTGCTTTTTCAGTTGCCTGCAAACGTACTGTCGTAGTCTTACCACTAAAACTTCATAACCAAGTCCCATCAGCTTGTTTTTACTGAGAGACTCTCTTGTAGAAGAGCAGGTAAGGTGTGGAGGTGGAGCACGTCTCAGGGGAACAAGCTCTGAGGAAGTCCTCTTCTTCAAAGAGTCTCACTTCTGAGTCATCAAACAGCATCCACTTTCCCTCAAAGTCCAAAAGGTTTTGCAGAGCGAGGTCAAAACTCACTTGGGTCCCGTCACCCATAGCATCAACTCCCTCTTCCTCGGTCTCTTTCTTCACTGCGTTCTGAAGCAAAGAACTGGAGACACGACTAGCTGAGCTGGAAGCCTTCTCTGGATTGGTTTGATTGTTGTTGCTGAGCTCATAACTGGTGACACTTCTCTGTCCTCCTAAAAGCCCAACACCCTCTGACGACCTCTTGCTTCCTGATTTGCTGGAAATGCTTGTTGTGCCGAGTCTTGCCACATTTCGCAGCCTGCCAGGCAAACTGAAAGACACCTCACCATCATCATACTCCGTTTGAGGCACCTCCTCTTTCTTCTGTTTCGTGTCTTCATCTCCATCTTGGTCGTGATCTTCATCCTGAGACTGAAGACTGAGAGGTGTGTGATGGAGATCCATCATGCGGATATAAGTGGTGTAGTGACCGCTGCTGATGGTTACTCCGCTGTGCATGACCACTGCAAAGAGCTCATAGTGATGGCCCTGGTCTGGAGAATCAGGCTGAGTGCACCACTCGTGCAAGGAAAGCTTGAGAGGAGTCTGCAGAGGGGTATTCACCTTGGAAAGACCAGCATAAGGATCCATCCTATGATTGAAGAAGATTGTAACAACTTCTTAATACACACTGGTAACTTCAAGACTGAATAAAATAATTGTCTCAAGTTGCTATTTCTGACCTTTTATTTTGTGGGGAATACACGTTTCAGGTTGTTTTTCTTCTTTTAAGAAATGCTAAATCCTAAACCTTTTACCCATATTTCTCTGAAGCTTAATGTTTCCGGTACTTTTTCTGCTATAATAAACAATGGATACAGACTTGTGGGCACTCTGCCCTTCAGGGCTTCCATAGTTGATAGATACTAAGTTAAGCTGCACAATTAATTGTTAAAATATTCTTTGAAAAAGAATTACTGGAAAATTTGCATTCACACTGACACAGAGAGCATGCATGTTTAGGCAAGAAACTTCACAAACAGTCTTTTCAATGAAGTATTATTCCTGTTTTACAGAGAAGTATTAATATTAAAGACAAAATGGGATAAAAGTTTATAATTTGGATATAAACATTGATATCTATCAAAATCGAGCAAATCACCTTCTGAAAGTGACATGTTGATAACACCGTTGTGGCAAATGACTGTTAAAAATGTATTTGTCATTGAATTATTCATTTAAAAGATTTGTTCACAAATACTGATTCATCCAGTAATGAATTACAAGTCACTGAATCATTAATAAAAAAAATAAATAAAAAATATTAACAAGTGTATCATATATATATATATATATATATATATATACACACACACACACACACACACACACACACATACACATGAATGACAATGAGTTTATTTGCGGAAACGGATAACTGAATTATTTTTCATTTTTTCATTGTCATTAGTTTTTATTGTTTTAGCTGTATTTTTTAGTTCATATAGAATTAAACACTTTTAAATAGACTACAGCAAAACAAAACAAATGGGCTTCTCAGTTCATCCAGAATCGTGCAGCTCAATAAGCATTAAAATCTGTAGAGCATACATACTCAGAGCCATTGGCAGCAAAGCATTTTAGGTGGATTGTGATGACTTCTGGTGTTTTGTCAAACAGAAGACTTCTCTCAGCTTCCGTGTAATGATGACAGGTCTCACAGAAATATTTATCTTCACCCATAATCCGCTCCACAGATGCAAATTGAGATATGGCCCACTTTAGAGTTTTCAGCTCAGGCTTGGGATCTGGAGAAACTGAAAGAGGAGGATGCAGTTATAAAATCTAAGCAGCATCTGAGAGTGTTAACTGACTCAGGACTGTCAATGTACTCACTCTGAGAATTTTCAGATTCAGAGGAGCTGTTGTCCTTCTCTTGCACAGGTACACTGATGTCTTGAAAGTCCTCTCTCCGCTCTGTGAAACACTCACACTCCAGGCAGCGTGTCCGAAGCACCAGCTGACCCTGGAACATCCACTTCAGCACATCCAGGCCAGATTGCTCTAATTCAGAAATGCAAGCAAATTCTTTAATTAATGACATTATTGATTAATTTATTTGTTGTGGTCACAAATTAAGAATGTGTTCCCTTGTTTTCATAAATTGTGGGTACGTTGCACTATTTTGTTCCATTGTTTATAATTAAATAAATGTTGATGTGATATACAGAATGGAGAGAATGAATTCAAGTTTGAGAACAAATTCAGTTTGTTGCCATGATAAATAATAAAAAATTCTGTTTATTAATTTACAGAAGTAAAATATACTTATCTAAAATTAATATAAATTATATATATATATATGTTTTTTATTTCTCAGTTTATACCTTTTACTATTTATTATTTATTTTCCCATAATTGACCATCCCAGTTCCAGTATATACCTATGATTAGTTTAGCCAGTTAATAGTACACATCCTGTATTTAAATATTAAGTAAAATAATACAGTATATTTATTTGCCATTTAATTGTAGAATATCTGCATTATTCAAATAATAATAAAAATGGCTAGGAAATTTGGTCACAATTTTGTGTAAAATATTTACCTTTATTATTTTCTAGACTCTGTTTAACTTCTTGAGTTCTACTCTCGGTCTCTGAGGTATCCTTCTCCCGCTTCTCTTGGACACTACAATCTGACTTCTCCTTGGTCTCCCCTTTACCTCCTACATGTGAAGTAATACGTCCCATGCTGCGGAACTTTGAGAAGATGCTAGGCTGCTTCCCAGATGGTTTCAACCAGCCCAGCTTCCCTCTCCTTGTCCTCTTGCCCACCTCTTTTGGGGGACTGTCATTCTTCTCCTCCTCTGTAGTGCTCCCTCTGTCCTTCTCTTGCTCCTTTTCTTCTTGCTCCTCAGTTCCATTCCTCTGGTCAGAACTCTCTGTGGTTATGTCGCTGGAGGACTTGCGTTTTGAGCGGGTCATAGGCACGTTTTCCTCAGTTTTCTTTGATTTGCTTTGAGATTTCGGCTTTTTCTTAGCATTCCCTGCTTCTGTGTCACTCTTCCTCTTTCCACTCAACTGGCCATCAGAGCTCCCATCATCCTCGTGGTTAGACTCCCCCGTTCCATTGCTTATTGTGCTATCCTTCTGGTTGTCCATTTGCTCTTTTTTAATATTGTCACAGGCCTCCTGGATGTTAGCAAGAATACACTGCAGCACCTCCTGTGCATCATGCTGCAAGTAACCCTCATACATTGGATTAAGCTGCCTGCAATGGAGAAATCAAACAGGTTTGTTTGGAAACTCAAAGCCACGGCAACAGTGAGAAAAACTCAGGTTTGAATGTCTTTTCGATGTTAGTGAATGATGCTCAGCATTACCGGAGTGTGTTAAGCAGCTTGCGTGGTGGTGTGGCAAGCTCTCCGTCGCTGTATTTTTCTGGGTTAAGCAGAAAGCTGGATTGCAGCTGTTCCACAGAGGAGATGAGGCTGTGGAAACTACCCAGCAGCTCCATGGGAACAGGTAGGGGGTTCTCACCGGTGTCCCCCTGATAACAACGCAATGTTATGTAAGAATAACATGCAATTTTTAATCAATTAATGCTGCAATCAATTATAGTATGGTAAAGGCAACAATTTTAACATGACAAACTATTCTGTATATCTGTTCAGTTAGAAGATCAATTTTGGAATTATTACTTTTCCCCTTAATTCAAGCTATTAGTACTGATATATATTTATGAGCATAATCAAAGCAAACAAAAAGGCTTTTTAAAAAATACCAACCTCATTTTTGGCACCATCTTCTTGTTGTCTGTCTTTCAGCTTAGCCAAGTGACACAAAGATTTGATGGCCTCTTTAAAACCAGGACAGTAATATAAGACCTGAAATTTGTAATAAGTTTTTAAAAGTGGGATCCAATCTACTCATTGTGTAGCTAAAATTTCAAACTATTCACCTGTGGTGTCCTGCGAGTGTCATGAATAATACATTATTAGTGGGTAAGCAGAACAGTATACCTGAAGGATGCTGTTCAGATAGCATGTGTTCCCCAAATTATTAAGCCCAACGAAGGGGACCAGGCTCTCACGCTTCTCACAACTGAGAGGAGATGAAGGGCAAGGCATTGGCACAACCTGGCCATGACTTAAAAGAGAATAATTTAGGATAAATTAACATGGTATTTCCAAGTTCAATCTGTATTAAATAGCCTAATAACAACATTCCATACTTAGTAGTCTCCTCTGGGTCTGCAGTGCCGTTATCTTCTACCGGGGGCTCGGAGAAGTCCAGGGCTCGTTTGGTGTCCTTCTTCTGGAAGAACTTTAGAGAGAGTTTGCTCTTCTTTACAGGGCTGCCAACTGCAGCCACCACTCCACTTTCACTATGCAGTCCAGGCATTTTAACTATTCACTACAGAAGATGAAAGAGAAACCAAAGCAAATGTGAAAAAAAAACGAAACAAACTCAAACAAAACACTCAAGATCAGCCACGAACCGCGGGAAAGCCTTGGCTCTGATGTGCCCTAGAAAAGCAATAAAATATGAATATGACTTTAACTATTAACTTTTTATTTGTATATATAATCGATTAACGCTAAATATTTGCGTCATATGATCTCGACACTCTTAGTTTGATCATTTTTAATTCATATGAATTAAGACACATAAATAGCAGGGTGGCTAACTGAGTAGCCGCCCAACCCACACAACATGCGCGTTCAATTTCAGCTAGAGTAACATTACTTCAGAGTTACGTAATAAAAAAGAACAATATTTAAAAGTGCTCTTACCTAAGGAATCTTTATTGTACACACGTTACATTTTCGCAAAATACAATCCCAAGTACGAGGTTTCGTTTTGAAAATACACAAACTTTGACAACCGCGTCTGTAGAACTTGGCGCTTTTTCCACGACTGAGGCCCCTCCGCTAATGCCTGAACAAAAGGGTATGGCCGAATACATTTTTGAAATGAAAGAAAGACCACTGACGCGGATTGAACGATTAAACACGGATTTTTACTCATGGATTTTTTCAAATCCATGAATAAAAATAAAATATAATTTTGCAGGCATAATTTGGACAGCTACGTTGTCTGACAAGGCCATTTTAAACCGATCTGAGATCAGTATTGAATGGTGTCGTAACATAGCATATATATCTTATACTGACACTGTCAGTATAAGATATCTATGGTAACATAGATTGTAAAAAGCATGGAGTTGAGCTTCCTATATTTATATTTTTCCGCTTTCTTCCCGCAACTATGGAATGATATCCCGGACTTTTTTCAAAAGGAATTGCAAATTGCATTTGCAATTGCGTTTTCCATATGTGGATGCATAAAATGTGACATAACTGTGACATAATTCAAATTTTGCATTAACGTTTGCTTTTCCGCTTTCGCGGACGAACACTGACTGGCACATTTCAAATGAAAAAGCAAAGTCCATTTGCAGTTGCATTTCCAATATCTTTACAAGTTATGAGCCTGTCATATT
>JAUCMS010000105.1:11377904-11390359 GCA_032357445.1 Enteromius radiatus
TAATAAAGTATGAAAATACAATTATTAAACATTATATATATGCTCAAGCACAAGGCATTTATAGATGCACTTGTAAAGTGTTTACTAATGCATAATAATGTTGGAACAATGGTTTATAAAGGATGAACTGAGTATTTACTAATGCTTAACCAATGATTCATAGTGTGTAGTTATTATAAAGTGTTACCCAATTAACCTATCCAAGTCAGTGCCTTCAAGTCCACCTTCAACTGTCTCTCAAATAAAGTCAATTGCTAATTTTGCAGCATAGCATGAAGCATAGATTGCACAAAAGTCACTTTCAAACCAAGCAACTTTGTGTTAGTCAACATGGCAAATTCATTTGCACTTTATTTATGCAATATGTGAACCTCTCAACTGTGCAGATTCATATTGATTGACTGGATTTTTGTGAAATTTCGCCTAGCAGTTTTTTAACGCCAAGTCATCTATATATTTGGTCTGTTATAAAATTGTATTTATTTTTTTTTTTTCTGTGTAATGTAAGCTTGACAGCAGACTGAAATTTAGAGAATCATGCCATGCAAAATGAGTACAGTGCAATATTTTGGCCATGACTTTGCTGTTATTTGATTTGCATACTTCCTTTAGTGAGTCAGGTGCAAAAACATGCCAGACAGTGTATGGAAATAAACACTGCTGTCAGGGGGCACAGTTCATTTTTAGTCATTCATCCCTCAGTGCATTTGTACCGTATTCTCACTGTGGTCTCATGTGTTTTCATAGACTATTAGTGAAATGATATGCTACAGAATGTCATCACCTCCGTTAAGAATGGGGTGGGGATGTTGGAGATGCTTGCCCCTCTAACTTTTTGGGAGAAAATCAATACCCATCACTTAATGTGCCTCTTATGCCCATAGTGGCCCCAGACTGGATTCTAATTTCCAGCTCTTTTGTCTTCCCAACTATGGAAATTTTAGTATAAGTTTCAAAGACCATGCAAATTTAATGAGGTTGATTTCTCTGAAAAGTAAAGTCAAAACTTTGCTATTTTTGACATCTCGCATTGACAAACATGTTTGTGCAAGTCAGTGTATTTGTATTATGTAACAAATAATTTGACTTCTTTTGCCTTTACTAATGTATCATGCAGAACAGTGGATTTTTTTCTTTTTTACTAAATCATAACAATCCTACATTTCTGCGTAACTGGCTGCCTCTTTTCCACGCCAATTACTTATGACTTAATCTATGCGAGATACTCTTAAAAGGGCCACACAGTTTTATTTTTGTGGTCTCTCTCTCTTTCTCAGATCTTTCCATTAGTCTGTATTCTGGTCTGGTCCAGACATGGCAGTTTGAACACAAACAGCCTGAGGTTCTTATCAGTCTTTCTCACACTGCACTCTTCCCCAGGAAACCGGTTCAAACCTCACTTTATCACACGCTCTGCCCTCCACACCTCCCTCAGCTCCAGCCATTCCCACAAGCATGCTTTTACCTCTTTGCTTGCTCCCCCCTTCATCTTAGATATAACCTAAGAATTAAACATCTTTTAGCCGACTTTCTCTCTCCGTCTAAATCCATTTTACCAGAAGCAATGTCTGTCTCTCTCCTCTGTCAATTGCTCTCTTACTCTTGAGACTTATTCATGGTTTTTCTAGTTCATATATTTCTGCCTTTTTTCTTTTTTTTTTTTTTGTATTAGTCTGTGTTACTAGAGTCCCTTGTTTTCATCTCCTGACGATCTTGGGATTGTTATATCTCTCCTTTAAGGAGAATCCCAGCTAACCAAAATATGATTTTAAGGCTAAAATGCAATAAACAACTTTCCTATCGATTTATAGTTTGAGTGAGTCAACTATCTTGTTATTTGATTAATTTCTCTAATTTTGAAACCTTATGGAAACATGAATTCTTTTATTGTATTCTTTTATGTATTATGGTAATTGTATTTACTTCCAATCCCGCAAAAGCCTCAGTAAATAGAAACACATTTGATGCTATTTTTGATGTGGAAGCATTTGATCTGTTAAAAAGTTTGGTCACCCTCACTCCACCCAAGGGGTTTTTGAGGTTTACAGCAGATGATGAGTAAAGCCATACAATTTGTAATCTAATCTTCAGCGATGCTCACATAGCTCGCTTCACATTGTGTGAGCATTAACATCGGTTCCTCTCATGCCTTGAGAGAGCCACATGACAAAGATGCCAATGTGCAGCGAAGCCTTAAGGAGAGAGCAGAATTTGATACAGGATTGTGGTTAAAGCCAGTGGAGGGCTTTCACGGCTCAGTGTGTTGTCACTGTAGTTAACACATTTTTCAGTTTCTACAGAAAGTTCAGCAGTTTAATCATTTTGGTTACTCGATTTATCTAAATCATTTTAATTATGCGTCGATAAGACCACTATCCACTATACTGTGGTAGATTACAATTTCCATATAAGTGGAAATTGTCAGCTAAAATAATTGTGACCCATTGGAAATTACACCCCACCCACCGTCCAGCCCAGCCTAAATCTTACAGTACATCTTACATTTTAGAACTGAGGCTGAGCCAGAAAACCCCCCACCCTTTGCATGTTCAATTCTAAAGACAAAAGACTAATTTTATAATGTTTTCAGCCACTAATAAGACCCGCACAGAAAATGCACTGGACCTAGTCATGGCTGATCCGTGTGCCTCTAATTTGTCTCTGTAACTTGAAAATATCTGCCTGAAAAATCTGGTTATTCTCTGAGTAAAATTATAATAAATACTTGGAAAATAAAAACATGCATTCTATTACGATGAGATCTTATCAGACTAGAAGTCTTTTTCTATACTGTATATGGTACTGAAAAGCTTCAGGGCTGCTGCAGTTGTTAGAACAGTTTGCATAGTGTTTACTGAACTTATGTTTTTACAGGGAACATGTGAAGCCTGCATCAATTTTCTTTGCAGGAGGTTGCCATTTCTTCTAGAGAAAAAAATGTTTGTCTTGGCTTACATCACTATATGCTGTTGCTTACTGTTGCATTTTATTAGTATTATTTGCACAAGTGGTGAAGGTTTTGCCTCCATTTTGACACTTACAGTAGGTCTCTGATTTCGCTTTTTCACTTTATACTGGATATTGTTAGATCACTATTTTTATACAATATTTAAAGGGATAGTTTACCCATAAATGAAAATTCTGCCATTAATTATTCAGCCTCGCGCTGTTCCAAACCTGGAAGACCTTGTTCATCTTTGCAACACAAATTAAGAGATTTAGGATCCTCACACGATCAAGGCTCAGAAACATAGCAAGGACATCAGTGAAATAATCCATGTGACATGGACAGTGTAATTTCTTTACAAAAACATTTTACGACCCTACAAGAATACTATTATACTAAAGTATCACACAAAAAATATTCTCGTAGATCCACAAAGTTACAGTTGAATCATTGAATCACATGGACTATTTTAATTTAAACAATCTTCTTCCTACATTTCTGATCCTTGATCATGTAAGGATCTTTGCTGTCTGTTGGGTGGTCAGAAAGCTCTCGAAATACATAAAAAATATCTTAATTTGTGTTCCGAAGATTAACGAGGGTATTACAGGTTTAAAACGACATGAGGGTGAGTAATTAATGTCTGAATTTTTATTAATTTTCATGTTGGGGTGAACTAAACCTTTAAAGGAACTAAATTCACTGAGATAACAGATGTTATGCCACATTATTGGCTTCCTTCACCTAAAAATTACAGTTTTGTCATTATTTACAGACCCTCGTTTTAATCTAAAGTCTTCTTTGTTCTGGAGAATGCAAAAGAAGTACATACAAGTGAGTAGGGTTCAATTTTATTCTGGACCTCATTTGACATTCAGTATTGAAACACTCTTTAAAATTTCTTTTTAGTCCAGACCATATGACTGACATACATTCTTTTTTGCAGTTTCCTACTGACAATTGTTGTAATTCTAATTTACTAAAATAGCAGACCATCATGGAAAATTTTTTTAAATAATTAAATGTAAAAAAAAAAAAAAAAAATCCAACAGGGAATGTCTTCATAATTTCTGCCTGACTAAAAGTAAGTCCAGAGTATTTCACAGCCATATTTCAGTGAATGAACAGCCCCTGGGCGGTCCGTTGGTATGCCGACTGAGACTGTTAACACTATACATGGAAAAATATGCTGTAAAATGTGCAAATATGTGAGTCTGACATATGTTAGGGGCGATGTGATATCCTGAAGGTTTACCGGACCTTGAAATAATAGATAGGGCCATAAGTTTCTCAAGTGTGTGTACACAGCTCTGCTCTGTGTAAAGTTGTCGGCTTTTATGGCTGATAAAGATGGCTGTGTTTTGGCGTGGTGTATTTATGTGACCTATTTTATGAACAGTATACGCTCTCCTTTCCTTTAGACCCACAGTTAACAGCCGTGCTAATGAGCGTGTGCATGTTTGTGTGCATTTGACTGAGCCAGCTCGCGTGTAAAATGTAGGGGGTTGGATTGTGTTTACACATGTTTTCCTCCAATTCAGCCAAGAGATGGTCAAAGGAACAGCAGGAGCAAGGATTCAGACTTTTATTAAACTGCTTAAAAGATCAGCCGAAACTTGCAATGCAGAATAAATGCCAGAGATGGCCTCTCTCTAGATCTAAAAATCTATTTTTTGTGTGTGTGGAAGCGTGAACGTGAGTTTGTCTGTTTTAGAGATGTATCAGAGAGAGTGAGAATACGTGGGTGAGTGTTTTGTATGCATGTTTGAATGCTCGCTTTTGTTAGTGTCTGCTAGACCACTGTAGACTGAAGTAGGAAGAGCACTTTATGGCTACAGGGTGCATTTCACTGGCAGTGTACGCTAGATATGCTGAGCATTCTACACCTCCTCCTCTCTTCAAGTCTGCTTTTAATCTAGGCTCTGACACTGGCCGATGACTCACTCTGGACCCAGGTGAAATATGGTCATGGCAGGGCCATCTCAATTCTGTGATTAGACAGACCTCTCAAGCACATTGCAGAGTTGAATAGCTTCCTCCTTAAGGGGCCACTTCAATTTGTTTGCTATAAATGAAAAAGCCAAAAGGAACACTTCCCGTTAGAATCTGTGACAAGAATACAAGCTGGCTTATCTATGGGGACATCTCAGGCACATACAAATAAGTACCATGTTTTTTTTTTAGAACTTGCAATGGTAACATCATGGTATTTGAACATGCTAGTAACTTAATTGTACAATATAAAACATTATGATGCATGGATGTGTGCATATTATTCATTTTCAGTGTCGTTTAAGGGTACACTTTTTCTGTTTCATTTGTCAAGTACATATACCAAACCCAGGGATGATAGAAATGCATCATCCTGACAAAACAATAGTACAACAGCTCATTTTACCATCCATTCAAAGAAAACCCCCCAAAATATTTATACAAATAAGTTAATATCTAAATATCAAAAAATATCTAAATATCAGTAATAATAATAGTGATTTTTGGTTAATTAAATTTTGATTACCATTTTAAAATTGATCGTATGCATATTTTTCAGTGACGGCATTAGTTGTTAGTTGCATCTCCAGCTGGGCGTAACATTAGTGGTGTTTATATTGAATTGTGTGAAAGACAAAAATGTAATTTCCAAAAATTTAAATTCTGTCATCCTTTTCTAACCACAGTGTCAATCAAAACTAAGCCATAAAAGATTTTTTATATTCCCTTACTTGATCATAGATTGAAACATAAATAATAAAAACTTCACTGCTGCTAAACTTTAAGTGGCTGAACAAAAATCATGAGAGAATATGAAAATATCTTCATTCGCCCAAATGTGATTGGTTTAGAATGGCATGAGGTTGAGTAAATGATGAAAACTAACTTTTTTTTAAATTGTTGAAAATCTTTCCTTCGTGTGAGCTTTTAAGTGTTGCAACTGAGTCATTGCATCTGTAAGTTGAAGCCGATAACCATTTGTAAATGATTCAACTGCCATTTTTGAGAACCAAAACTCTTATGTTTCATTCAAGTATACTTGACATTATCTCTTAAACTTGCATGAACATACCAAAGAGAACTAGGTTAGATGTCATAATTTTGTAGTGAATAACAACTTAAATTTCCATCTGCTCCCACACAATATCAAAGTCTTCATTAACTTTCATTTCATTTAAAAGATTAGCTATTCTTCAAAAAAATCATTTTGTTTCTTGTTACACGGGAATTGAAATGCTTTGGGTGACTGAATAAGACTGAGTAATTGAGTAAAATGGTGAGCTATTTCTTTAAGTTCAGAATGCTAATGTGGCATGTACCTCAACAATTGAGCAGCTATGCTGGCTGAGGCACAAGTGTTGTGAGAAGATAAGTTGTGGTGGAGATCTGGTGTAGCATTGTTAGTGATTAACCTCCACCTAGTACTAATGATTACACTGCTCATGGTGGGATCTCCTCTTAATTCTGACATATTCCTGGGGCCACAGAGAGAGGAAGACGCGTTAACTTCAGCAAAAAAAAACCCTGTCTTCAGACCAGAGTGGTATTAGGAAGTTATTGAGGGAGAAAAGGTTATTGAAGGGGGGAGAGAGTGTAAGGGGAAAAAATTACACGAGAGGAAGAGGGTGAGAAAGTAAGAGACCTTCTCAACACGGGTCATTTCATCGGAGGCAGCGGTCGTCGTCAGTTCAATTCTCAGATGGTCTGTGTCAAAAGGAGGGCATAGGGAGTTACTGCAGCAGTGGACTGAACATTCTAAAGAGTATGAGGACTGTTTTCTCACTTTCTGACTCATCTTTGCTGTTTTTCTGATGCATTTTTCTTTTCCTCTAGGACCAATATATTACAATAGCCAAATATATAGTCTTTCCAGTATCCATGCACTGTAAAACTCATTTTCTTAATTTGAATATCCTGTTGGCAAATTAAAAATGTAAGCATAAATTAAGTCTTTTGCTTAAAACAATAAAAAATAAATAAATTACAAACATAGACACCGCATTTAATTTGCAGTTATTGTCATTAAAAACAGTTATTATCTTTCTTATTTTTGCATTACTGGAAGGCAAACCTTTTTATTTTGAATTAAAATGTTTGGGGTCAGTCTTTTTTAAAGAATAAATGTAAAAATATGTATCAGGGTTTCCAAATTATTAAGCAGTGCAAATGTTTCCAACACTGATAATAATAAAAATGTTATTTAAAAATTATTTGATGAATGACTTCTGAAGGATTATGTGGCACTGAAGACTGGAATAATGGCTGCTTAAAATTCAGGAACAAATTACATTATATTAGAATAGAAACATTTATTTCAAATGCTAAAATATGTCAAAATTATTTTACAAATATTTCTGATCAAATAAATGCATGTGCGAACATAAAATTCTTCTTTCAAAAACATTAAAAAAATGCTGTCAAATATATATTTTTAAGTATTTTTTGCCATTCCCCCTTGCGTTATCAGGTTGAAGTTCAAAGAAGGGAGGGGAGGGTTGCATGGTTTTGGTAGACAGGAGGGGAGCAGCATTCACAGCACTTGCTAGGTAAGAGGAATTCCTTTCCTCCCCCCCCCTCTCTGTCACTCTGGGGCTGTCTCTGTTTCTCCCTCACCCTATCTGTCTTTTTTCTATCGTTTCTCATCTCTCACGATGATGCACACACTCTCATACGCTCTAGGAGACATGTAGCACATTAGTACAGGTGAGAATCTCAGCCTGTCGTAGCGCTCTGTGTTTTATCTCTTGCATGTATGAATCTGTGCCATACATGTGTGCTTGGACTGTGTCGCTGGCTTTTTAAATGGCTCTGTTGCTGCTATTACTGCAGTGCAGGAATAACTGCCGAGCTCCTTTCTCCTCTCAGGCATATCGCCAGCTCATCTTCTCTCCATTATTTGTTTGTGTGTGTGAATGTGTGCATAAGACCTTGCTTAATGTAATTCTTTGAGTACATAGTGAGGAGAGCTTCCTGATGCATTGAAGTAGGGCTGTTTTTCTGGAACCTCCTGGAAGACGGAAGGAAGGCAGGATGTAATGAGAGTATTGTGCATTCGTTTTGATGTGTGTGCGCATTGCAAAAACAGGAGAGCCATAGGTGTTTAATATTTGTGGTGTAAAATGTGGATTAGCCTGGCTCTCACCATGTGTTGGACTCTTGCAGCTTTGAGCATGTTTGGCATTTGTAAATGGTTATCAGTACGGGGCATCGGTTTTATCTCTGTTGGAATCTGGCCGTATGTGTCTGCTGTTGTGTATACTGTGGGATGTGAATGATCCATACAGACCCAGCTAGCACCTGGCTGTCACTCGCTGGAGCTCGATAACCCCCCTCCTCTCCAGTCACCACCAGCCGCTCTCTGTCATCTCCCTGTATCCATCCATCCCTTCCCCCTTCACTTCAGTGTTCTCCGTGTGCACCTCTGAGAAAACACCTTTGAAATGCATTGCGTTTCTGAATGGTTAGACATTTTCTGTCTCTGTTTCTTCCTCTCAGCTTCGTGTATTGCTTTCTCGCTCTGTAATCCGTAGAGTACTAATGAGAATCTCGGACTCGTCTGCTTGTAGCGTTACAAACAGGGTATGACTGAATAATTTATAGACATTTGCTTCAAATTCTTAATGAAAGCTCTCGCTCTTGCACATTCTCCTCCTATTATTTGCTTTCACTCATTCTCCCAACCAAATACTATTATGGCTGAAAGATAAAGGACATTATTTCTATCTTTTGAAATTGGAAGTAATAATTTAAATGTGTGCATTTGTTAATAAATTAGTCAGGATAACACTGTACATAACTATAAATAAATTTAAATAATATACATATATAACATGCTAACATAATGTCTTATTTAAAATAGAATAGAATAGACACACACTAGTTTGGCGACCAATGCTCACTATTAACTAACTATTAACTATGACTTACCTCGATAAACTTATATTAATTGTTAATTAGTTATATGTTAAATTGGTATGGGTAGGACTGAGGGATCTAAAATGTATTAATGCACAATTAAGCATTAGTTTGTGGTTTATAAGTACTGATAAACAGCCAATATGCCAGTAATATGCATGTTAATAAGCAACTAGTTGACAGTGAGAATCGGTCCCTAAATATAATATATTATAGAAAAATGTAGTAAGGAAAATGGCACTAGCCATTCCAGAAAATGCACATGTAGGTTCATATTAGCTATAAACATAGAGTAACACATTGCAAATCAAAATATTTGATCATACCTGATATTTGAACAGTTGTGATAAATTAAATGAATTAATTAGGATATCAGGTCATTCATTCAAATACATTTTGAATTGATTGATATCCGTAATTAAAATATTAGCATCCATTTTCATATGTATGAGAGCGCCTGTGCCGTTCATCATTGGTAAGTTTAAATTGATTAGGACAGTAATACACACATTTTCCCATTGGTGGTCTAACCTTCGTTCTCTGTGGGCCTCCTCTCATCTCAGTAGGACAGATGTTATATGTTCTCTGCCTCCTCCAGATGTATGAAGCTTCGCAGAGCCCTTTGTGTAGATGAAGGGGAAGTACAACAAGCTTTTGCTTCCTGTCAGAGAGCCCACTTGCTATCTGTTTATTGTCATGAGATGGGAGCAGAAAAGCTTGGAACAGAGCTACTGGGAAATAAAAGTGTGGGAGATGATTGTGACCACTGGAGAGGAAATCAGAGTACGTTTTTGGCACAAAGACAAATGATTGTGAGAGTGATATTGATTTTATATTATAGTACAATAAATGCTATGTTATTCAAAGTACTTACTGCTCAAAAATAGTTACATATTAAGTCAAAATAGAATCATCTGCAGTGCATCTCAGAACAAACACACCACAGTGGTGTTTCATTGCTGAATGAACAAATCATTGATTCATTGATTCACTCATAAAGACTTTGAATAGTATGAACTATTCTTTTGATTTTTTTACTTTCTGTGTAGTATGGTAGTAAGAATTTAGATACAGCAAGTGCCTTGTTGCCACCTAATGGTGTAACCTATAGCTTAACAGCCCATGGGGAATGTACAAACAAAAACCTCAAAAAGTACAACCAATCAAATTTCAGTACTGGAGCTAATTGCAGAAATACAATTATATAAAATTAATAGATATGTCACAAATGCTATACAGATCTGATAATCTGATTCCTGAATGCTATACTCTGAAGCCCTGTACATGAAAACCATAAAAAAGAGATATTGTGGCTACAAATTAAGTTTTAGTTCCCGCAACTTATTTATTCATTGCCACATTTTATTAATGCATTCTCATTTTAGTTAAATTGAGGTTAAGTTGTTATAAATTGTTCCCTCGTTTTGTTTAGTTAAACATGAGAATGTATTAGTCCATGACTGTGATTTAACTGAAATGAAGGAACAAACTAACAAGCCTTGGGGTTTCATTTTTAATTAGTGGCCACATCTTTTTTCTCCCCAGCATGCTATCCACTTTTCGATGTGTATATTTATGCCGGCATTTCGCAACGCAGCTGTGACCATAACGATCAAAGGAACATCTTGGTCAAAATGCCTCTTAATAAAAAAAATATGTCTTAAATTCCTTAACTTGTCATCAATTTTGGTGTGAAAATATTGAATCTGTGCATTCTCAGACCTGAAGTCTCAGGGTAATGGTGAGGATCATGAATAACAGGCATGTGGAATACTAACAATCTTTCCCTGCTTGTCCAGCTGGCATGCCTTGAGAATGCCCACAGATGTTGTTTTGTTGGCTGTTCAAGTGGTTTCTGCTGCCTTTGGCTCTGTTTGGTTCGATATCTTTTCAAGGCTTCAGCACTCCTAATCAGCACTAGATGCTGAGCTTGTAGGGTTGCAGGTGGTTTGTGTGTGTTCATGTGTTTGTGTACATTTTGCCCTTACACGGTTACAAAAACAGCAAATGAGATCGATTTCCTTCCCTCACTTCCGCTCCTTCACTGCAATTTGATTAGTTATATTGAATTAAATATGCTGTGAATACCTAAACAAACTGTGACTTTATTCCGTTATAGCTCACCAGTGCATGGTCCGTTGGGTTATCTGGGAGTTAAAGCAGGATAAAAAGGTCAACCAATTAAAAGTATATAATGCATGGGGTATTGCAAATGATTTTTCAGGCTGTTTTTTTGGCTCACAACAATCTTTCAAAGGAACGGCGTTCTTGAAACAAACTAGAAACATGAAGTCTTGAGATGTCCTCCCTCAAATAGCCTAATATCACAAATGATAAGTTAAAAGATATTCCTGCAAATGAGGCCAATGGAGGATTGCGTGGAAGTCTTCTTATTAAAGTAATTTCTCTCCAGTGGCTGTGATTTGCCATCTTTTTTTCTCTTGCTCTCCCACTTGCTTCTTAACTTATTCTCTCTCTCTCTCTCTTTCAGTTTCTAATTAAATAGGCATTGTTGTGTTCTTTGGTTCCATGTGGATAATTGACAAGTGGCTAGGCCTCAGTTTACTCAGCAATTACAAGTTGCATTCTAGCTCTGGCTAATTAAGACTCAGCAACAGACAGTGTATTTGAATCACATTAAACATTTCTTAGGCTGGGGATGCCTCTTATCCCCAGCTGTCCCTTGCCTTGTTCCTTTCTTCTCCAGGAGGACTTAAGAAGATGTACATTTTCCATGCTTGCTGCAGTGTGTCGGATTCTGGGGATTCAGTTGTCAGTCAAGCTCAGATTCACACTATTATGGGGTTTTGCCTTGAAACCTGGGGATAAATGCAGACTGTTTGTACACTAAGGAGTCTAATTAAGATGCTCAATATTTCCTTAATTCTAGCAACAACACTTTTAACACTTCATCATTATGACATCTGGAAATGATTTGGTAACACTTTATTTCAGTAGTCTACTTTAGACATTGTACTAACAGTAAGTAACTTTGCAACTACATGTCAACTAGCTACAACATGAGAGTATTAGTACTCTCTAGTAATCTGTGTAATATCTTCTAACACTTTATATTGATATGTCCACATATCAAACTTTGCAAGTATATGGCAACTTAAGGCTAAACCTACGCTAACAGTCTTTTAGTTAGCAGGCTTATATTTGCAAATGAATGCAAATTATTTGACATGTAGTTACAAAGTTACTTAAAACTGGTAGAATGTCTTAAGTGGACTATCAAAATAATTTGTAAATAATGAAGTCAAACTCAATATTTACATTTCTGCATGCAAATTCATCTGTCAAATTAGGCACATGACAGCATATGACATGCCTCTAAAAAAAGCAAGAAACCTATATACTGTACCAAGAACATTTCTGTCTTCTTGAAAGACATTTTGTTTACATTTGTATGACAAACCTTTCTCTAGTTTTGTGCTTTCTCTTAAAACCTTTGTGCTGAAGTGAAACCAATTGAGAACCATTGCTATCCAAACAGACTTTACAGTACACTTACTTAAAGGTCAATTCAATTCAATTCAATTCAAATTTATTTGTATAGCGCTTTTCATGATACATATCATTGCAAAGCAGCTTTACA
>JAUCMS010000105.1:11390459-11408722 GCA_032357445.1 Enteromius radiatus
AAGTAATATCTCTGTCTTGTCTGAGTTTAATAGCAGAAAATTATTAGTCATCCAATCTTTTACATTTTTAACACACTTTAATTTAGACGTTTCGTCTGGTCTTGTTGAGATATATAGTTGAGTATCATCAGCATAACAATGAAAATTAATCCCGAGGACCAAGGACAGATCCTTGTGGCACTCCATACTTTACTGGTGATAGTCAGTCCCCCTGAATCTTCCTGGGTTCAACAGTGATTGCTCATGGCTTGGTCTTTGTGATGACCAAACCAGCAACCTTCTGACTGCATCCCTGGAGCTATAACCCCTATGCTACACCACTCTGTTTCTCTTTCACGGTAGCATTGATTTTAAAACATTATTCTCTAAAGTAAATGTTTTGTGAACGGAAATCATGGGAGCTAGCTGATTGATGGTCTTATCACCAAATGCTGTGTTGGCACTCTGTTATACCACTAGGCTTCAAAATGCTTAGCGCTTGACTTCTCAGCCAAACCATGGCTCAAAGCCCATTTCTAAAAATCATTCGAGGTATGTTTCTACTCTTGCTAGTACTTAGTGAAATACATATCTCCAGTAGGTACAAACAACTTTATCTGAAGGCCTTGTTCTCGATGGTGCATTCTGAAGTGTTTTTTATGGCAGTTTGTTCAGATCTGGACACCCAGCAGCCAGCCAGTGATCCAGATTTCATGAAACACAGTCAAATAGCAACTTTGAAGAATATCCTTATCCAAATTGTCCAAATTCCAAGTCTTTGGCTCAGATTACAACATTGAAATCGGATCCAGATGACACATCTTTGAGTAATCTTCCTCCCATAAGTTCAGTACATAGTTAAGATCTGCAAACATGCCCTGAGGGTACTGTGGTTCCATTAAAGCAAAAGGTTGAAGACATGAATCAGGTCCTGAAGTTCTTGGGAGGAGTTAAGCCCCTTGCTCTGCTGAATGACTTTCTGTATAAATGTAGTTGGCCACTTCTCTAAAAATGAATAATCAATATAACTTTAAATCACCACAGATAATCTCTATTGTCCTTATTTCACAGAAAAAAAATCTAAATCACATTAATAACTCAAATGTTCTTACCAGGCCTTTGATATCCAAATAACGTGGAAATTCAGGTAGCACATCAGTGCATCTGCTTGGGTCATGAATCATCTTGTGACGATACTGAAATCATCGACACCTCATCTTGACCTTTTCTGTCACCTCCTCTGAAGTACGCTTCATAAGACAAACAGCTTCCCTATAATGTTCTTCGGTCAGGATAACATCTGTGATGGATGAAGCTTCTCTCTGCGCAGATGGGCCACCACTAAAAGACTGGGGGACACATCTATGGGTCTCTGATAGTGCACTGTTCTTCTAAATGTTCTTAATTTTTGACAATATACATTACCATTTGAATAATCCAAAGCAATTCGGTTGCTTCAGAACGTCCTCGTCTATTTCAGTGCCAGACTCATCAGCCTGCCGAACTTCACAAAGGCTGTAAACAAACCAAAATAAGATTCAATTTAGCAGCTATGCAAATTCCACCGACATTGTCAGCTATAATTACAAATGCAATTACCTTCATCCCGAAAATCAGAAAGTTTCAAATCACTGTGAGAAACTTTCACATACTTATGTTCACTTCTGAACTTAACCTTAACAAGCAAAGTATTTAGTGAGTATTTAAAAACATACTTTTTAATTTAAGTGTATAAAGAGAAAGACCTCACCTTGAGGCTGGCATGTGGATAAAATGGCGTTTTCGTCTTGACAATGGGTAAAAGGGGAGGGGCAAAGATAATTTGGCGGGGGTTTGCACTTCAAGTGTAAAAATATAATTACACCACGTAGCACCCCTGAAACTACACTACAAAGAACATTTATTAACACTGCTGGTTATTAATTTATCTCTTTTAGAATGAATAACATTTAACACAGAAGAAGGTTCACATTTTCACATCGTTTGAAGAGGCGTCCAGCAATATTTCAGTGCTACATACTGTACAGGATATTCATTTAGAAGTGTCAAAATAATCCTAAACAATAGATTATACCTCTTCTACAAAGCTCAAGAATCCACCTACTGTATGGTGCTGCTTCAGAATAACAATCATTTGAGTGTGTCTTTAGTGACTAAAAAAGTATTTGTTCACACGCTAAATCAAAGACAGCAGTAAGTCAAGTGAGATTTTCTTCCTGCAGTATGTTTTCTTGCCACATTTATGTAAGTTAGGATGACTTTAAGATAGGACATTGGGAACTTTCAGCAAGTAGATCTGCAGACCTTAAGCCTGAGGGTGTATTCAGTTTGCAATAACATGATGTATTTTGATCAGCAGTCTTGCGTAAGCCCCTGAAGAATCCTAAATCTAAAATAGTAAAATTGTTTTCCATTGCTTAAATCAACCCCACATAAACTGTGAACCATCTGGAGTAAATTTAACAGAATGAACTACTATGTCACTGTGGTTTTAATAGTGGTGTGGTGTAAAATGGCACAAACAAATAATCTAAAGTAATTTTGCACAGAAAGTAAGTATTAGAATTTGTACAGGAACTCACAAATAATTATTGTTGGCACTGATGCATTAGGTGATTGATAAACAATAATGTTAGATCTGTACATTTGATCTTTCTACAGGTTTCCAGTCTTTACAACAGATTCCACCCATGATACTGCAAAATCAGAAATAATGGACAAGAAAAGTGGTAAGAGCGCCAGTTTTAAATGTGTAAATATATTCAAGAAAGTGTTTGCATTTCATGTCTTCCAAATCCCTGCACAGTGATAACACCATTAACAGTTTTGTTGTCTTGACTAATTATACTCCATATGCTCAATGATACAATGGCTGCTTGTATTTGAATTGCAGTGAGAGAATGCAAAATGTGTAATATGTTTTATTTTTGAACATATTACACTTTAATATTTAATACTTTTATTTCAGCAAATGGCTTTCCTTCCAAGACCACAGATAGTGGAATACAGCGTAAACAGCTGCCATATTCTGTAGAGACCCCCTATGGGTTTCACCTGGATCTGGACTTCCTGAAGTATGTAGATGACATAGAGAAAGGGAACACAATCAAGAGGGTGCACATACAACGCAAAAACAGGGGCCCCAAGTACAGCACACTGCCACGCAACTTCAGCCTACCTGGGCATGGCGCACGTCCTTTAGCCAAAGACACATGGGCCAATACTTCCACTTTAGGGTCTAAACCCAAGTCACGTGTTACTGAAGTCCAGCAGCTTTTTGAATTCCGAGCCAGTGATGCCACTAGTGGTAGCAGTAGCACCATTGGAAGCTCCCTTGCCAACCAGTCAAAGATGCCTGGGAGTGCTTACCACCCCTCACCAAAATCTTCAGAGGAGTCTCGAATACAGACCTCAACTAAGAATGAACAGCCCATAGGCCTTAATATTAGGCCTCACCTTTTAAGAGCCTCCAGCATGCCTGTTAATGTCCCACGCAGGAAAGGTTCAGATTCAACTGATGAGCAGAATTCCCAACCGCAGAACGGCTCAGCTGAGAGGCTTTTTCGACCAGCGGATGGAGGTGACAGGAGAGGCAGTGTTCCTCAGGACAGGGCCAGCTTGCATCAACAGATCACAGCTGCGCTGAAAAGGGTGCGGGAGTTAGAAGAGCAAGTCAGGACCATCCCTGAGTTGAGGGGTCAAATATGCTCTCTTAGAACAGAAAGGGAAGAACTTCTTCAAAGAATTCAAGAACACAAATCCAAACAAAAGAGTGA
This sequence comes from Enteromius radiatus, assembly GCA_032357445.1. Lineage (NCBI taxonomy): Eukaryota > Metazoa > Chordata > Actinopteri > Cypriniformes > Cyprinidae > Enteromius > Enteromius radiatus. The sequence continues at coordinate 11,394,215 of JAUCMS010000105.1, forward strand.
GGTTCCTCAAACTGATGCGCAAGACAGTGCTATTCCTCCAGATGTAAGTGAAAACAAAGATGCTATTGCAGCTGATCCTGTTCAAACAGTACAGTCCAACAAAACCACAGAACAACCGGAACAAAATCCTGTAGAGCAGGAGTCTGAAAATGTAACTGATACAGAGTCAGAGAAAGAAGTGCAAGCTCCAATGACTGTCCCGATAATACTCATAGACAAAGCAGAAACTCCAACTGATCCAGATGAAGCAGAAGGACTTTTGCAGGAATCTACACTTCAAGAAGAAGCATTAAAGAGTCTTTCAGAGCAAGTAGAAAAGCAGGATAGATCATCAGAGACGTTGTTAGAAGATGAACAGTCAGCGCAATCACAAGAGATTTCAGAATCAGAGGAATCCGTTGCTGCATCTGAATGTACATCCACTCAAGAAAACACTGCGACTGCTGTGGGACCAAGTGTAATTACAACTGAAGAGATTACAATAGCCCAACCCGCTAAACAAAAACTTCTCACTAACCTGGAGCTTGAAGCAAAACTGAAAACTTTGGAAGAGAGTCTAAGCAAGGCCAGTTGTGAATTGGAAAAGACAAATGCTTTACTGAGAAAGCAGATGGATGAGAATCGGCAAAAGGATGAGAGAATACAGGAACTGATTGATGAAGTGAAGGAGCTGAAAGTTCAAGCTCCTGTCGAGATAGAGCCGCTATCTGAACCAGTTATCACATGTGATGCATCAGTCAGTACAGACATCAAAAGTGTTGTGGAGAAAGGAATCTCAACAGAACCTCAACCAGCTGAGGGTCCCAAAGAAACAGACTCTAAATGCTCGAGCACTCAGACGAATATAGTAGAAGCTCGAGACATTGAAGTATTAGCACAAGTCACTACAGCAGAGAAAACTGTAGGAATAGAGATTGTCATGTGTGACCAGGCAATGGAGACTGAAAATCAGGATAATCTAGAAGTTAACAGTGGTCAACAGGTCTCTGAAATGCTAGAGATGAAAGAATCTGACAAAGAACAAGAGGGTGATATCAAAGATAGTGTGTCAAGTCAGATTATCGATACCAAAGTCAGTGAAATCGTTGTTGCAGAGAGTGACACTGAAGAATATGTTATGATAGAAAGTGCCATGGTTGAGACTATGGGCAGTGAAAATGAAGACTCTGAGCCTACAGTCCAAAAGACTGAATCTAAGGAGAGTCTGGTTGGTGAAAGCACAGTAACAGACAAAGCAAGAGAAGAAAGAACTTCAGGTGTACAAATACAGCAAGAACCAAGAGAAACACAAGAACAGGAACCCCAACCTCAAAGGGCATCTGAAGCCACAGCTTCTCCTGCTGCAATCGGTCAGGTTGTTAATCGCATACAGGGCCTTCTTAATGAGCAGTGGGCCAGTCTGGGAAGCGGAGGCCAAGATGCAAAAGGAGAGAGCTCTCAGAAACCTCATTCTTCCAAAATAAGCTCAATTCAAAGCCACCTGAGAGGGTCCCTCAGTGCCCTGTCTGCCTTTTACTCACCTGTTCAGAAAGGAGGGGCTGCACGACAATCAGGTAAGATTAAGTCTCGTTCCATATAGTCATGTGCCTTCTCAGTATACTCAATAAACAGACAATAATGACTGATTTGATTGTCTCTTATACTTAGTTATTTGGTATTAGATATTTCTTGTAGACTTGTTTCACAAATGTTGCATGTACAGTTTGTAAGCAATGCTATTTAGGTCAAAAATCAGTATTTTATGAACCCTATGAATTTATTCTGCAAACCTCAAGGATTTGTTATCATTTGAATGGTTCTAAAGCTAAATGGTTTACATTCTGTGTACTGTCAATGGACAGTAATATAGTATGTTTCAGTGTCTGTTAAAAAAATGCATTGTAATTGTTAGTAAAGTACAGTATGTAGTTGTTAAGTTTAGGCACTGGGTGGGATTAGAGATATAGAATATGGTCATGCAGGATATGTGCTTTATAAGTAGTAACAAATAGCAAGTATGTTAATAATAGACATGCTAATACTTAGTATTGGGAATTGGTCCCTATACTAAAGTGTTACCCAGTTAATACACTTTACATTCAAGCACTTCAAATACTACTCACATCAAGTTGTCCATTAGTTAGTTGTTCAACTAGCAAACAATCCAGTTTAATCTGCTGTTCATAAAAACCTGACCCATACATCTGAATAAACTCTGCTTACAAGAAATGTGAAACAGACCTTGCTGAGTGTGAAGTGACGGTTTTGGGAACTAGAATCTAAAGAGCTAAAATCAAATGTTAAAGTCAACTTGAAAGAATAAGTTCAAATATGCATATTTTTGCCTGATTATGTATGCATGTGTGGCACAGAAACCCGTCTGTTGCAATGCAGGAACCCAGTGGCATTGCACATTCACATTGAAGTTGCTTACTGTATGCCAAGATCATTTAGGAGATGTGTGTTGACAGTTTAAAAGCATCTGGCTCATATTACAGTGCTTGCAAAATGATGCGGCCTCATAAATACTGGCATCCATTGTTATTTGTGCAACCACAGTTAATTATTACTCTTTTGTTCTAATTATATTATTGAATATAGTTATATAATATAGTTATAGTCTAATTATATACGTATGAATATATACACTTAAAAGCAACCTGTTTTACTAAATTGAGGCTAAGTTTGATCCAGACTTATCTTGTTGTGTCCTGGGGAATGCACATATTCTCATGGGACTTTTTGAGCTTTTTTATAGTTCCCAGAACTCTTTGATATCTTTTGTTGTAATTGCGTCCACTGGCTCCTTTGGTTGTTGCACACATTTATTCTCTTTAACAATCACTAGGGAACAAGTCTCTATCTCTTACTATCTATTTTTCTATCTCTTGCGATCACATGACTGATGAAAATTTCTTGTGGTATAGGTGAAAATGGTGGTCTCCTTTTATTTCTTTTAAAATATAAGTACTTCTGTGACTCTAACAGTTGTTTTGACAGTTTGGTGTGCTATATTATGAATGAGAACATCTGACTTACCCACTCTATGGAGCACAGCAAGTGTACCGCTCAGCATTTTGTTGTTCACATTACTTCTGGTAAAGACATTCAGAACAGTAATATCTTCCAGACTTCTTTATTTTCAGGTTGGAGAAATGGATTGTGTGATGCAGTTAAGTTAGTGCTAAGGATGATGAACAGGTGCAAACTTGGCTTACATTTTCACATATCTGACCATCTCCTCCATACAGGCCTCAAATCCATCATGAAGAAGAACGACTGTCCTGACAAACAGGGCAACGGGGGAGCGAAGAAGAACTTGAAGTTTGTTGGCGTGAATGGAGGGTATGTTTTCTGCCATATATTTGTTTGCATGCAGCAGCATAGTTTATATGGATGGTACTGCTTTTCATAAAATCACCTGCTAATGGGGGACATAAATGAAGGTTATGCCTTACAGTTACTGATTCCCCCAGAATCACAGTTGCTGGTGTTTTTATGTATTAAAGATGAGCCTATTTCATCAACATGCATGACATCAGATGTTCAACCTGTGTCTTTGCATCCCTAATCTGTTTCATCCTTCATCACAGTGCTCTATTAGAAATGGGCCATGAGGTGTCTGCATTGTTTTCTGCGTGAGCTGTTGCATGATGACGGAGAACAAAGTCCTCTCTCTCTCTCTCTCTCTCTTGCTGTTTCTCTCTCTGTCTGCCTGTTGCTGTGTAAACCGGTGAATGATTTGATTAGCTTGCCAGCAGGGATGGTTCTGTCTCAGCTGTATTTGAGCAGCCTTCAACAATAAGATAATTATCCTGATAGAGTTGAGAAAACAGCTGGCCAGCCTGATCAGAAAGGAATAAGTAAAATCAGCTAAACTTATCTAATTCTTTAGCGCTTAAATTCATTGTATGTATTGATCTATTTATTTATTTAATAACATATTTACTTTTAACCTTCATTTACCAAAAAATGTATTTCAGGTGCAAGAAAATACATTTCCAGTATTACAGATAGTCTACATTCATGATTTGTTCATTACTTATTTCTATTCAAACTTAGATTACACTTTATTTTAAGGTGTCCTTGTACACTGGGTAATATTATTTAACTACATGTGGTTAGAATTAGGGTTTAGGGTTACTTGCATGTTATTATGCATACATTTTTTGTTACTATAATAGCAAGTATGTGTAACATATAACAAGGACCAAATGACCAAATGACCAAAAATATGTTGGTAGAAAATACATTTACATAAAAAATATTTTGAAACACACACTGAAAAAAGATTTGCTGTAATTATGCAGCTGGATTCCAGTAACTTACTCTAAATTTATATTTATCAAATTTATTGGCAACAGTTTGTTGTAAAAAGTCTTTATCTTAATAGAATAAAACTATTAAAAACAGACTCATGCAAAGCATTCTGGGAACCAGAAATCCTCACCAACTTTATTTTCTGTTTTTTGGTTCCCAGAAATGCTTTGCATGAGGCTGATATTTTATTTATGTTTTCCTATAAAGATAAAGACTTTTTGATGTTTAATGTTCATTAATCTTTGAAAAAACTGTTTCCCATAAACATAAAATTAAATCTACAGTGAGTTACTGGCATGCAGCTTCCAGTAATACTGTAATTTCTACAGGAGTTTTTTACAGTGTATTTTTGTAAATATATTTTTTGGCTTGCAGTAGTGTGGTATTGTGGATTGCTGGTGTTTTTAAGTTACTTATATCAGAGATTTCTAGAGTTGGCACTCATTTTGTTATGCTGCAATATGCTTTTTCCTTGAGCAGATGAGTGCAGAATTAATGAATACGCTTGACTGGTTAACAAAACACAAGTTAGGACCTTATCTTATCAGTATGTCAAAACATATCTATATTGTGAATAATATCAAATTACATTTATGACCTTTTATTTATACTGCTGTTTTAAAATATTATTTGAAAAGGCTCAGACTGTGTGGGAGTGTTGGCAGATTTGGCTTGCGTCTATGTCTGATAGACTGATTATCCTGAGAGAGGGCCTGCACTGCTGTTGTTCGATGACAGCTGGTGATTTCAGAATTTGCACACAGTTTTGACCCAAACCACCGTAATGTAATTTCATTCTGTTAGTCAGCCAAGCACAAATAGCAGTATCAAAATGCTGAATCGCCACCTTTGGCTGCCTAACATCTTCATTTTCTGTCCAATTCTTTTATTTATAAGCCGTATGCAAAGCTATTAGACTAATCACATTTGGAAATCTTGATTACTAAGGCGATAGCAGAAGAGCATAACACTCAACCAACGCATGGCCTCCTTGTCTCTGATCTGAAGTACTCAAAAGAGGCCCTCATACTCACCACCCTAATAAATGCATAGTCACCTGACCTGCATCTATAGGCATTCTTTCACCCATGTTCCTGAGGAATTATGGGAATGCCATTCCTCTGAAAACATCCATGAAGAGCAGCATTATTCAGACAAACTCAACACATAAGAACCCCTCAGACCCTGCACCCTCTTATTTGAACAACTTGTATAAACACAGGAATTTAACATGTCCATTCACAACCAACAAATTACAGTTGTTTGCCAATAGCAGTAAGGAGTGTGTAGAATATAGTTTAAAAGATCCTTTTATCTTATTTATCTATACATAAATAGTTTTAAAACCTTCTGGTGTACCCAAAATAAATAAAAAATTACGAACTAAATTATGCAAAATGGGACCCCCGTTGACTCAAGTTATCTGTGTGTCCAGCTATGAGACCACCTCCAGTGAGGACTCCAGTGGGGAGGAGGATCAGGATGAAGTTGAGGAGGTGGATAGCTCAGAGCCTGAGGTTGAGCAGGGAGAGGAGAGTGGAGCGGCCAAGGAGGAGGCTGCTGTTGCTGGGGAGCAAGGTGATGGGGTTCAGGCCGAGGTGGCAGAGGGATCTGAGGAGCCTAATGTTGCTCAGGCCGCCATGAGTCCCCAGGAGGAGCAGCCTGTCAGGTGAGATGGAGGGCCGTGGTGAAAAGAGGGGGTTGGAGGGACTTTTCTTATTGCTAACAAGAAGTAACTCATACTTAAGTGCTAAGTTGATAAGAGGTATATATGTTCTACATTCAATGGCATCTCTGTCATGGACAAACCTTCAAAGAGTAAGGATGATCCAAAGGACTTTTATTTTCTGGTAGTCCCCTTTACCTTTTCAACCTGGTGTGAAAAGCTCATTAGCTCATAATATGAGTTGGCTTAACACATTAAAGTGTGCAGTGACCCTTCATGCATGTTTCCCAAGGCAGGAGCCTCTGTTATGAATCAGACACAATCCTGCCTTTTGTTCTGTCTATCATCTGGCAGGAAAGCACAAGCGCTGAGTGACAAGTTTAATATGCCCAGTCGCTGGTCCACTTAAAGGACTGCTTCACAATAAACGACTTTTAAAGCTACATGGCTGTATGAGAAAACGGGAGGGTGTGGTCTTTTTTTTATGATTATGAAAACACACTTTTTTTCCAATTTTCATCATTGTGGGGTAGGGGACGACTGTTATTATACATGTTAAAACATGTTCTGATGTTTTTTTTAAGTTGGCAGACAAACAAATGGCTGATGATGCTGAAATTTCATCTGCATGCATCATACAACAGACACAAAGATACATTTATATAATGCTTTAGTTTGAAGTTAATATTATTAAACCATATTCTTCTGCAACCAGTTCTAACCATTAATATCTAATAGAATCAAAAATAGCCTTCATAAGTTTTTTTCTTTCTTTCTTGGTTTTGGTTACAAATGATTTCTAATTCAAGTGTACATGTACAACTTTCTATTCATAAAAGAAAATCCAAAATATGTATAACAATACTGCACAACTTTAAAATAAGACATGTTTCTTAAGCATCAAAACAGCATATTAGAATTATTTCTAAAGGATTATGTGACACGAAAGACTAAATTAAAGGCTGCTAAAAATTCAGCATTGCCATCAAAGGAATATGTCTTAAAATTATTTAAAAATCTTAGGCCCACCAGCACACAAGCTTCTAAAACACACATAGGCTACAGAATAATGTAAAATGATAAGCAAGATTCATACTCAAGCAACAGAACTTTTCCCGAATCTGCATGTGCTAGAACTACATGAAGATGTTTATGTCATTTAAATATTGGTAACAATTTGCTTGAGAGGTCTGTCTAGTCGTTCTCAACTAATGTTACCAAGAATTCAAATTACCAAACTGCATTGTATTTCATATGTATCAAATACAGATCATCTTTTGAGGCTCTGTAGCCAATCTGTATTTGACAGTGATTTTACATAATTCGTCTGAAGTTGAAAGATGCATGGTTTATTTTTTTGGAAAGTAGCTTTTCTTCATCTCTTTTTGTAAACAATCTTAAGCTGCTGAAAAGACAATACAGTATGTACTGTCTATTTTAGTGCTGTCAAACAATTCATTGTGATTAATTGCATCCATAATTAAGTTTTTTTCTCTACGTAATATATGTGTGTGTGCTATGTACAGTACTGTATATCTATAATGTGTATATAAAAACACACACATGCATGCATATATTTAAGAAAAATAGGTTTATATAATAAATATATTTATAAAATAACATGTACATGTAAATACATGTCAAAATGTTCAAAATATACACTGTGTGTGTGTATTTATATAAGCATAATTAATATACAGTACACACACACACGTACTATGTATACAAAAACTTCAGGTGATTAATCATTTGACAGCACTAGTCTATTTATTTATCAGTTTGATGTGTCCCTGTGATTTAAATTACAGCTAAATCTGTGTCATTGCATTGCAGTGAGTTAGTTGATAAGAACTTCATGGCTGCTTGCCATTTCCTGAAAGATCGCATGGCTGAGGTTGCTTCCCCAAATCAAGACATGGTAAGCAGTTAAAGTTGATTAATGTTGAAAATATACAGATGTCATCTTAAAGTACTTCAGTGAGCTGACTCTTGACTGCTGAATCTCAGAGGCAGGTTCTGATGGTGTTGTATCAGGAGTGGTTCCGTGTGTCCAGTCAGAAGGAGTCTCAGGCAGACACGGTCACGCTGTACCTGAGGGAGGTGGGCTACCACACTCCCACTCTTCTGCGCTATATAGTAAACCTGGCTGATGGTAATGGAAACATGGCACTGCACTACAGTGTGTCCCATTCCAACTTCACGGTGGTCAAACTGTTGCTAGACACAGGTGAGAGACCTGCATATTCATACCTGAGGTAAAGATAAAACTGAGAAATATCAGCATTTTAGTTAGTATTTAATAATAGTAGTCAGACAGTTTATTTTTTTGGTATAAATATCATGATGCCAAAATATCTAAGGAATTGTTGATTTATTGGTTTGGATGTATCAGTCCATTGTCAAATTCAAGTTTTTACATTACATTATAGCAATAAGCAATTATATATTGTTTTTACATTTATAGTAGCAGTTTCCACTCTTGCCTTTTGTGTGTGTATCAATATATTTATTTTATAGAATTCTCAACTCTCAACTGTTTCTCACTTGCTTTCTCTTCAAACTGGATATACCAAAGTTCTCTTTAATTTTATATGCATTAGGACTGTGTGAGGTGGATCACCAGAACAAGGCCGGCTACACTGCTATAATGTTGGCAGCTCTTACCGCGGCAGAGAGCCCTGAGGACATGGAGGTGGCTCAGCAGTTATTGAGAATGGGCAAAATTAACGCTCGAGCCAGCCAGGTACACACAGCGAGACACCACAATATCTTGTAGTCCAAAAACATACTATTTTGTTACGTTTGTAGGCCTATTGATTAGTTATACCAGACAACTATATTCCTAATGGTTTACTTTGTATAAATTGTTTGAGTGCGGCAGTGAGCTGTTGTTTATATTGTAAGATGAAGATTGTTTATGTAAATAATAATTATTTTTTATTATAGTCAGGGCAAACAGCACTGATGCTTGCCGTTAGTCATGGCCGGACGATGATGGTCCAGGTTCTTCTGGACTGTGGTGCTGATGTGAACACACAGGACCAGGATGGATCCACTGCTCTGATGTGTGCCTGTGAGCACGGCCATACTGAGATAGCCAAAATACTGCTGGACAGAACAGAGTGTGACACAGCACTCACAGATAAGGTGAGAGAGAAACACAGCATTTAAAGTCCACTACATCCCCATACTACTCATGAAAACAGGAAACTTGATTAATAAGATCAATTCTGACACATTTAGACATAGGGATTTTTGGTGGAAACGTGAGACTGTCTTCAGTGCTTTGACAAAAAAGCCATATGTAGCTGGCAAGCCATTTCAAGGAAATGCAACACTGCCACCCAGTGGTAAAACGTAGTTAATTCTGGTAACACTTTATTTTAAGTTCTATTTGCTTATCAGCATGCATATTACCAGAATACTAGCCATTTATTAGTAATAATTAAGCACATATTAATGTCTTATTCTACATGACCACTATTATTTTAATTTGCTATTTAATATTTCTGTGATGACCATGATGCATTTTATTAAGGATTTTATTAAAAGAAAAGCGTTAATTTGAAATAGAAATATTTTATTTTGACCTTTGTTTCTTGGCAGTTTAGTGTGCCCTTGCTGAGTAAAAGTGTTTTAAAAAATCTTAAAAACTAATAATACTGACCGAAATCTTTTGAACAGCAGTGTATATTGAATTATTGACATCCAGATGTGTTTTGCCTCATTTGCAAAAATATTTGAATATTAAATATTTAATACTTACATTTAATATTCTAATACTTAATTCCCAATATTTTGTTCCTTTTGAAAAAAGAGTGAATGTTTAATGATGAAGCCATAACAATGCATCTTTTATCATTTTAACAGAGTGTGTTTAATACAGTGGTCCCAAAAATAAATAACAACTCTGTTCTTATTGGATTACAAAGAATAAGTCAAGAAAAAGCATGCTTATATTTTTTGCTGTTTACACCAAACGCTATGTGTCTGTTTCAAACAATCACAATACGATCTACACAAATTAGGGAGATCCCAGCATGCACAGGTTGTGCGATCATCCTCATAAACATGCCTTTCAGCATCATTTACGTTTAATTTCTTTCCCTTTGTCACTAATAGGATGGACACACAGCTCTGTCGGTAGCTTTGAAGGCTTCCCACTCAGACATTGTTGAACTTCTGAAAGCTCGCGCTGATCCAGCCACGGTTACAGATCCTACAGCTCCACTCTGAGTTCAAAGGCCTTGTTTTCATGTCCAACTGGCTCTGCCAGATTCATCTTTCTACTGCATCTTGACCTGACTCGCTGACCAGGCCAGCAGTCAGTGATAGAGAGACAGCACTTACCAGTAATTCACAGATTCTCTGTTTGAGAAATGGCTAATGAGAAATGTACTTCCGTACGCCAATCAAAGATGCCATGGAGGGTGGGCTTCCCTAAACTTCCCAGAAGGTCCCCATTTGCTCTGAAGCACAGCTACTGTAGCTATTTAGCAGGCATGGTACATCGTTTCATGTTTTGGCCTTCTATTTTCAGGTAATGTGACTATATTTTTGTTAGGCGATCAAGTGTAATCTACGAATGTTATTAAAGAAGTGATCAGATACTCACAATATTTATTTTTTATTGCACTTTTTTGTAATATTTCCCCCTGGATGTATCCAAGGCCTGTCTTATAACCTGACGTGTCTTCCTATATGAGGGGTTTTCGGGTCAGGCCCAGTACCGAAGCATTCCTTCCCTTTGCAGGAGGAACAGGGAAAGAAGTTTTACAGTCACACAGCTGTGTTGCCAGTATGTCTCCCATCTTTAATCCCCCCCAAAAAAGCAGAGCACTGAAAAAGAAAAAGAAAAAAAAACTTGAATGCTGATTTACAGTAGAAGCTTGTTTTAATTATTTTTAAAGGAATAGTTCAACCAAAAATGTAAATTTGCTGAAAATGTACTCAGCTTCAAGCTATCGAAGATGTAGATCAGCTGGTTTCTTCATTGTAACAGAAATGTAGCATTCCATCACTTGCTCACCTCACCTGAAGTGAATGGGTGCCGTCAGAATGAGAGTACAAACTGCTGATAAAAGTACCACAATAATGCAAACATGACTCCAGTCTATCAATTAACTGTTGGGCAAAGATGTGTTCAAGCAAATCCATAATTAGCTTTTTAACTTCTAACTAGTGGAAAAGTCTAAATCAGGAGAGAAATATGCACATTGTTTACAACAGTGCTAAACGTATAGGTGGATTTTAATATGAGAGGACAACATAGATGAACTTTTTCCGCTTGAGGCAGTGATGCCTTGATGGTTTTGTTTCATGCAGCTTATTGCTTCACCAGATGTTAACTCCAGTGAAAAATAAATATGCTTACATGTAATTGAATTACATTTATTTCATGCTCAGTATACTACAAATACATTTTCATGTTTATGTACTTAATAAAATGCCATGCAAGTGTACTTTTAGTATACTTAAAGAAACACTCCACTTTTTTGGAAATAGACTCATTCTCCAGCTCCCCCAATTTTTACAGTTTTGGAATCTATTCAGTCAATCTCCAGGTCTGGCGATAGCACTTTTAGCATAGCTTAGCATAGATCATTGAATCCAATTAGACCATCAAAAATAACCAAAGAGTTTTCGGTTTTTTTCCTATTTAAAACATGACTCTTCTTTAGCTATATTGTGTGCTAGGACCAGCGGAAAATTAAATAGTTGTGATTTTCTAGGGAGCTATACTCCCATTCCGGCGTAATTATCGAGGAAGTTTGCTGTGGAATGTTTCTTTAAAGTCTGCTAAATTTGAACAACTAATTTTGTACTTAATGCACTTTAATTGTGCAGAAGTAGTGCTGAATCCAATTAAAGTCATACTAAGTATATTGGATTGTGTTAAAGTGGAACTATTGCAAGTATACTTTAGGTACACTTTAAAGGGCAAAATTACACAATCCTCATTAAAAGTGACACATTCTTTAGACTTATTAATAAGAAATATGCATTGTGCACAAGTAATACTCCAAACAAAGTTTAACATTTTTGTATCAGTAGGTCTCGAGTTATTTGTCAGTAAATATGTTAATAGATTTGAACTATACTTAGTATAAAATAAATACATTGTACAAAATATTTTTACTAGGGAACTGATGGACTGAATCATGCAGATCACTTGTGGATTATTTTGATGTTTTTATCAGCTCTTCGAACTCTCATTCTGACGGCACCCATTCACTCAAGTTCTTTGGTAAGTCAGTATGTAATGCTAAATTTCTGTTCTAATTCAAAACCAAATTAATCTACACCTTGGATGCCTTGAGGATGTGTATATTTTCAACAAATTTTAATTTTTGGCTAAAATATTATTTAAATGATTATTGGTAAAATGCCATTTATCTGAATGGTTTAAAATCTTTTTTCTGTCCAATTGTTCTCTTCACCCAAGACAAAAGGAGGTGTAAAGGAGGATATTTCATAACTTCAGTGACTATTCTAGCAATCAGTTGTAATTTATTCACTGTCAAAGTTTACCATGCACTCTAACCTGCTGCAATATTAACGTCTTTACAACTTCTCATTCTGCAAATTGTGTTTTCAAGTTCCCCTGCAGACAGAATTAAGCAGCACATAATAAAGGACTGGACTGTAGTTGCATTATCTGTACATTGTGCCTGCTTATAATCAAAACAGTTGTGATGAAGAGATATGTTTAACGACAAATCAGTAACTCAGTCGGACAAAGTATAAATCTATATATGTATACTGTGTAACAGTATCTTGTGGGAGGTGCTGTGAATTAATCCCCGAAATGTAATGACTATTTATTTCCAATTCTATATTTTTGAGTATATACAAGTATATGCATGGATAAAATACTGACTAAATAAAAACATGCATTTTGTATTTGTCTTTTCTGTGTGGTTTACAAAATATTTATGGTCCTAAATACAGATTATCAAAGGTAAGTTGTAGCATGCAAGTCCTGCAACTATACATACATAAAGTTTCTAAGCATATTAGAAGGATTTCTGAAAGATCAGGTGACCTTAAAGACTAATGGTTGCTAATAATTCTGCTTTGCCCCCACAGGAATGAATTCCATTTTAAAATGTATTACAGATGCAAACATTTGACTGGTAGTGAATTTTTTTTAAATCATACCTTTCCAGGGGGATTTTATGAGCCTCACAGAAACTGAACTTCCTGATCTACTGATGCAGTTTTGGGAAGTTATTGTTAGTTAAAGGAAGTATCAAAAGGTCTATGCGTGCATGTAAATTTGTAATTTGCATAAAAATAAACAGAGCCACATCATAGTTGGTATATCATGCAACAGAGAGACACTATGACACTTTATTTTCAGCTCTTCCACCCAATGCTTTAATTTTATTTTGACTACTACGATTAGAGTAATCTCATCTTTTTCTCTTGACGTGACTTATATTGGGACTCTGCCTCTCTTCATTCGTTTACTCAGGTAAAGCAAAATAAGATATTTAATAAATGTCTACATATGTATGCCCTATGAGTTCCTTCAAAACGCTATTTATTTTATTTTTTATTTTTTTTTTTTAAATGAACAGTTGACATGCTGCAGTGTTTTAGTTTAGCGAGTCCATCCTGTGGGAATCCATTATTCATGGCTACTTCTGGTGAAGTTTGTGCTGTTTTAAGGATCGATGATAACACTTCAGGTTAGCTTTATATTGTTACCAATGATTTCAGTGTAATATTAGATCTTTCAAGTTTAGTGCAGCCATTTCTTTGTGCTTGTGTGTGAAGCAGATACCAATACTTCCTGTATCATAAAGACGTCTTTGCCCAAAACATATTGTTTGGAGCCAAAGCTGAACAGTTCACCAGCCATTGCATCAATTAGTTTAGGTTTTGTCAGTGTAGCTGTCAGTGTTTCCTGCTGCTACACTGATGACTGTAACAATGTCAGTCTGCCACGTGAGTAAAATTCTTTTATGATTTTATGAGCATTATGATAGATCATTATCATTAAACATTTCATTCATATATTTATCGTATTAAATAACTAATAAATAAACACTTACTTTATAGAGCCCAACAATGCCCAACAATCAATGGATTAAAATGTCTCTCATGCAACAGCTTGACAGATGAACAGTGTAAAGTGTCCTGTGTGGGAGCCCAGGACCTCTGCCTTGATCATACAGGTGTATTGTCTTACTATTTTCCTGTTTTATAATAAGCTTATATGTGAATTATGTCAACGACTTATCATGTAAGCTTACTAACTCTCAGTAAGTGTTTTAAATTGCTTTACAAATTATCTTTCTTTCCAGCCTAGGTGACATCAAAAAATAAGTATAATTTACTTATTGTGTTCATATTGTATTGCAAAACACTTCTGTTGCTATTGAAGTTGGATACGGGTAAAGTTAGGGGCAGGTTTGGTTTAAGGTTGGGTTAGGGCTGGGTTAACAGTGTAATTATAAATGTAAATATAGCTGCAAGCAGCAATTACCGGGGTTCGAGCATTTGAAGGGGTTTGAGGTTGTTTAGGGCAACCTGGA
>JAUCMS010000105.1:11446237-11469682 GCA_032357445.1 Enteromius radiatus
TAGATTGTGTTAAACAAGTGTAATTTAATCACAATAAACAACGTTTTTTTCCTGAGGTACTTACACTTGAAATGAGCTACGTCTCTCCTGGAGCCTCATGGGATAGGAAAGTGTCCATGGTATGCCTACTATAGAATTCAGCCGGAAGCAGTAGGTCATCCGGGTACTTCTCGCCTACTGATTTTCGAATGCTATGAATTTGGACATACTAGTACTCCCCTCGCATACTGTTTTTCATGTACTATATAGTAGGGAAGTAAGCGATTTCGGACGCAGCTTATTCAGAGTTTTACAGTCTCTGGTGTTCATTTCTTTCAGAAACTGAAGTGATATGTACTTGTTTTAATGTATTTCTTGTCTCACTAAAAAGTGCACTAGGTACATTTATGCCATGAGCAGGTAGGCCAAATTGCTTTAGAATGTTTCCAAAATTCTTACAAGGATTCCTCTCTGTTCCTGCGCATATACACTGTAGATGATATGATTTATTTCTTTGTCCTTTTAATCTGCAGAGATAGAAGAAGTGTGTGGCTTTTGCCGGCTTGCCTCTGCTTGTTTAAGTGTGACCTCCACATAGGGTGACAATAGCCTTGTTATATTTCTCAAGTATTGGGCCCTCCAGAGGTTTATTTGTGCCCTCAAACCTCAGTGTGTGTTTGTGTACACACGCATTCATACATGTGTGTGTTTCTGTGTGTGGAGACATGCTTTCTCAGCACTGGAAATTTTCTCATGCAGAACCACAAGAAAACATGCATAAATACACTTTATTTCACACTCTCTCGCTACCAAACACATTCATGATGATCCTCTTTTAGATCACAGGTTGGGAAAACCTTACATACTGCAGGCTTAGGCAACAAATTTGTGCCAGGATGTGAATTAAACAGGACGATTCATGGGGGTTAAATTATCTAAAATAATATTACAGGAATTTGCCCTACCGCAATCTGCTGAAATTCATCAAACCTGGAATCAGAATTGATTTCTTTTATTTGAAAGGTTTTTAAAGGCTTCAAGATATAATTGTCACACACTACCATTCAAAAGTTTGGGGTAAATCAAAAATTTTACAAAAGGTTTCACTCCTTTTTTATGGAAACCATAATTTCTATCCATCGGTCTAACTATCTAGATCTTTCATAACCATACAGCTATTGAACCTGATCAAAATTGGACATAAATAACTTTATAGAAATCATAATCAAAGCAAGATTAAGATAGAGAGTTTGTATATGTGTGTTCATGTCTGTGTATGTTGGGGGTCAAAGTGCAACTGGAATTAAAATAAAACAATCTAAATAAATAGCACACTTTCACAAGAGTAGAGGCCCTGATAGATGGAGTAAAGAGAAGAGGAGATGGTTGTTTATGACCAGCTTGTCACATCCCCTCTCTCTGGGCCGATCATGAAATTAAGTGGTGAGGAGCGGTGAAGAAGCAGAGGGGCCGTCAGATAACATTAATCACTCCCTGCATCACAATTAGTGCAAATGGTGCATTACAGGAAAATTATCATCAATATGATATTAGCAGATGCTCCCTAAACGAATCAGAGGGAAAACTGCTTATTCCTCTGTCTACCCGGATAACGAGAAGAACAAATGAAGACTTGAAAGAGAGAGCACTGACACATTCTGAAAGGGAGGGAGGATTTAATTTGTTCAGTGCTTGGGAATGTTGTACATACAGATTTATCAGTGTACACTGTCTGTCAATGTCTGCTGCATTAATAGACTTTTGTATCTTTATTAATGTCATTCCACACATACACAAATACATACAGCATCATTTGTTGTTACTTTAAAACTAATGTGTCTAATTTCTGCTATATTGCCACTAGCATCACCAAATGGATTTGCAAAGACAATAAGTATTTTCCATGAATTCTCCTCCCATCTGCCATTGGTTGAAAAAAAAAAAAGATAGCTCCTCCCCAAGCTAACATTTATGTATGCGTGTATATGGGGGGTATTGGGGGGTCGGCTTTCCCTTTAAATGCTGTGAGTCTGTTGCTGTTGCATTAATGTTTATATAAAGCGTGCTTCTTAAACACTTGTAATGGTAACTCGGGTTTCTGTATTATCATGAAACAGCAGTTATATAAGATGAAGCTTTGGACTCCCCCAAGCAAACAAAAAGTATCAGTGTGTTTTTCCTCTTAATTGCTTTAACTGCTTGTAACTTAGGAAATAATGTTTAAACTGTGGAAAATTAAATCTCCCATATGACAAAGCAAGCACTATTATACAAAGGAAGGGGCCCATTGTGTTAATGGTTCCATGCAAGAATTGGCCATCTTGCCCAATAATGTTCGCCGTACATCTCAGTTCATTTGTTTACCGCCGAGTCAGCAGAATAAAGATGGCAAATAATAACGTGTGGGTCTCTAAATATGGAAAAGAGAGTGAGCGAGAAAGAGAGAGAGAAAAAGGGGGAGGGGATTTGTTCAGACAAAATAAAAACTATGGTGCAGAAACTTGAAGTCGTCTTGTATTATGGTTTTTAGGCTTTAGCACCAGGCCAACGAACTGAATTACTCTCATTTTGAACTTCCATTTTCTGGTGCACAAAACACTTTTTGAAAGTACTGGAGACGTTAGTCTTGAAATCTTTTAAATATGCAGGCTGAATTTGACTTATACTGCTTTTAGCAAAGAACTGTGAATAATCTATTTATTCTGTTTATCGTTGCCTTTTAAACAGCTGACTCATCACTTTTGCTATTGCTGCGTATTTCATGTCCAGGGATGTATATATATATATATATATATATATATATACTACCTGTATTTTTGCCGGTCCAAATGTCACTAAGTTGATTGGTGGTAATGGAGGGAGTTTATGTCTGCCATGTTTATGTATGCTTTTAGTGTATTCCCATGTGGGACACACATTTTTTACATAAAGGAATAAAAATAAAAAGGAATGATTGATAAAGAGATGGAATGTAGTTTGCTGGATAACTTTACCTTAAGTGTAGAAGGGATGGTGTAGGTAATAATACATAGGTGGTGGTCCTGTGGGTCCTATAGAGCAGCATCTTTAGACCGGGGATGTCAGTTTGTGAGTGTGTGTGTGTGTGTGTAAGTGTGCTCTGAGGCAGGTTGAGGCCTGGCTGGCCAGGAGAGGCCTGTTCATTTCACAGCTGTAGTGGGATTATGTGGAGTCAGGGTGGAGGGGGTAAGCCTGGCCCTTTTATCTCATTCAAACATGCTGCTAATTCAGCAGCACGCGGCTGGCACCGCGACTAGCACGCTAATCACCGCATCACTTTCCCCGCAGTGAATAAACCTCCATTCTAATCCCCAATCAACCACACTGACACCCGTTTACACACTCCCGACACACCGGGAAACGGACAGAGAGAGAGCGAGGGAGCAGAGGAGCAGAGGAGCAAAGAAGGAAGCAGGCTGGGGGATGTGACCAGAAAAGAAAGAATAAACATAAGAAAGAAAGATAGATATTCATTCTTTTGTTGTACATTTAGGATTAAAAAAAAAATAGAATCTAAAATCTAATTTTACATTTTAGATTTATTTAAATAAGCATTTAACATAATGTCAGATTTATCTAGATTTGTCATTATTATTTTTATATCTTATTTTTTTTCTTATTTTGGGAGTGTTTAACTTGCACCTGTGGTTTATTTATGTTTTCCAGGTACTGAGTGCCTCCATAGCCAGGTACCCACACAGAAATGTACTCTGTAATGCAGAAGAGACAAGAAAAAATGAAAAGCGGTACAAGTATATCACCCACAATTCCAATGGGTTAAAGAAGATGAGGATGAGTGCTTCAGTGTTTGTGTGCACCGTACTGTGTAGTGTAATGCGTGAGATTGGTTGGAGCCAAATGCAAATGTTTACTGTGTGTTTTAGAAATAGTGGATGTGAGTAGAAAGAGTAGAAAGTAGTTTTTTTTTTGCATCGTAAGTCAAAGATAAACAATAAGGGCCATGAAAGTCAACCATGAAGAATGTCATGATAATATACTAACATCTCAACTAGACATAAATGTTCTAACATGAGCCATGGTCTTTTTAAATTATGTGTCTGCAGGGCAGATACAGACGCAGTGTTTTGTCAATGATATGAAAAAGTGATGAGATATTGATATAGCTATCAAAGCTACATTTCAAAACTTGCCATCTCATCAAATGCACATCTATGATATTAAACATAAGCCTCTTAGGAGTGAATATAGAATTACACTGAGAGGGAGAGGGAGAGAGAGGGAAATAGAGAAAGTGTTAGTTTCAGTGTACTCATTTTCCTACACACACATCAGATCAATGAGAGAGGAATTAATTTGATCCCATATTCTTTGATGCTCTCACAGTTGATTGCACAGACTCAATGGATGATAAGGACAACTATTAATTATTGCTGTTGTTGTTGTACCAGTGTAATTATTATTTTCACAAGAAGGTTTACAATAAATACAATCTAGCATATACTGGTGTATCAAAACAAACAAAAAAAATACTGGTGTATCAAAACAAATAAAAAATTATAAATAAAAGGTGAACAAGACATTTAAATTAGCATGCAACAAGAGACCATCCAAGGACAAAATCAAAGCAATGCAAAGACAAAAAAACACAACAAAATAAAAACATGTGGTTACCTTTTGCAACCTGTTTACAAACTGTATGTTACGGTTTCCAAGCTCTGTTATATGTTGTGAGGGATCATGTACAGACTGGATGATCATAAAACACAGTCATTACTGCAAAATAAACCCCCAACCGGGTGACCAAGACCCTAACACCACACAGAGGGGTCTTGTTTCATTCTAAAGGATGATTATATTATGTGGCTTCTCACCAAATATGTAAACAAATGGATATTAAATATTAATTTGAGGCAAAATATTAATTATTCATTAATTGAAAAGTTATTTTTAAATGAAGAGAATCATAAAAGTAGACGTGGGAAATTGGTTGGCAGAGACAACAATCAATTAAACATATTAGTGGTCATATTTGAGTGCTTGACCAAAAGCAAGTATTCATAACAGTTGAGCAATAATAATCAGCAGACATAAAAAAGAAAAGAAAAGAAAACACACACATTATAAAGACTTTACATTGTTTTCATTGACTTTCATTTTACCCAAATGTTGATATTTATGAGTTAACTTAACTTATTAACTTTCTATGCCTTCACCTGCATTATTATCTTTTTTCCCCCTTTACATTATGCTACAGTATAAGGCACTTTCATTCTGTGGACCAGTGACTGCTCTTCATATCGTAATTGATTTAGATTTTAAACCTGATTCTCAAACGCACCACTGTGAGGGCTTTTGTGGAACAGGAGACTGGGAGAGAAAATAATTGCCATTCCCCTTTGGTTTGTGTATCACAGATCTGAATAATACACCCAGATTTCCGTGTCTCATCCATAATTACCCTTGGGGCAGATACAATACAGGAGAGACACCGGGAAGAAGAAAGAAGGAGAACAAGGGAGAGAAAATGAGAAACAGAGAGTTTATGCATTTATTGTGATCATATCTGTGTAGATGATTTAATCTGTCCCACAGAAGGCTTGGATCTCTCCCATAGGTCCTTATTAAGCATTCAGAGACTCTGAGTGTGTCTGTGTGTGTATGTACTTGTTGATGCAGGTACACGCTATTTGTTTTTTACACATATATCCATCTATGACAAACACTAATCATAACAGTGCTGTCTCGTACCTTTAAACATTAAAATGCATCATTTCTCAGAGTGCTGCTGCAGGGATTTATTTGCATTAATGTTGCCAATTAACACACACTAGTCAGAATAGAATCAGTGTGACACTCAACTCTCTGTGTTAAGTGTGGGCCCAAGGGAGATAAATTCAAAATAGTGTCATGATTTTATTCATGGATTGAACTTGAGTAAAAGAGGGGGTTTTATGCATAAAACGTATTCATATTGTCAACTATAACTGGATTATTTCATACACAAAAATCAAAAATGCTAAGGATATGTAAAGGTTCTCACAGACAACAGGATAATGTTACCCTTTATTAAGAACCAACTTTAAAGCATTAAGCACACTACGAGACACATTACACTGACTGATAGAGTGAATGATTACTGCATCTGCAGGGGGTCCAGATGTCCTGCTGTGTGTGGTTACAGTGTGTCTGCGCTTACAAAATCTATAGGAATTTTGCTTTGCCTTTTAAATAGTCATCTTTTTGTTGTTGTTGTTGTAGTTTGCAATAAGACGATCATACAAACAACTGTGAAAGCTGTTTTTTACATTACTGTATGATGCCGTTTAATGTCCCACACAAAGTTCAAATTAGCCACTTGTTAATATCTACACACACACGTTGTTTTTTGTGATTTATGGGGATTCTCCATAGGCATAATGGTTTTTATACTGTACAGACTGTATGTGCCATTGCCCTACACTGACCCTACACCTAAACCTACACCTTACAGGAAACTATGTGCATTTGTAGATTTTCAAAACAAAAAAACACCATTTAGTATGTTTTTTAAGCCTTTTGAATTACAAGGACATTGAAATTTGATAATATCTATACATATTGTAATACCTATGTCATACCCCATGTCATTATGTAAATTTGTGTCCTCATAAACCACATAAACATGCACACACACAAATCACAAGGCGGTGTTGCCGATGTATTTTATAGCATAAAATAAAACGTGAAAATATCATGAACTTATCATGAGCCACAGTCCTTATATTTCAGGCATTTTTTTTCAACTGCTTACACAGAATCTTTACATGTCACATAATTTCTGAAACTTGACACTCAAACACTAGAACCACACACCAAATCTGCCATACCATACACTAATAAGTCTTAAACTTTTATCTTAAACTAAGTCTTAAACCTTTGCAAAACACAACACACAAAAATCTAACAGGAATTAATATTATGGCAAAAGTGTTTGCTTTTGAGATGTGTTTGTGATATTTTGAATGAAGTGCTTAATTTTGCAAGAGATGTTTGCATTTTGTGTGTGCATTTCTTGGGTGTGTGTAAAGTTTTGGGGGGGAATAGGCAGAGTTTAAATAAAAAAAATTAAAATGTATACAACAACAACAATAATAATAATAATAATATATATATATATATATATATATATTTTTTTTTTTAAGGGGTCTGTCTCCTTCTTATATTTTTCTGTATATTAAGCTAGGATAAAATATGGTATTTTAAAAATCACCTTTAATCAGAAATATATCTATTTTTACATTTACAGATTTTAAAACTTACCCTTTCCCGTTCTTTCTTACTTTGTGTGTCTCTCTGAGGGCTCCAGCTGAACTTCAGGGCAGAGCTGAACATCAGATCATGGAGTCTGAACATAAAAGCGTCCGTGAACATCAGCAACAATTTTTTAAACTCAACCTCTTTTTCCATCTCCTCCACAGATCCCAATGAAACGGTATCATCTCTCCCCTCTCCTCATCCATCTCACAGCTCTCTATCCCTCTTAGCAAAGCTTTCTCAATCTCTCCTCAACTACTTTGAAGCTCACCTGCCCTACATCCTGTTACTATAAGAAGTGGGAGTGATTGTGTACGTAGGTCTGCACGCTCACAGAGTCTTTGCAACTACCCTCACCGATAAATATGGTTTGGGAACTTTGAGAGGTACACAGGAAATCCGTGCCAAAGAGAGTGGAAGAGACACAGGAGGAACAAACAAAAAAAAAAGGAGGGAGAGAGGAAAGCAAAGAGGGAGAACAGTGGGGTAAGAGTTAAAGTTTGTGGTCAGCAGCACCACGGGCATCATAAATCAGATTTCCCACAATCCCTGTGGAGGAGCCCTGCGCTCGGCCTGCCGCAGACACGCTCAGTGGGGCGCGGCACATCGATTGGCGTCGCCACTGTGATGATGAGTGCTGCGGGGTCTGCGGGTGAGGGGGGATAGCGTGTGTGTGTGTGTATGTGTGTGTGAGGTGGAGGTGAGGTCTACTTGCTCATGAAGAAGTCTACCTCAGCACCTGCCCCGTAAAACAGCGAGTTGGACCTGAGCGAATGTGCAGACTCTGGGCCTATTTCCTCTCAGATCAGCATTCACCTTCTGTCTCTCACGCACACATTCAGGAAAAACAAACAATAGCATGCTGACACACACACACACACACACACACACACATACAAAGCTATATTTACATATTCATCATAAACACAGCTGAATAGAACGGTTGCTCATAACTCAACAAACTGCTCTCCACTAATAAGTGTCTTGTGTTCAGATTTTTATGTCACCTCATGGTAGCTTTTCAGTTCTGTTTGGGTGTGTGTAGTATAAAAATTACAGAACAACATTTTTTTTTTAAATGTCCCACTGTGAATTCTACACCTGCAGAAGTTCACAGAATTTAGAGTTAAAACAGAATTAAATTGAAAGCTTAGTCATTCACAAAGTTCTGGGTCCTCTAATTTGATTCTCCTCTCTGCTCTCCCTTGCAAAAATGAACACACAAATAAACAAAACATACAATAGTTACCATAGTTATATCATCAGAATTAAACATGCAAACTAACTATTTTTTAAATTTTGATAAGATGAAGTCACATTATGATTATACCACACAGCATTTATAATATAAAAAAAGTCACAATTGTGAGAAATATTCACAATTAAACTGAATAAAGTTAGAAAAAGGCTGCAATTATATAAAAAAGTGTGAGAATTAAATGTGCAATTACACTAAAGATGACATTATGAGGTATTGCAATTGTGAAACAAAAATGACAGCTTTGAGAAATCAAGTTGAAATTGTGATGAAGTCACAGTTTTATGATGTGAAATCACCACTAACCTGATTTTACTAAGTGCAATATATCCCTGGGTCAACATCTTTGTTAACCCTGGACAACATTGTGATTAACCAATCAGATTTGAAGAAGCAGCTTACAGTTTTTGTGAAGTTTAGGCTTACAATCAGTGTTGGTTCTTGTACATCAGTGTCAGTCTGATTTTAGGCATTACTCATGGGTACGGTTAGGTTTGGGTGGTCAAGAGTATTTTTGCATTATAATGTTGTTCCAGGGTCAACATAACATGTTGACCTAGGGACACATCGAACTTGGCAAAATCAGGATGTGCTGAAATCACAGTTGTGAGATACATGCTTATAAAAGCTTTTTTTTAAATCAATGTGAATTATAAACGTTTCCACAAAAACACAGACGCAAAAGGTAGCTGTATCCAAAACCTGTCACAGCACATCTGTCTCTCTAAAATATTCAAATAAACCCAAAGCTTTTATTATGAGTATACAGCAATGATTTCCGTATTGAACTTGTTGTGGAAAGTTTTCTTCCCTTATTGGCAGGCTGCAAAGTGAAATGCCTCTCCACACACCTTTCCTCTCTCTCCCCCTTTTTCTTTCATAAATTTCATTAAGAGAGAAATCACATTACACTATTTCTCTGGACCTGCTTCCAGGGGTTAACCATTTTGCTTAGCCATGTAAATTCTCAGCTTAGTCAGGGCCATTCTCCACAGCCTGGCTGTTTCGATGCAGCCCGCGCTGAATTAAGCGCTATCTATGTAAATTTGTGTGTGTGTGTGTGTGTGTCCTGGAGATGGACATGGGGTGTGTGGAATGTGTAAACCCATTCTCCTGGATTACTGAATTTGGGTGCATGTGTGTGTGTTGGGCTCTTCTCACTATATGCACATAGGATGAGCACGTTGTGTTAACCCTATCTTCTGGATTATCCGGATGGTGTGAGTGTGTGAGAGTGAGACAGAGTCAAGCACTTCAGAATGGAGAAAATGAGGTTAAAGGGGAACTTATCGTCTTTGTGCAGAAGATAGACTTCCACAGGCTGGTCTCTCCTTCTGCCCCACCAATGAAGAACTTGACACTTCCCATAAGAGCGGGTAAACACCAGCCTGAACCCATTGACAACTCAACCACCTACATACAATAAACACACAAGGGAGTTTTGGAGAGTTATTGACAGTACCAAAGTCCCATTACATAAAATTTGAGTTTTGTGCCTTTAAGTCCATGTAAAAATGGTTTAGCTGATAAGCATTTTAAATATTTTTCCTTCATGTAAGTAAATTAAATATTGATGTCTTCCTGCTTCAAAATGAAATAAAAAAAAAGAACAGGAAAGAAATTTTCTGAGAATTATATATATATATATATATATATATACTCAATTGTCAAAATGGAGTTACTAGCCGCTTGTTTTTGAGCTCTGTCTGTTTACCCCTGTCTGTCGACATTGAATGAAGCCATTTTACAAGTGCATTGTAGTGTTGCATTGAATGAATGCACATGGATCTGCACGTTTCCGCCACGAACATTACATCAATACACTCAATGTAAAAAATACTAATAATACTAATAAATGAACCTATTTGGACATTTTGGAATATCAATGAATAAAACATTTAAAATATGTGAATCACATTTTTGCAAACAAAGTTAAATAAATCAGCAAATTCTATTTGATTTCTACCGCACAACTCTTACAGCCTCTAATGGCGCTTTTCCACTACACAGTACCAGCTCGCCTTGGCTCGACTTGACTCGGCTCTGTTTGGTTTTCCACTGTGTTTCCAGGTACTTTTTTTCGTTCCAGTGACGTGTAAACACAGCAGACTGCTGATTGGTCAGAGAGAATCGTCACTATTCACTGCGTCATCATCGTACGCGCCAGCAATAGTATCCAGAATAATAACCCCGCCATTTTTAAAAAGTTTGGCCAGAGATTGCGTGACATATCCAATCCATTACATATTATGGCAACTCGGAAGAATACGCCGTGGTCAAACGAGGAGGTGCAGACTTTCCTTTGTGTGTGTGGGTAGCGGGTGTGTGTCACGTAGAAGAGGCGAGCTGGTACTGTGTAGTGGAAAAGCGCCATAAGTGGTGTCCTAGTTAAATAAAGGGTAACACTTTACAGGAAGGTTAATGCATTTACTAAAATTAACTAATTAATTTGTATTTAATTTGTTACGGTATTTATTCATCTTTTAAAAATTTTAATAAAAATACAGCTCAGGTCCATTAAATAATTGTAATAATTTTTCGTATTAAATTAGTGAATGTTAAAAATTAACATTAACTGTAGATTAATAAATGCTATATTTTCATTGTTAATTTGTGTTAACTGCAATTAACTAAAGTTAACAAATGAACTGTTATTGTAAAATGTTACTGATTAATATGCATCCCAAACAATATAAAGAAAAGCCACACATTTGCCTGTCCAGTCTGCAGGAACAACAACTACAATTGGCTTTTAATTGTTGTAATTTCTTCCTATAGTTCAAAGGTCAAGATGAATAAGCACTTAATGGAGTTCACCAGCACTGCGATTTATCTTCTTATTGAAGCGAATAGTCCCGAGGCCTGGAGAGTCTAAATGCTACACTCTCTATCTATCCGTCCATCCATTTGTTTGCTTGCTCACTTGCCCTGCAGTCTATCATTGACACTGGTGAATGATAGTTCTCTTGTTTTTGTCAATGACACAGTTTGTTGTAAAACTGGAAGGTCAAGCAAAGGTGATTGGGTCATGAAAGAAGGCAGCTTTAGATAGAAAAAAAGAGCCCTGTCTATTTTGAGTGGACAGGGACCTGCTTGTGTCTCAGATCATTTTCCTCCAGCCGGTATGTAGATGTGGAACTTGACCTGTTAGGGGACTGATGGACCAGGGTAAAGTGTGCAAGTCTGCCCCTGTTCTACCAGTAATCCATTTCTGAACAGGTTTGTCCTCTGCACTTGTTCAATCATTTCCTGATTGATTCTGATCTTGATCAATCCTTGGAAAGACAGATAGGCCCTTCTCCGCTCTTTAGTCTATACTCTGCCACCACACACACACACAGACAAACACACACTACGGCCCCTGTCCCAAACTCTGATCTATACTGTCGCTTCCTCTATGGCTGACGGCAAATGAGGCAAAGGGTCAAGACAGGAGGGATTTATTGATGTAGCACTCCTGTTCACACACACACACATGCTACTTCACATAGGTTTTACCTTCTTGTAGTCAACTTCCTGCCCTTCAGTAAATGTCCAGGAATAGGAGGAACCAGAAGGGAGATTTCACAAAATGTTTGTTACATTTTTGAGCAAATTTATTAATTTTAATTATTGCATTATTGCATTACATTATTTAACACAATAATAAATAAAAATACAATAAAATACCATTCACATTTTTTTTGGTTTGTTTGTTTGTTTATTTTTTCATATTTAGTGCAAATTGTTCAGCAATACTTATACAATATGTTTTCATTAATTCGTCCATTAACTAAAATTGAGCAGCACATTTGTTCTAGTTTTTATTAATCTTTGTTAACAGTATGTGATAAATGTACCCCATATTAAGTGTTAGTTCATGTTCGTTACACGCACTTCAGGTCTATTAAACAATATTAATTTTTTACTTTTTTCCCCTCATTGCTGCCACCTTAAGAGAGAGAGAGAGAGAGAGAGAGATGGAAAAGGAGTCCAGAGGGTTGTTCTAAGACTGAACGCTGAAATTTAGTGCTGTGTTGGCAGCAATGTCTGCGGGTGAGCAGCATAAATCCTTATAATGCAGGTTTATAATAGTAATAATCATATAGAACCAAACCTGAGACAAGCCATTTGGCCAACAAGGACCTTTGAGAGAACAAACCAAATCAATTACATAAATCACCTATAAATGTTTCTTGATTAATTACTTATGCCCACATTGCCCATTAAGGCATGGTGTGAAAGTGTGTGCATGATGAAATATAGTATATAACTTTAAGCTATTGTTTTCTCTTGCTTCTCATCAAAAAGTTTAATAATGTGAAAACGTGAATGCCTAAACATAACAAGCTTGTGTCATGGATGATGGTTTCCAAACTCTTGCATTTGTGAAGGTGGAAGGGTGACTACAGATGTGCGATTTTATGTCTGGAACAGGTGTGATCCAGCAACAGCTTTCTGTATCCTTTCATGGGCTGTAAATCCCTTGGTAGGAAAGAGCGGGAGAGAGAGACAGAAAGACTCTTTCCAGACTCTCCATGGATGACAAGAGCGGTGGAAATCCCTTCCACTCAAACTAAGAACCGGATGAGAACCAGATCAGGAAGGACCACTGAAGACCAAAGCCTTGGGATTCAAACCAGCAAACCCCTAGACCCAAAAAAAAGTCCTGTCTATAACACTCACAGCACTATAGAGACGATAAATGTGTGTGTGTGTGTGTGTGTGTGTGCGTGTGCATTGATAGAGAAGCCTAGAGATGGCACTGGAGAAGGCGAGTTAAAAAATAATGGTAGTAGTGGATGGGTAACCCCAAAATAGCTTCTGAAAAGATCCATCAGACTTTTCTCACCAGCTTAAAGAGAGATACACAGTGTAGGAAAGTTTTGTTTGTCAAACACAATTCTGATCTTACAGAATAAAAACCATATAGTATTGAACAAAATCCCAATCAATGTTGTGAGAGGTTAGGTCTGTAAGCTGGAGCGCTGTACATATCAGTCCCACTCAAACATCTTGTAATGACGATACAAGCATTAGTGTGTTAAGCAACCCAGATGGAGGGAGAGACTATAACTAATGTTTTTTAGAGGACATTTTGAATGTTGGTTTACATTTTTACTGTAAAGTTGAGACTTAAATTTTAATAATGTATGTGAATAGCAAAATTCTAAAATCATACTTTTTGTAGTTGGTTAAGCAAGTGCTAAATGAGTAAATAAACATAAATGCAAGTGAACACAGTAAAAGCCCCACCATTACAATAAATCAATCAATAGTTGTGTACGAACAACTCCCAGTTTAAAATAAAATAAAATAAAAAGAAACCAAAATAAGAATAATAACAAGAGAAAAAAATGTGTAAAAGAGAGAAAGAGTCTGTGAAAATTTGCAAAGTTGGAAAAAGAAGCATCAAGCTTACTTTGACCTTAAAAAAATGGGGTTACCACACTAGTAAACCTCCCTTTAAATCAGGAAGTAGAGAATAAAGAGGGAGAAAAGAAGGAAGGGTAAAAGAAATTAACAATTAGCATTTTAGAAAGGCCCTCTTAAAGAAGATTGTAGCAATTTCCTGTACTGTAGGTCAGTGTTTATGTGTTCATAAATACGACTCTTTGTTCTGTGTTTTCTCTTTATAAACACAATAATTAACATACAGTTAATAAAATACATCTAATTTAAGAATGCAATTTCATTGTAAAGTCTGTTTTGGTAAATGACAAAAAAGGGTATGTGCCTATGCAATAATGTGAAAACAAAATGAACAACAGTTAATAAACTGTAAGGAAAAAATATTGTTTTGAATGTATTTCTTTCATTTTATCTCTCTTTCCATTCCCTAGGTGCCAGTTAGTGGATTCCTCATGTGTTGACATGCAATAGCCAGAGGCTTAGAGAGCTCTGAAATTCCACTAGTGGGTTCCCACTTACCACTATGAAAAATTAATAGCTCAGGCAAGCCATTTCTCTATGTATGTGTGGGATTTTGTCAATAAAATGTTTCCGGTCATATTTGTTTCTCTAGGAGGATATGGGTCATAAATTAACCTCATATATGAAGGTTATTGTTGTAAGAGCTGTTGTAAAGCATCTGCAATTCAAGCAAACTCATTTTTAATGCCCTCAACTGCATCAACATGAGATCTCATTAATATCAGCCCCAGCTAGTGAGCTAAATGAGGTACCTGTCAGAACTCAGCTCGACTGCTGTCCACTTTTGACAGGCTGTAAATGTCTAGGATGACCACTTTGGACCATGAGACTCCTATCACAAGCACTGAGGTCCTGGAAGAATGTTCTAGGCTTGATGCTCCCTTGAGGTTTGCCACTCTTACACTTGCATTTTTCCCCATTTGCACTGACTAGTTTTTGTTTTAAGCCATTCACATCTCAAAAACAAAAGGGAGGGTTTCCAGGACAAGGAGCAGAGGGTGGATCTGAAGCATAGCTTGAGGATCTTTACATATTAATGTCACAGTCCTGTCTGCACATTAAACTACGAGCTGTTTACATGCACCTTACACCCACATGTATTATGAACAGACATTGTGCTCTCATTTTTCCTCTCATTTGCTCATACATAAATGCACACCCACATTCCAGGGCGTTCCTGACCCCCCTCAAACGCCACTGAGGTCCCACTTGACTGGCACTTCCTTCATCAGAAAAGACGGGTGCAGCCTATTGAAATACTTACTATCAATTATTTAACCTCACTCTCTCCCTCTCTTCAATAACCAGGTTGGCTTTGAGTTTGATGGCCATTGCGTCCACAGCAAAGGCCACCTCGCTTAACGTCATCCCCCCTTGCCCTCGCTCTTCCACATTTTCATTCATCCATCTCACTGCCACTCTATCTTAAAAAAAAGGAAGAAGAAGAAAAAAAAAAGGTCCGGCTGTCAAATGCTAAAAACATGGCAAGTGGTCAAAGTCCAGAACGTCTTACTTTACTTCATGTCCTCATCTACACTCATAACAGTCATGAATTTTCCACAGAGACTGGAGGGGACATTGTATAACCTCGTTGTGATGTTCTACACTTACAAAAGCATAACAGAGAAAAAATGTCTACTATATACTATATAAATTATTGAAAGTATGTAACACATACATTAAATAATATTAATGCAGTTAATGTAATAACGCAACATTATATATTTATTATATTTTAGAATTACAAACAATAACTTTCTGATTCATGATATATTATAAAGTCTTCCTACCTGCATTTAACACGAAAAAAAAACACTAGAAAATAAATAAAATTAATTAATTAATTATGTTATTTGTTTATTTATTTATCTGAAATAATTTATAATTATAATTATAATTTATTTATCTGAAAATAATATTTCAGCTTATCTTCTTGTCTTCATTTATTGAGGTAAAACTAAAACAAAAATGAATATAAAACTATATAGACAGTATATGCATCTTTTATTATATTATAGCCTATTATATTATATTATGCATTATACAAAAAAAACCTAGATTTAAACTAAGAATGAAAAACTTTTAAATTATATTTTAACTCTTAAATTATATAAATCTTTGTATAAATAAATCAAACAACTGTAACTTTTAAATCAACTACATAAAAAGAAAAAAAAAGGAAATAAAGATAATAAATTGTGTACAAAACAGTTCAGTGAAAATGCTGCTATGGTTGAGACATCTTGAGACATCTTGTACTATTCATACACGCAAATGCCAAGGCACCAGCACACACAAACACACACACAGACACAGACACAGATATTTCTGCAGTATTTTATGTTGATTCCCACATCTGAATGCATTATGGACTTTAAAATAAGGTTTTTCTGAGGGTTTTAAGCACACCCGAATAAATCTTTTTAGATGTCCTGAAATTCAAATTTCACATGATTTCTCCGTCAGCGCTCATGGGCCTGAAAACCTTCAGGAGGAAATATGTACATCACAGGATTAAGCTTTGAGGTCTTCCCCTCCATCATGCTTCTAAACACACACAACCATGCCTGTAGAAGCAGAAGATTATATCCAAATAACAAGAGCATGCTGTCTTGGCTTGCTAAAAGGATTTCAAGCATGTCTGGGATCGAGGTAAAGCTGTGTGGAGTCAGTGACAAGAGTTTCTGTTGGAAGATGCCTCTAATAAATGCCTTTGTTTTGCCTTCTTTATTGATTAAATTTCATGTGTTCTGTTATTTTGCAGCATGTCCCACACTGCCACTCGAATTTACCGTTCAGAGAATGAGCTGCTAGACTTATTAAGGTGCACACACACACACACACACTCACACACAGGGATTTGAGCTAGACTATAGTGGACACAGGACAGGATCAGCTGGTGACATTATTAACCAGTAGGGGCTATCAACACTGCTGCTCCTCTGGATTTCTATAAGCCAGAGCATCAGAGTATGTGTGTGAGGAGGGGAGACATTCTTATGGGGCTTTTAGCTTCAAAATAACTTGATTTGAGTCCATATTGCCAGAATTATTTTACAAAAGTCACATTTAAACATGCCTTTTCATGCCTTCATTATTTATTCTTGCTGCTTTTCTGTTTATTTTAAACCCATGCTTTCTAATTTTAGACTTTGAAAATCTAACATAAATCACTGCAATATTTATTTTGCCATTCATTCATTCCTTCACTCATCCATTCATTTATTCATCCATTTTCAGTTGTGCTAACGATACCTTTAGATGTTCAATGTTTAGGGTTCAATTTTTTTCTTTGTTTGTTTGTTTTACGTTACACTGCTTATTAGCATGCATATTACTAGAATATTAGCCATTTATTAGTGTTAAATAACACATATTAATGCCTTGTTCTACCTCCCTTATCCAACCCAGTTTCTAAACTTAACAATAATAGCTATTAATAAGCAGCAAATTAAGAATTAATTTGATGGAAAAGTCATAATTAATAGTTGACAAGTGTTACCTGTTCTGAAGTTTTACCGATATAGATGTGTTAAACTGATCCAAAATCAAGACTCTTATAATGTTCCCAAAGCTTTCTATTGCAAATAAATGCTGTTCTTTAGAGCGTTCCATTCATCAGAGTAACCAAACATTTAATAATAATAATAATAAAATGATTTGTGAAGGACCCTGTGACAATGAAGACTGTCGAAATTCAGCATAACTATTAGAGGAAGAATTTCAGACATTTTTAGATTAGTTAGAAATTGATTTAATTGATTTAAAATATATTACAATATAAAATCATTTATGTCATTTATCATTTATGTTTTACAATATTACAGTTTTTACTTATTTTTGATCAAACAAATGAACCCTTGATTAATATTAAGAGACTTAAATTAAAAAATAAATGAAAAAAGATTTAAGGAAAATCATTCATTCATTCATTTTGAAGAGGAAATCATTTTTATTTTTTGTTTCTAATCAAGTTATAATTGTTTAAAGTTCTAAAGATGAAATATTTAAATATATATATATATACAAATATATTTAATATACTTAAATAATAATAATATAAAGATAATAAAAATAAAGATAAATAATAATAAATCAAATATAAATACAATTAAAAGCTGTTAAAACAACATGCTTTGGAATTCATTATGTATGTTAGAACAGTAATGTATGTGCATTTTGTACAATTTATGTACACTGTAAAAAAAAAGTCTGCAGGGCCAGACATGCTCGACTGTAAACTGGTCTTTCAGAGACAGCGTGTGAGATTATACCAGATAATTTTCGACAACGTTCTGACTGGTTCTCTTCCCCTCTCCTTAAGTCTGAGTGTGTGAGTGGCAAGAGGACCAGAAGGGGCTAATGTAGAGGGACAGCAATGGCATTCAGAGTCTGCCTGGTGTCAGAGAGAATTAGCCCACAGTCACACAAACACACACTCACAGACCAAATGAGCCTGTCACTCCGCGCAGGTCAAAGGTCAAGAGGAATTCTCCATCCTTTTCCCTCATCCCTCGCTCTCCTTTCCCCTGCAGTTTGATTTTGTGCTCGCTTTATCACACTATGCTTCAGTGCACCATCATTAAACAGGTTTTACTCCCTGAGGTGACATTATGAGCGTACTTTAAATCTCGTGGCTTTCCATTGTTTAAATATGTTCTTTGTGCACGCCTGTTCTTTTCATAATCACCTGAACCCATTTAATCCATCATAAACAGCTGACCAAAGTTGTTGTTGAATCCAGTCAGCTAGGTCTTATAGTGCCTACGGGGCGACTTGAAAAGAACGAAGAGTTTGATGAAGAGGATGTGGAGTCAGATCTCCAAGTTAGTTTATCTCAGGCCTCACTGGGCATCTCAGCGTTTTGTTTCTCTAGTCAGCAGGTCCGAGTTGATGGGTTGAGTTTGTAGAGCTGTTGTTTTTAATTTTGCCTTCGTTAGGCCTTGTGTTAATTACCAATCTCATGGTCCACAGCCATGCGCTTGGTCTCCGCTCTCTAATGAGATGGAAATGAGACAAACAGCTGGGATTTATGGCTCGCTGGATGCTCACGCCATGAGAAAACTTGTACGCGCAGGACAGAAAAACAAACAATCACATATACGAATCGCACATTGTGATTAATTATGCACAAATAGACGTTAACATGATATGACTGTCCATATGCAAATAAAAAAATTTGTATGAAACCTAAGCAGATTAACACACAGCTGCATAAGGACACACAAGAATGAGCAAAATCCACCCTTATTAATCTTAAACTAAGACTCTTTAAAAATAAAATAGTGAAATAAACAAACCTCTTCAGTATTTCTTTTTCAAATAATTTATATTATTTTCTTATTTTTATTTATAATATTTAATATTATTATTATTAATGATCATGTGACTGATCTTAAATTGTGTATTGGATATAGCTAAAGTAAACAATTAATTAATTACTTATTTTTTAACACTCATAATTTGCATAATTTACAGCTAAATTACAGCTAAAGTAAAAAAATATTAAATTATATCAAAATATTATATTATATTTATTGCTGCCAAACAGCTATTTGGAATTAATAAAATTCAAAATAAAAGTTTTTGTTTGCATTATATATATATACGTTTGTACTTTGTATATGGATTATGTATATTTAAATACACACACATACAGTAAAAATTTTGAAAATATTAACATGTATTTACAAGTCTATATTTATATTTATATAATTTACTTTATAAATAAACATATTTATTTATGTACTTATATATTTAGTAATAAATAGATTATATATAAACATATTTTTAAAAATATAAATTATTATATTGTATTTAATATAATATATTTTATCTAATATAAATAATAGCCATTTGGAAAGTAGCAATGTTTTTAATGATGAAGGCATGTGGCCTTAATGTGATTAAAAATAATAATAATAATAATAATAATTTTGTTTAGTTTTTGATATCAGGCATATTGAATGTTTAGATTGGATAAATTAAAACAATCAAGTGTGACATAACATAAAAACATTTCAAACGTTAACAAGTGTTATTCTTGGGATAAAGCGTCTCGGGATAAACGTATTACAGTCTCCACAAGATACAGAGCAACATTTATAGCAGTCTGAACATTCACACAATGAGGAAACTTGTACACGCAGAACCGAAAAATATACAATCACATATACAAATCGTGTATTGTGATTAACATGATATGACCATTCGTATGCAAATTAAAAATTGTATACAAATCTAATTAAATATCTAATATTTTTGTATGAAAGGAACCTAAGCAGATTAATACACAGCTGCACGAAACACACAAGAGTGCTTACAGAGCAAAACCCACCCAAGGGCCTGGCAGACGCACCCTCAGCCAGCATCCAACAAGAGTTCTCCTCTCCCTCACTCATTCTTTCCATCAGCCTCAGGGGAACTCCACAATTAATGACCATGCTGATGACCGTCTCAGCGGGTGTGTGTGTGAAGGGGGTTGGGGTGCGGTCAAAGGGTGTGTGTGCATGTACGTGAGTGTGAATCGCTGAGGGAGGCAGCTCATGGCTCAGGTGATCGGGAGGCATGTCTCGGTGGGCTGTGGGTAAAGACCCGACGCAGCGCTTTCAGCTATAGGCCTGTGCTTCAGCACAAAGGGAGCTGTGTCGGCCTTCACCATCAGCAGCTTTCACTGCAGCTCCAGACCCACGGTCCTGCCCAGCATCCTGGACCTCTCCTGCAGCCAGAGCCCAGCAAACCACACGCCAATACCACAGACACAAGATGAGTGAAAGGACACATACTGCTCAAATATTACTCAAATTACAAGTAAAAACTGTACTTTTACTATTACAGAAGTACTGCTTTCAAAAGTACTTGATCATCAAGTTTTATTATTATTATTTATATATATATATTTTGTAACATTTTATTTTACAGCTACACCTATTAGTTGCTTATTAGTGTGCATATTACTAGTATATTAGCCATTAATTAAGCACATATTAATGCCTTATTCATGAACGTATTCTACATCCCGAAAGCTGCTACACACTAATGACTTTCTACTTTGAAAGTGCAGTGAAAAGTATGATTTTTCTTTCAAAAGTAGTGAAGTTAAAGTACCAATACTTACAAAGTCAACTTAAGAAGTTGAGTAATCTCATCTTAAAGTGCTCACCTCTGGCACATTGGTGATTTAACCTTGTAGAAACATCTCAAACATGTCTCATATGGATATATGTGACTATATATTGAAAGCTGGAGCTGGGCTACATGACTGCACACATAACCCTCAATGCCAGTATGCTGCTGTATGTTATAAAAGAGCTAAAAAGTTCTGAAATTTTCTTCTAAAATTAACGTTTGTATCAGGCTCCAATATTTATGTTCAATTATTTGCCTTGCATTGTATAGAAAATGACCTATACATTGCCGTTAGAACGTAAGCATAGGAGCCTGATAAAAACGCTAATTTTAGATGAAAATTTCAGACGGCACTTAAAAGCTTTTGCTTTTGCTGAACTCTTCATTTGTTTTGTTTTGTTTTGTTAATTGAGTAGCAGACTTTACCTCATTTCAAATGGCATGTATTTAATAGTACAGTATAGTTTGTAATGGAAATAATATTAATAGAAAAGAGTTGCGGTAACACTTTATTTTAAGCTGTCACAATACAGAGAAATTAGTAGTAGCCATTGTACTTACATTAACTAAAATGTACTTATCATGTAACTAAATTATGGAACAGCCCGTAATTACAATTTGTAGTAATGTAGATGTAACAGGCAGCTACTGTTACACACCTACTTACACTAAAGTACAATCTTGACACACTTTTTTAAGTAGCTTATGCCTGTGTAATATTCTGTCATTTTAATGTAATTAGAAAGGTATTACATGTATTTAAGCACATATGTGAGAATCTTTTGGTTACATAAGTAGCTGTGTAACATGGTAAGTAGATATTGTTTTTTGTAAGTACAACGGCTATTACTACGTACTTACTAGATAATTATTCTGCTGGTCTCTTTAAAGCTTAAGCCAAAATGAATATATTTTCACACTGTTTGTATAATTTGCTGAATTATAGCTTGATCAGTTCATAAGTGATAACCAATAATACATACATACATACGGGGAAAAAAAATGTTTTATCAGCCATCAGACATACAGTATAAAAAATGTTTCATGAAACACCTTACACACATATTTAGATTGGACAACTGTGTTCTTCACTCTTTACAGAGAGTTTTACGCAGTGTGGTCAGAAGTTATTTTAAAGAGCTCTGAATATATTTGAAGTGAATGCTGTCCAATTTTAAAACAGATTTCAAACATGCCATCCAAAACAAATGTTAATCTCTGTTAGAAATGAATCACATGGCTGCACCGATACCACACACCACCAGCCGGCCAGATGTGCTTGCACCTTTATCCTGTCCATGTGTGACCTCTGCTTACAACCATAACCTGCACCGCATCTGCCTGCAATCATTGACCTGTCCATCAGTCACTCTGCAGCGGTGTTGCACATCTGAAGCAAGAAACTGCGTCTTTCACTCCTAGGGGGGTTGTTGATTGTATGATGAAGGGAAGAAAGACCGTCAACATAGTTCAAACAAACTGCTTGCGTCTAATTGGCCTGAGGCCTTCTGGTTTATCTTTGCCTGTACTGTCCTCTCTTAAAACAAGTCAAAGAGATCTCCTCGCTTTTATCAGATGCTATCAAAGAATTCATGGACTTCAGCACTTTACACCTTTGATTACATGAGCGTATGTGTGCAGGCTTGTTTGTTTCCCTCCTACAGTGTGATGAGTGGATGTGTATTCAGCTAAATAACCTTGCTGACACAAGGTCTGTCCAGTGAGAGTGAGATGCATTCAGAAGTGGCTACCACAGACCACAGTTAATGAGACAGGTGTACTCGGAGGATTGATCGAGTTTAAAATATTACCTCGTCCCGATCCATACCCTTCCATTCTAAACCAATCTACACATTTGCTGCAATCTCACCTGTTTCTTGCTAAATGGAATATGTTAGATAACGAGTCTGAAAGTACCTGACCGTTATATTAATTCTTACAAATGGAGGCTTTCTCACTTTTCTTCATAGTGCAGTTCCTCAATGTCACTCCGGCAGTCATATAGAGTTGATTTTTCAGTGAATCTCTAAGGTGCTCCAGGGCTTCTTGTCCTCTGGCTGTTTCTATAAAGATGACAAGAAATGACAAACAGACAAAGAGAGAGGGAAACAGAAGGGAACTAAACACAAGGGCATTTAAATATGTTCCATATTTTGTCAATACTGTGTAGGTTAAAAATACAGCACACACAGACATAGTACCTGGTCTCATGGCATATCTTGGTGCACTTTTTAGCAAGACATGAAATACGTACAAATAAGTACATATCACGGCAATTTCCAAAAGAAATTAACACTAGAGGCAGTAAAACTATGGAAGCATATGTGTAGCAATATTCAATTTGCAATGCAATATTCAAAATGGCAATGCATTTCTTATTTAAATTTACATTTTCC
>JAUCMS010000105.1:11469782-11501768 GCA_032357445.1 Enteromius radiatus
TGTGGTTTAATGGAAAATGTAAATTTAAATAAGAAATGCATTGCCATTTTGAACATTGCATTGCCATTTTGAATATTACATTGCAAATTGAATATTGCTACACATATGCTTCCATATAAAACACCTTTCATTCTTTTTCACACAAATTTACAGAGTTTCAATTAATAAAGTGTTTTCACACAATTACACGAAGAATATAACTGTATGACTTCAAAATATATTAATATGCTGGGAAATCTGAAAATTGATACTTTTGAATATTAGCATCACACATATTCCGCTTCATATCAATGAGTTTTCATAGACGGTAGCTCGGAGTACAGAGATGTACTTGAGAGACGAGGAACTTTGGTTTAAATCCTGTATATCTACGGTTCAACAAAACAGTTCAAATATATAAAAGAAAGTTGAAAAAAGCAAATGTATATTTTATATCACTTTTGCATTTGTCAACACTATCGGGTAAGTTTAGGTTTGGATTTGGTGTAGGGTATATTTCCAACATGAAAAAGCATTAGCTTTTAATAACAGTCCACAAATATTTCAATTCTGAACCTATAACAGCGAATATATAGCTATATCAGTGTAATGAACCTGTATTTTAGCAAAACTCATTTCAAACATTTCTCTTTGAAACTGTGACAAAATGTGCTGTAAGCCACGTAAAAATGGCGTTGCACAAAAAGTGCACAAAGGTACATATCTTTATGAGACCAGGTTGCAGACATAACACAAGTCTTATGTAGTCATATGAGGTCTTGTCCATATGTGAGAATAATAATAAAGAATGCAGTAATGGTGTTTTGAAATAAGTTACACTTTATTTTGATAGTATATTTTGAGATACTGTATTTAAAGAAATGCTTTTTTTAGAGCTGAAAATTCAGCTTTTACCATTGCATTATAAAATCTATTCAAATAGAAAGCAAATATTGTGGTAATATTTTACAGTATTACTTTTACAATTTTTGATAAAATAAATGCAGCCTTGCTGAGCATCAATGTCTTCTTTCAAATATACAGCATATAACATACTGACCCCAAATGTTAGTAATGCATAGTAACTTTAAAAAACTTTCCAAATAATAATTTAAGCATACAAAAACATACACACATTCTGCTTGCAAAAATGGTGGGGGTGTTCTTGAATTGGAAAAAAAATAAACTTTAGGCTGCTTTTGGCTTGTGCATTATACCATATATGTGTGAAAGAAAGACATTCAGAACAGAAGAATCCTATTTTAGGGAGTTCTTTCCTCTTCTCTGTCTCTTCAGTGAGTAGAGATGAATGAAACATTTGGCCCAAGACTCATAAACTGGCTTATATATTCATTTCTATACTGACATGATTTATGAACTTCTAACACCACTGATTTATTGAGGGTTCTTTGTCATCTCACAACTGCAATGACTGATGACACTGTGCTGTTATCATTGATATTATCTCTACAAGAATGAAATGTAGAAAATCTGAAAAGAGACTGGTAATTTTACCTTAAGTTTATGAACATTTCCTTTAAATCACAACACAGCACATAATTCAAACTATGGGCAGATCATCAAAGCAGAAATTCCCACACAGTAATCTGTTTCTATTCACTTTTCATAGAGTCCTCACACATCGAAAACAACCAATGAAAAAGAGAACAAATGTAACGCAGTGACTTGCAAATAAAGCACTTCACATTAGAACAAGAGCTTTCAAAAGATACTAAAAAGTCAGATCGACTGCTGTCAGGGGTTTTAAGCAAAAATGTAATTACATCTACTGTATCACAAGTGACTTAATCAGATTCTGTGTTCTGATTACGCTAATAATGGATCAGAAAAAAACAATCATTATTAGCTGATGGTGATTATTTTCCCTGTCATCCAGAGTTAAAAGGATGGCGACCTTCCTGTCACGGCTAATTATAGTTTTTAAGCATAATGAATGCTTGTGGATTGTTTTAAGTGTACCTATTAATATTAATGGATGGCCAGTCTTGCTGACAGGCACTTTTCTATCAAATGTTTTATGATGAGTTAAATATGTTTACATATGCTCGCCTCAGGGGCATTATCTGACTGAGCAAATGGATTTTTGAGGACAAAGGTTGAAGTGCTGTATCAGCGTATCCCTGGTGGCTTGGATTGGCTGGGAAAAAACCTTGATTGATAATAATAATTATTATATAGATATATTCTTTAAGTATGATGATTATTTGTTTCTGCCTTAATTGAATTAAAACAATTGTGGCAACAATTATTATGAAAACAATAATATCATAAAAGTACATAACTCCAGCAAAAAACTGAACATCTCAGCACAGTGACCACTAAAAGCAACATCATCTGTCCACCAGCACAACCTTTGACCCCGTGACCCTCTAACACAGATTCCTCTGACCTTCCTTTCACCTCAGATATAACAGACATAATGCTGAGCACAAGACAGTTATGTCTCAGAGTCGGAGAACACGGCCAAGGTTTCAATACACACAAAACCCACATTACACATGTCAATTCAAGTTTATTATTACAAGACAGAGAGAACTAGGCAGAAAAAAAGATTAAAATGAAGGACAGGAAAAGAAAAGGAAGGAATAAATAATTCACTAAACGACCACTGTGATTCAGTCTCTTACCATTTCTTTCTCCTGGCAGAGTGAGAGAGAGAGAGAAAGGGAGGAAAGGTTGTTAATGAATTGTACTTACAAGTGCACTGGGGACATGTTGTTGTGCTCATTATTGGAGGCAGGAAAGAAGTTAATTGTTCAGTGGCTTTTGGTGAGTTAATACTCCAGTGTCTGATAATTGAAAATGAACAATGCATTAACATCTGCCCTGTCATACACATATTACAAAACCAAAAAAGTCAAAAAAATTCAAGTTCTCATTCCATATCAATGTGTCGTATGGAGTGACAGAAAAAAAAAAAAAAAAAACCTCTAACACCTCTCTCATGCTGTTTGTAACTTTAAGAATGAAGATCATTTTTTTCTCCTGTTATTTGTGTGTTAAGTTTATTTTTTCCCCTATAGGTCACACTCCAATTTTTATTTGTCAACTACCTATATATATATATATATATATATATATATAAAAATACATCTGTATAACGATTCAAGTCGTAATGAGTTGCGGTCCTGCTTCTCAGCTGATACGGACAGACACGGAGACAAAAGTTCAAATAAAGTGAACTAGTAAACTAAGATACAGAGAAGGCTGGCGAATGTGCGTGGACCAAAGCACACAGACATACGAGCAACAAATATACTTTATTGATGGACACTGAACACTAGACAGAGCGTGGTTAAAATGCACAGACTAATCAAAGATAAAACACTGGACACCTGGAATACACAGCTGGCAGAGAGTGAAACACTAATGACAGGGGCGGAGTTACAGATAATCAGAACACATGAGGGAAACGGCATGTAAACAAACACAAGAGCACGTGGACATAGCAAAACATCAACACAAGGACAGGGACAGCGTGACAAAGCCCCCCACTTAGGAGCGGCTTCCAGACGTGTATGTAAATCTATATCATATGTTAATGTCTCTATATGTGACCCTGGAGAACAAAAACATTTAAGCAGAACTGGTATATTTGTAGAAATAGCCAACAATACATTGTATGGGTCGAAATTGCAAAAATCATAAAAATATTTTATAAGTTTCCTACTGTAAATATTTTAAAACTTTTAGATTAGTAATATGCATTGCTAAGAACTTTGTTTGGACAACTTTGAAGGTGATTTTCTCAATATTTAGATTTAATTTTGCACCCTCAGGTTCCAGATTTTCAAATATCCTAGCAAACCATACATCAATGAAATGCTTATTCATGAAATTTTCAGATGATACTTTAAAAAATTGACCCTTATGACTGGTTTTGTGCTCCAGGGTCACATGTCATGCGAAATGAACAAGCACACATTTTATACAGTAGAAAAACAAGCAAGAAAAAATGGCAAAAATTAAGCAAAAGTATTCATCATGGGTTCTTTGTATATCTAGTTCACACATTTTTCATGTGTCCTAAATATGTGTGTGAATCCTTGTCACAGGGGTTACACTGAAATCCAGAGGGGTGTGAGACATTGCCACGGCAACCGCACACCATCCCCGAATCTCTGGACCCCTGACTGGGTGTTCTAACGGAGTCCCACAACAAGGTTACACCTGCCATCACACTTGAGCAGGAGTATGCTCAACAGATTCTTAAACATACTCAATTAATATTTTATGCTGTTTGTGTGACCTGCACAGTGACAGACTTATGGTGTTATGGTCTATGGTCACTTTATATTAGGTAGACTTAACAACTATATTTACATTCAAAAAATTGTGCAATACACTGTTTATGTTCGTGTTGTTTTGCAAAACATGGATACACTTTATTTAAAGGTGTCCTTGTTACAGTGTATTTGTACATTTAGGTACTATTAATTAACTACATGTACATACGGTACATAGGGTTTGGCTTAGGGTCATTTGCATGTAATTATGCATAATTAATTGTAATTATTATTGCAATTACATGTAAAAATGTAACAAGGATTAAAATAATATGTTAACCAAAACAATTTTGCTGCTAATTATAAATGTAATTACATGATATTAATTAAATATGTAATTACAGGCATTTTTTAAAACAAAAGTACAATGTAAAAAGTAATTGTATTGTTACAAAATAATTAATAATTATATAATGTTACATCAAATATTGCTCCTACTGCTAATACTATGCTAATAATAATAATTATAATAATTTCTAATTACAAAATAGCTAATTGCATTATTATTGTTTTAATACAAGTCCTTTTACAGAACTAAATTAAACAGTGTTAATTAACATTCACTTTCAACTAAGACTTTCCCTCAATAAATTAATATTACTACATTTAATTAATATTAATAGTTAGTAAGGTAGTTCTTAAGTTTAGCTATTGGGTAGGATTAGGACTGCAGAATATGGTCATGTAAAATAAGGCAATAAGGCATTAATATGTGCCTTATTACTACTATGGCACTCTGGCAAATCTTACAAAAAAATGACTAATATTGCAATAATATGTATAATGTAAGTAATTCTTCAAATACTAATGACCTTAAGATTATTGTACTACTAAAGTATTATTGCATGTTATGGTCCATACTACATCTCCATCAAGCTTAACTTGAACTTAACTTCTCATAAATCCATCATGACTATATTAATGTCGTGTGCAGCTGTATTTTTTTCTGCACCAGAAACATGATCATCAAATTTTAATAGACCTGATGCTTTGTTTGGGGAAGGTGCCTTACGAAGGAACTCATGTCATATTACATGTTCCTGTGGTTCCCAAACAAGGTTCCACTTAAAGATCACACATGCTTTCTTTTGACACTGAGTCTGTGTGTCTCACTTCCCTCTCTTTGTCTCATTTCTGTTCTTCTCACAGCATACTCATTCCTGCTGGACTGCTGTCTCTCACTACTAAGTGTGTGGACTTTGATTAAATATTTAAAAGTCCACAGTGGAGAATGGTCTCTCCCTCACGTTTGACACACACTTAAAGGCTTGTCAAGGAAACATGAGGTTGTAGAAGACCTTTCTTTTTAGCCATTGACAGTATTAGAAAACGACTTTTCAGACCAGATCAGCCAGATCAAATGATATCCTTCTGAGGGCTAGGCTTTTTTGTTTTTGTTTAGTTTTTTTGACTGAAAGAAATTAACTTGTTTTAGGCAAGGACATATCAACTTTATCAAAAGTGAAAGCAAATACATTTATAATGTGACAAAAGATCTTGTATTTAAAAACAAAATGATTGAACTCTCATTGAAACTCTCGATTTATCGAAGAATCCTGAAAAGAAATGGGGGAAAATCAGTTTCTATTTAGCAGCACATCAGTTTTTGGTCACATTTCTTAAGTGTTTTTAAGGTGTCATTGTTACAGGGCAGAGCTGTAGTCAAGTCCAGCTTTGTTGAGCCCAACAAAAGTCCAAGACCAGACTAGTTAAGACCGAGTCCAAA
The DNA here is from genome assembly GCA_032357445.1 of Enteromius radiatus. NCBI lineage: Eukaryota > Metazoa > Chordata > Actinopteri > Cypriniformes > Cyprinidae > Enteromius > Enteromius radiatus. Next base: position 11,475,795 of record JAUCMS010000105.1, read on the forward strand.
TAACAGAAAAAAAAGATAAATAACTACTGATAATGTATGTGATGCAAGAGACAGCATATTTCCTATTCTAAAAAAAAACATTTAGCATTATTATTTGTAAAATGATCAAAAAGCAGGGGTCTCCAAACTAGATCCTGGAGGGCCCACACTTTTTTTTTTTATGTTAAAATTAAAAAAATTAAGAAATTAATTGTATTGAATATATAATAAAAAATAAATAAACAAATAAAATAGAATGGATAGACGTTTTGTAGACGTTAATAAAACACAGGTCAAAAATTAAATTAGAAATACCTAACTTTTCCGAACAGTAGGTGTTTCCTGGGGGTCATGTGACAAGAACCAACCAATCAGCTTCATGCATCAAATCCTGCATATAGAGTGTAACAAGGACACCTTGAAATAAAGTGTTAACCATTTTTAATACTTATAAGACATTGAGCACCAAATCAGCACATTAGAATGATCTCTGAAGGATCATGTGACAATGAAGTATGCAGAAATGGCTTCTAAAAATTCAGCAAGTTTACAACAACATTGTTAATATTTGTTGTTGCTAGGTGGCATGTGAATGAAACAGTGTTTCCATCTGTTCTGATTTTCTCACAGTGACAAGCGAGTACTCTCTCTCTGGTGACTGTTGACACGCATGTCTCACTGAAACACATCAGAGTTCACCTGACACCACGGTGTCTGCCAGCTTACAGTCAAGCAGCAGTACATGCAGACAATAGTTTTAAAATGATACTTTCTCATCCTGTTGAATGAATGAAAACTAAACACAGCGCACAAGCACTTAACAGCCTCTGAATTTCAGCTAATTTATTGTATGGCTCAGGTCTCATTGTTGAAAAAGAACAACATTAGTCTACTACTGTATGTGGTGGGCATCTGTTATCCAAACCACCATTCTAGTGTGTATTTATCTATCCATTATTTCCTTCCTTCCTTCCAGTCATCAATCATCCTTAGCATAAAGCATATACGTTGTCGTTTTCATTGATCTATTAATCAGACTGCTTATTTGTTTAGGTGTAAATGCTTTGAACATTCGTGATTTAGATCACATGAAAACAAAACTGAAATCTAGTTTTTGTGGTATAATATCTGTCAAAAAAACTAGACTAAAATGTAACATATCTATTACTACCTTAACATTGTTCTGACAAGCCAAAGTCCCAGTGTTCCAGAGGGACAGAGAAGATTTATCTGACTCATCAGAGCCTCGGTTCCCCATCTTCAGCTGTGGATACATCGGGTCCAGGGGAATTTCCCCAGACAGGTTTGATGAATATCTGTATTCCCCCTCAAATTGTAGACTGGGAGTTTCTCCAAAGTCTTTTTGGGTGGAAATGCAGGAGGTGTATTCAAGAACACCGTGACACATTGACTTTGCTTGCCCCTCTCATTTAGCTTGGCTAACTGTTTTTTTTTCCTCCTTGCTTCTGAATGCTAGAGTTCCTGAGCCATTTTTGTGCAGATATGAAGTACAGTAATTAAAATGAAATACAAAAATTAAAAAATGTAAAGAAATTAAATTTCACTACTGCCTCTGAAAAACTTTTTTGCTCAAATTTGCTCAATTTTATAAACTTCAGTTATTAATATGAAGTATAACACATTTTTCTGGATAGCATAACATCACTAATTTGATTATAGGGTACAAAGGATTAACTAATATGTGACCTGACGTGTGAAAGCACCTTGGTATCCGCCCTTAAATGTTAATAAAGGTGGCATGCATATTTCAGTGATGTAAACAGAAGCAGGTGAGGCTGGGCTGAGGAGTGATTTATTTATAAGGGTCTGACTTGTAAAGGTGGGATTTACAGGGGGCAGTCCTGTTTGAATACGCACGTGTGTGTTTATACCAGTGCAAGTGTCAGTGTGTTGGTGTCTTGAGTTGGCTCCTGGAGGCATGCTAAGAGTGCACAACACTCACAGCTCACAGTTTACACCAACACAATCACGCTACATAAACAACGGCACACCTGAGTGTGTGTGTGTGTGTGTGTGTGTTTAATGCGTAATTCATCCGGGAATGTGTGATTTGATAAAATAGGCAATTTACTTTTTTCAAAAGAAGCCACAAAAGACTGCTTTTCAGAGCACAGTCCCACAGGAGCGGCAACCCTCCTGCATCACATGCTTTACATGCTCGATCATGTTGCTATGAATATATTCACCCTTCTAAAATGGCCTTAGACAAGACAGGTAGGTAAATTGTCTGCCCAGATGGATAAGAAATCAATTGTGAAATGCAAAGGCAAGTTCATGTACTTGACAGCTACTGAAAGGCTTGACTTTCAGATGTAGGAGAGAACAAAAAGGGAACAGAGCAGACAAAAAAAAAAAAAAAACAGAAAACAGTAGGGAAATTTAGGATTTATGAAAGAATAAAAGGATGGATAAGCACAGAAGAGCTCTTGGGTGGGAAATTCAAATGTCAATGGTTTAAGTTAGGGTGCTTTCACACCTGCCTTATTTAGTTCGGTTGAATCGCACCAGAGTTCGTTATCCCTCTTGGTACGATTCAACCGAACGAAATAAGCTAAATAAGCTGCACTGTGGGTGATGAGATGAGGAAGTGTTGACAGTTTGCAGTTTAGCATGGCAGGTAGTGGACAAACCTGAAGTTGCGAGGAGCTGTGGAGCCTCACAGAAATTGGTCTGATGACCATATCAAGTTGCAACTTTTTAAAACTCACAATAAGACCAAACAGCTCAAGGAAAGGGAGTTTAACAGATCAGTGGAACAGTGTTGGTTTAAGGCAAAGAGCCATTGGACTTTTCCCACACGCTCCTTCTGACCAATCGAAAAGAAGTTAAGGGAATGCGTTCAAAGACACATCTGGCCAGTAAGTGAAGCGGATTGTAATTGCAGGATTTTAAATATTTATATACAAATAAACAAACTGAAAGTTAAAGGGTATAAATTTATTTTAAGGTGTCCTTGTTATAAGTTACATGTATTTACTATTATAATAAAAATAACAAATTATTCATAATTACATGCAAGTAAGTAACCCTAAACCAAACCCTAACCCTATGGTAAGTACGTGTAGTTAATATCTAAATGCATTTATTTACAGATTTACAGACTAATACTAGTATTAGTATTAGTAGACCGTATTTATAGACTTTCTGCTTAATATCGGATATTTTGATGGTCCTTCATTCTGTAATGTTTCAACATATCAGCTTATTCTACCACTAACAGGTTAGGTTAGGTTCCTACTAACAGTCGAGTCGAAGTAGTTGACAAGTTGCAAAGTTTTAGTAAGAATGTCTAAAGTGGATGATTGAAATAAAGTATAACCAAAAGTATTAAAATATTCATGTTGCCATGAATATATTCACCCTTTTAAAATGGCCTCAGACAAGACAGGTAAGTAAACTGTCTGCCCTACAACAAAAAGACAGAAAACAAGAGAAAAACTCAAGATTTATGAAACAAAAAGAAAGGATAAGCAGGGAGGAGTTCTTGGGTGGGAGTTCCAAATGTTAATGGCTTAAATTAGGGTCACCGCAACAGGAAATCGCAGACGACTGGGGTGTCATAATTCATCATAGCTGCGCTCAGTAATGCAGTGTAGGAATAGGATATGCAGGAAAGTCAGCCTTTCTTCCACCATGACCTCATACTGCCAATGCGTCTCACCACAAGACATACTCTCCGCCATTTAGACCAGAGAGATGATTTGTCAGTCTCTCTCGCACGCTAATCAGCAGCTGGTGCTAATACACCTCTTTCTGTCACTATGCGCCAGTTTTCTATTCTTACCACAATTTCTGTTTTCCTTCTCCCTCTATCTACAACCGTTCGGCGGGAGTCAAGCTGAGTTTGCAGTCTTTAGCGGAAAACTTTCTGCCCTGTTTTGCTCTCTTCTGTATTATTAGGACCTATAAAGTGGAACAAGGGTAAAGTAGGACATGAACTGGAGGCCTTTCAAATGAGAGGAGAAACTATACATTTTTTATACTAAACATTGTAATTGATTTGGAGTTTCTTCCATTATATGCATCTTTTCAGCTTGTTAGAGGCACTTTCTGAGCCGGATTATGGAGCGTTTGGCTGCGATATCCTATAAATCTGTCAGTACGTTCTTAAAAATAGATTGAGGGAGAGAATGCCAACAACTTTTTTCGGTTCTTTGACAAGATTACTGAAACAAAAACAATTGAGTGTCTTAAAGGGACATTAACAGGGGTAGATAATGCAGTGTATAACGTGTGGCAGTTTGTCAGGGTGTGTTAGAGAGAACCCTCAGGGCTGCAGTATACAACAGACACTGCCAACTTCAAGACAGGGTATCAATCCAAGAGCCTGGATATTGGAGCATTGTCTGTCAGCAGATATCAAGTGCACTAAATCTAAGATTACCAAATTAAGAGGAGGCACTTAAGTGAGATATCTATTAGACACACATACAGTGAGTCTGAGAGAACCAGAAAAATGCTTATAAACTTTTGAATTTTAATGCATTTAGAATGACAATAATCAGCATTTTGTGTTAAAGTTAGGGTTTTTTTTAAAGATTTTTTTTGTATTTGATCTGCCCCTTTTTGGCATTAAAACAGCAGTACTAAATGTGCATGTAGTTGTTTTTTTGTTGTTTTTTTTTTTGTTGTTTTTTTTTTATATATTTTAAATGACATTACCTCAAACTTCTAAACATTATTACTAAATAACTTTTCTTTATTTTAGTGACCTATTATATTATATTAAGCTAAGTTTTTTTGTGGACACATTTATGTTTTTATATATTAATGGAGAAAAACTTTTAGTTTTTGTATTTTAGATATATCTGCCATTAAAACAATTAAAATCATTCAATTTTATTTCACAGTGTATGGGCAATATTTAAATAGACATTCAGTTACTCAAATAAATTGTCAAAACACAATTTATAATAGAATAGTTTAATTAATATTTAATATTTTTGGCACTTTGAAATACACAAGGGTTAGGATGATTTTGTGCTAAAACAAAATTAGCTCATTTTCCATCTTAATTACACACTGGCAATAAAAATCTTTCCCCATTCTACCCTACACATAAGGTACTGTTATTTTAGCTTTGTACCAAGTTCATCCTGTAGCAGGTGCCAAGAAAAACAAAGAGAAGCAAATGTGTTGAGGAAGAGTTAGAGAAAGCACAAAGACTTGCACTCAGACTTCACTTCAGTATGGACTAAATCGTTGCGAATGTAGTTTGAGATAGAGATAGCTCTGGAAAGCACAACAACAGATAGAGGGAGATGAAGACATTCTTTATCACGTTGTCGGGTTGAGTAGTGTTTCTGTCCAGTCGCACACAATCTGTGGGAAAATAATCTTTCAAAACAGAGCACTGGGTCTCATTACTATTTATTCAAACTCCTCCCAGAACATCATTACCTTTTTATAAAAAGGGGATGTGAGAAAAATAAAAGCTGTGTTACTATGGTCCGGTCACTTCCTGGCATCTTGGACACATTAACAATTAATGAGCTCTTTGTCATGTCCTTTCTTTGAACTACAGATCATTTGCATGCATTTAAAAGAAAACTATAAGACAGACACTTTTAGAAAATGAGATTTAATTTTTTTTTTTCACATTTTGAAATTAAATTAAAAATCAATTGCATGGACAGCAGAGAGCTGAATATTCCTTCTCTCTGCTGAAGTGCACCACCCAATGGAGAGGCGCATCAGTGGAGTGCAGATGGAGCGTATGATTGTCCTGTGCATCTGTGGTTTACAGGCAGAGAGAGAGACAGAAGGGGGAGACTCTTACAGCAGATGAGCGGTGATCCTGGTCTTTGACTCTGTGTGTGTTCATTCAGGAAAAGTGCTTTTGGCCCACTTACTGACGTACACGAGTAATGATAGTGTCAGTGGTCTCGGCTGGTCGCTGGCTTCATTCTATCGCTCCATACATCCCATATACATCTCCCGCTTGCTCTGTTTCCAACTAAACTCATTTCACGCTTCTTCGGTTCATGGTGTTTTTACACTGGGAATCTAAATTTTAAATGTTCTTCACATTTTGGTAAATATTTGTGCGTAGTAATAATGCTACACTTCTAAATAATATAATCAAAAAACAAACAAACAAACAAAAATGTGGTTGATTATTGTGAGAATGCATGAGTGTGAATTAAAATTGAATTGGTCAGGCAAGACAGGAAACTGAACTAGAGTTTCATTTAAATGCATGATGATATTGTGAGTATCAGTAATAGTGTGCAATATTACAACAATTTTAAATAGCTAAAATATATATTCCTGTGATGGCAAAGTTTCACTTTCAGCAGAAATTACTCCAGCCCAGTCACCAATGTCACCCTCGGAATTCATTTAAATATGATATAGTGCTCAATAAACATTTCAGTAACACTTTATTTTGCAGTTACACTTAGTTGCTTATTAGCACACATACTACAATATTAACAATTTATTAGTGCTAATTAAGCACATATTAATACCTTATTCTACATGAATCCAACCCAATTTCTAAACTTAACAACAACCTTACTAATTATTAATAAGCAGCAAATGAAGAATTTATTGAGGGAAAAGTCGTAGTTAATAGTTAACAGGTCTTACCAAAGTGTTACCAATATTTCTTATTTATATCAACAGTCGTATAAATAACACACACCCAAACAGCTTTGCTGCTTAATTTTCAAAAAGTTACTTTTTGAGATACTTTTGATCAACTCATACTAAATCTTTAAGAAGTAGAGTTTATGAATATATTGAATATCTATATTATGAATATATTTATTTCTAGCTGACATTATAACCAAAGGTTTAATTAACCTTCACTAAGCTATATCTTGACAAACTTTTCTAGTTAAAAATACAATTTCCACTTCCTGTTTTTTTTTTTTTTTCAGTTCTGAACTGGAATTAAAAAGGCTTTATCTATTCAAACTTGAAGTAATTTCAATCCAAGTGACAAGCACATAAACATCACTATTCAGCAGATCTGACTGATTCGAGTCTTACATTTTTTTAATGTATAGTTATTATTATTAGAAATACTGAATGCATCAAGAAATCAATTGCAAATCGGTTGTGCAGCAAAAATGCTGTCGGTGTAAAACAACGCAAATCTCTTGCTTCTCTTATGCATGCGGTGTGAAACGGGCCTCAGGGTATAAGAGAGAGGGGGAGAACTTGTGGATGAGGAATCTAAAGTGTGTGTATGTGTTTGATGGCTGTTGGCCAGGCCCAGTAGAGTAATGGAGCAATTGATTGCTGATTGACCCCAGTGTCACTAAGGACACTTCTTCCTGTTCAGCCACTGCATTACTTTTGTTTTCATTATGGCCACACAAACCCAGACCTACAACCACCAGCCACAATATGACAAAAGGAGCACAATAAGGATGCAAGACTACAGAGGATTCGTACCTGTAGTTGTAACGGCAAGAGTCACAGACAAGCAAAGCTGACCTGTTCTGAAGAACTAGAGCTGATAGAGAGAGTGGCGAGAATGGAAAAACACATGTGATCAAGGGTGCAAACACAGCAGACTCGTGTGGGGAACTGAACGATGGGATCAGAGTGAATCAGCGAAAACACAACCTCTTTCTGAAGGTCACTGCAGGTCAATTAATGCCTGTAAAACAAAGAGTGAGGAGACAGGCTGACAGACACATGAATCTCAGTCATTTCATAACTCTGCTATAATGTGATGATCACACTTTCTCTCCAGAGATATAGACAATAATATAAGCATTTTTTTTTTTTTTTTTGGAAAAGACACCAGTACCAGAGGATGGTAAACCAAGGAGAGCTGACTTTATTCAGGGTAGATGTCATATTTATGAATAAAAACAAGGCAGTACATGATAGATGTATCAATCATTCAGCAAATGCAAATATGCATTTATGGGATATTTCCTAGTACAATTCAAAGTAAGGTGTTGACAGTTTGCCTTCATGCATTAAATATGGTGTCTATCCTGACTACTAAAGTCTATTGGATTTGAACCAACAATGTCTGAATGAGCACCACGACTACTTCTCAAATCATTTTTAAAATAAGCATCTTATAGCAACCTTTCAAACCCCCAGAATTTCCTGTTTATTGTCATTCAGCGTGTGCACAGAAATATAATTCCCCTCCAGGTGAAAACTTTTATAAAATGAAGAAAATTTAGAACCATTTACTTGTGCCCTACAAGAGTAACAATGACAAAACTGTTTTAACTGTTTTTATTTTCTTCTGTAGGACCAATGTTCCCCTCAACCTGAAGCCAGAGAGGGAGTTCTAAATGTACACCGTTTAGCTGCAGGCCGTCTAGGTGGGACGTGACTGACAGGAGCTCTTTCCACACACTAATTGGCAGAGTGGGGAAAGTCGGAAAAATTCAAATCTTCTGGCGTTTCACCGCTCCGTTTTCATAATCAGGCACGGTTCAACATTAGGAGCCATTTGTTTGTCTGTTTGTTTATTTATTTGTTTATTTTCGGGTGCAGGAAAAAAAACTGAGGATAAAAATCGCTTGCTTTGCAGATTTTCTCCTTGTGATAGCATGTTTTTCGCTTTGTCTATTCAGCACACAGCGTGTCAGCGCGAGTGTGCGTGCAGGCGCGCGCGTTTGTGTGTGTGTGTGTGTGTGTGTGTGTGTGACAGCCGGTTTGCAGCGGCGAAGGGTCGCTCACTCACCATCTGTAAATTGCTTTTTTTTAGCTGGTCGGTGCCGCGCCGTGGCTCCGCTCGCTGTGTGGAGGGAGCCGTTCCGCAGTAATGAGTTTGTCGGCGTTTGGGGATCGCGCACGGTGCGCGCCCTGGGTCACTAATTCAATCCTGAGAGCGTTCTAAATAATTATTAATACCTGCTAAGCGTTAATAGAGCTTCATAGGCGATTCATCAAGCTGTCGATTTATTTTAGGGGTTGCGACATTTTGTGTCTGTGATTTCAAACACGTCCAATAAACGTGGTAAGCGTACAGACCTCTAGAGGGGAGGCTTTTTATTGCAACCTATCGAAAAGGGCTATTATGAATCCAATTGTTAATTTAGCTTTCCATTTGACAGCCAATATAATGTATGGTGACAAAGGCCTACAGATTGCTTGCTTGATTCTTGTTATATTCTTTCAAATAATTTCAGCATATGTAGACCCATATATGAGGTATATTCAAGTGCACACACAATGTACACATTTCCAAAGTGCCCTCGCGAATGTGTGAAGTGCATTGTGTGTGTGTGAGAATGTGTGTCTGCCTCTCTTGTAAGCTGAGCCATAGAGACGCTGACTACAGGGGAATCTCATCGGCAATGCAGCCTAGACGCCAAAGAACACACTACCTCTTCCTCTCACTCTCTCTTCCTACTTGCCTCCATCTCTTCTCCCCTCTTTCATTAAATGCACCTTGGCCTATGGCTGCCACCGAGCAAGATCAAACGCGTGCCTTTTGGTACCATACATCCATCTTGTACTCACTCTGAAATACAGAAAAAACATATTAAGGAGACAAAAAATAGGCATTGCTGTTATTCATACATTTGCGCTTTAAGAGATGTTAATAAATAAATTCAAATAAATACACACCTGTTATTTAGACAAAAACACAGTGTGTGTGTTAGTCTGGTACATGGTTGAGATGAAGTGATGGCTGTCACACACATTGTCTCCTCTGACACAGCAGAAATGAGAGGAAGTCAGGAAGAAGAGTGGGGGATGGGTTTGAGGGCACGCTTAGATTGAGCTTCAGTCTGGGACGCTGCCTAAGCTGAATGAGGACAGACAGCATCTCGATGGCCACCTCTTGCTCTAACCAAACGTGGCCTGTTGTGTGCATAACACAGAAACATGACAAATGTCATGTTTAGCTACTCAGTGTCTGTCACCCAGGCTGAATTTCTGTTTGAGAAAGATACATGCAGGCCCTCCTGTCTCCTGCTCTTAATTGTAAAGAGTAAAAAAGCATCAGTGTCAGTTATACAGTAGCAATGCCTGCACAAAAAGTCAGCGGCAAACAAAAATGCTCCTCTGGGCTGGTCAAAAGAAAAAGAAAGATATAAACTTGCAGTACCATTGGTCAAGTGCCTCTACCAGTAGCTCTGATGTGATTTTTAGATGCATGGGAAAAAAATACTTATGTATCGAATACTGTAGAACAACATCCTTAGGAAATTTTAGGAAAGAAAATAAAGAAGATAAACTATTCCTGTACAAAAAAGAACTCCCCCCCCCCCCCCATTTTATTTTTACTTGCCAAATAGATCTGCTAAACTTTGTCTCTTTATACCAGACAAACAAGAAAACACAATTGAGATGGTGAACTCTACAGTGCATAAGGTTATTATTTCCAACAAAAGCTTCAGGTGATGGATTATTCAAATTGTATTTAAAAGGACAAATTATTGTAAAAATGACAAATGACACTGCACAGTACAGGGAAAGGGCATTGCTGGTCAAAGCAACTCTGACAGCGAGTTATACTGACATTTTGGTTACAGCACTGTGTAAAAAATTTAGAACATTTGGGATTTCCATTAATCTTAAAATGCTGGGTGAAATAGCTCATAAGTGACAGGTATGATGGAGAGCAAGTAATGCAACATTACGCCCACTGGAACATAATGAATGAACTTGCTGGACTTTAATGTTAAGACAAAAAAGTATGAACATTTTCTCTCTCAAATTAAAAGCATTCAAATATAAAGCATTTTCTTTGCTCTTTTCATCACTGTGAATTAATGGTTCTTTAAAGGAGAGCAGACATCAATGCTTTGCAGATCATCATGCATGTGATGTAAGAAAAACAAATTAAATATGAAATCATCTGTTGCCTCTGACAGACAAACATTGATAAAAAAAATGGCAGAAGCAGAAGAGGTTAAGTGAAATATTTAGCCACTAACCATTCAGTTTAGCCTTTGACACAACAACAGGTGCAGAGTCCAGAACACTTCAACAAAAACTAAAGTTCAGTCACCAACAGGCTGTTTTCATCTTCACAGAGAGAACGCGAACCTGCGAGAGAGGCTGAAGCAGCCTGGAAAAAAGAAACCCGGATTTAGAAGAGGAGGACTCTCACGTTCATCTTCTCGAATTAATCCTGTGCAGTCTTGTTCAAAGCACTTAGTATTAGAAGTCCGTTTATTACTAATAATAATACACATTAAGGAACATTGGTGTAATGTAATTGGGAGTAAGGGTAAATTAATAGGAAGATTAGTCAATGATCAGAACTGTCGCGAAGTCTGGATTACTTTAAACTGTAAATCGCAGCTCAAATAATGAGAGTTTAATTTCTGCCATTATAAAAACATAATTCATTATAATTTTAAGCCTTCGTTTTAAAACCCGAGTAAACTAAAATCTGATCGCGACCTACCACAGAACTCTTTTAGGCTATTTATCAACGATTAAAAGATACATTTAGTGTCAATCAAAAATGATTTCTTCTCACTGGTCCAAATACGAGACGTTTGCGAACAATAATAGGAAACATAATAAGAACAACACGAAGAATATACAAATAAATTCACCATTTACTCGTTTGTGTAGCTACGCATCTTTCGACTTTCATCTAAATAATTTATTTTCAAACCTTTGTTTAAACAAAACGTTTTAGGCTAATGTTATAAACGAATGCCACTGTACCAAGCATTTATGAGCTTATGTTCATTTTACGATGATGAAATAAATCTTTAAGCCAAATGATTAGGCTGTTAAACCTATATAGGTCATAGAATTAAAATTAATTATTGAAATTAATTTTTGAAAACTTAAACAAATATAATAACAGACTGAACTTTTAAAATAGTACGATTAGTGTGCCACATGCGCAATGAGGCAGTGTTTTATATAAAATACAAAAACCCTTATTTCTTGTACTTTTTATTATTTTCATTTCTTCCGTCATTTAAGCCTAATAGATGTCATAGGAAAAACTGAATCTTGATTTTCTTATAACAATAGATCACATATTTTTCGCCATGAAAAGACACTTGTTGAGTGATTGGAAAAGAGGCTGATGCATTTGACAGGAGTTTTTATTAAACATTATGAAAACAAGATTCTGAACAACATTCCATTTCGAAACATTTTGGTTTGGACTTACTGACACGTAAGGACATTTATAATTTCGATAAATATATAGAAATTATAGGCTATGTACAGTTTTTTTTTTCTTTTTTCCCCATTTTCTTTATTTATTTTTTTACATAAGACAGCACACATGACAGCACATGTATAACCTCAAGCCGCTGTGCCTCAAATTAGACCAATAAGACACAGAGACTGCTTCATAACGAACTGTATCATAATTCATAATTTAAACGAAATAAATTAATCAATGTTAACAGTGGTTTTCAGGTGAGATATCAAGCAGATATTAACCCAGGTAAAGGAGCATACTTGGAGACCTTATTTTAGGAGTCTGGCCGATAGATCTGTTAGGTAACTATGCATACACAGGTCGGAAAGAATGAAAAATAACTGACTTAAGACAAATTACGTGCATTAGATAATCCACTTTGGCAACTTCTTCATTTAGCCTGAATAAGATGGGCTATATTTCAAGCTCAAATGCGCATGATTACTTATAGCAAAGTTTGCACACAAACCCTCTAGTACTGTTGATTTATATCCGCATTTAATCTCTTGACATCTACCTGTAGCTAGTGTAATTCAGTATGGTCGGAAGCCTATTATCATCACTATGTTGTAATGCAAAACAATAGGCAACTGCTTTATGCAGAGTATGCTACAGTTTTATGTCATAAAAAGTTAAAACAACCATTTTTGCCCTACGAACGACGGTTGTCAAATTTGAAGTTTTATGTTATCATCCCGGTTATTAAGACAAATAAATATATATATATATATATATATATATATAACGTTCTTGAAGAGATGATTTTTGATATCCATATCTAACCAGTTTTCTACACACCTTCATTTATTTGGAAGTACAAAATTCACATAATCAGAGCTTCTGTTAATTGCTTTCGAATTTGGTGCATAGAATATTAGCAGCAATTAAAGTCCTTGTGTTTATATGCACTTTAGATCGACTAACTATGTCCACCATGACAGCAATTCGATTAACACAGAGGAAAAGAAATGTTATATAAATCCCAATTCTTCAAATCGTAGTGCAGTAGGCTTCCTTTGAAATTGTACATATTCAATAGGATGAGAATATCTTTGTCATTTGCATGCTACTACATACAAACATCGTATTAAGACGTTTTAAATAATCAAGCAAAAAGGACTTCTTAAAAAGAAAGTCAAATTAACACACCATTTGACCTCTACATATGTACAAGTGGGAATAAATAACTCTGGCTCAGTTCGGTGTTTTTTTTTCTTTGTTCTTATTTTGTACATTTAAACAATAGAAAAGAAATGCAAGAACGGATTTCATGTGATTTCGCAGGTACGCATGAGTTCCTTCACATACACGGTTTGTGTCGAGCAGAAGAAACGAAAAAAGAGAGAAGAGAGAGTGGTTAAGGGCCATGCTTTTCATCCAAGTGCTGTATGAGGAAGAGAGAGAAAGGACCTGGCGCGTTTGGAGTACCATACATGTCCCGCATGCAGGATTGGTGGGGTAATGCAGACTAGAGCAATGCTTGAGGGCCCTCAAAGTTCCCAAGTCCCCTCAACATCAGTTCATGACTGAGAAAAGTCAAGGATGTATTGCTGTCTCCCATTCTTGCTCGTAAGTGTTTTAATATTAGCATTGTTCCTTACAAAGTCCCTTCACAGGCTGAAGTTTCGTTTCCAGTATGTTCTCATCGCCATTAAGACTCAATCCGTTAAGACAAAAAATAATAATAAAAAATAAATAAATAAACGATTAAGAAAGCGGCTGTATGTCTTTAAACATGTCGGACTTCGCAGTTAGCATGTAACTAAAAATGAATTTACAGATTCCAAAACTGATGGGTGTTTGGAGGCTATGCGTGATCCCATATTTAGAGCGGAGGTGTTATGAAGTAGAAGGGTCCGTGCAGTATCTGTGGAAGATAAGCCTAACATTACACTAACCTTAAGACTTTTATGGTACAGTAATATATGTACACAAATAAATATGTCGTAATGTTAGACTACACTCTTAAAAATAAAGGTTCCTGCAGCGTTTCTTTTCAGCACTTCAAAGTACAGCAATGAGCTTGACTTGCTTGTCAATAACCATTTTGGCGGTAAAAGTGGGAAGTTCTTTGGAAAAGGAAAAAGTGCTGGATGTTACATTACGGATTCTCTAGATTTGCATATTGGGTTTGGGTTCTTTAAAGCACCAGTAGGCTACATAGAGGTTGCTCTAGGGTCCTTAAAAATAAAATATTTATTTGTGAAACTTAAAAAATGTTATCTTATGGTATCAGACCTTTATTTTCAAGAGTGTATGTTCTAAAGTGGACACTGAGTATTTAAGATAAGAACTTAAGAAATTAAATTCACACTGAAAATCATAAAAATGAAGGTTTAAAAAAAACGAATACGTTGGTGCGAAAAAAAGTCTTTAACAAGAATCACTCTCACATGAAGAAATCCGTGGAAGTGGTTTTGCCGTGAGTGCCGTTGGACGGGTCCCGAGTATTGCCGCCTCCGTTGCCGCCGCCGCCGTTAAAGGTTCGGCTCGCGAGCTTCTCGTACTTCTCCTTGTACAGGTCCCGCTCTTTGATCAGACGCGCCACGTCTTGCTTGAGTTGCTCCACCTGGCTCTGAAGCGTGCACTTTTCGCTCTCGAGCATGTGGCGCTGCTGTACGCGCTTGTAGCGGCACGACTGCGCATAGCCGCGGTTCTTCAGGGTTCGCCGTTTCTGCTTGAGACGGATCACCTCTTCTTTGCTGAAGCCTCTCAGCTGCCGGTTGAGCTCGCGCACCGTCATGCTCACCAGCTGCTCGTCCGAGAAGCGGTCCTCGAGGCGCGCGTGCGCGTGGTGGCCGTGGTGGTGATGATGGTGGTGGTGCACCGGATGGTGGTGGCCGTTCGTGGCCGTCGAGAGGTCTTCTCCGACGTACTGCTGACCGCGATATCCCTCGTAGGGCTGGTGGTGATGGTGGTGGTGGTGCGCGTTACCGATTAGCGCTTCCACCGCGTCCTCGGGCGTCAGGTTGAGGGCCTCTGGACTGATGTGATGCTGGTAGTTGGGAATCCAGTAGAGATCTTCCAACTGCGGCTTGCCCGAGGAGCCTTGGTTGTTGTTGTTGTTGTTGTTGCCACTGTTGTTGTTGCTGACGCCATTTACGAGGTTCTGCCCAGGCTGCGATCCGGGACTGGGGGCACAGAAACTGGGCGAGGAAGGCACCGAGGAGCAGGGTGTGCTGATTGGGGTGGAGGATAGCGAGCCCGGGGGCAGGCGGTGGCAATAACGGTCGGCCTCCGGAGGTTCTTTTTTGACTTCAAACTTCATAAGGTCGAAGTCGTTGACATATTCAATAGCCAGGGGGCTGTTGGGCAAATCTGCGCTCATGGCGAGATCGGTGGCCATGTCAGTCCATGCGACGACACCTACCCTAACAGCCAAAGCGACACGCGTTGGTTTCGCTGGGATTATGCTGAAAACGACTGAAGATGAGTGCCCAGGGTTTAATACCTAAGCACGAGCTTCTATATATAGTGCAGCGAGATATACGTATGCCCATGCATGTAAATGTACTTATACACCTGCCAGTTTGCCTCTTGTTGACAACTTATCCCAGGTCAAATTCACGCGTTAATTTCACTGGCCAGGGCGGCAGAAACTTGAGACTCGTGAATTCAAAACCACCAACCTGACTCGTCCTCGCTTCACCGCGTTAAAGCTGACATGTGGTTTCAGAGAAATCGTCCTTTGATTTAACAGTGATTTCAAATATCCTTCTTCACCTCCTTGTTTGAAGTTCCGTCTAACTGGAGGCAATAAAGTTTAAGCTTTCATGCGAAGAAAGCGAGAACTTTCCTCACAAGTAGTAGAACAGTCCTTCACACAGCAAACGCGCGCCCGTCAAGTTAAGAAAACGTCAGACTTTACCTCGAAGTCCAAAGGAATGATGCTGCTGCTGCTTTTTACACAGGGACCGCAACAATGTGCGTGACAAATCTCAGTGTAATGTTAAGTTCCTCTGGTGGGACGCTCCGACGGAGCCCGACAAAGATGCGGGATTCTGACACTAAATTCACCTCCTTCCGCTGTCACAATTAAAGTTACACGCACTGCTGTCACCGTTGCTTTTCGTTTACGGCTAGAGCTTATTTTTGCACCGTTGTCCACCGCTGACACGCAGTATCACTGAAGCACTGAAAGGGGCAATGTACCACTTTATACACATGGCCCATCTGAGCGTCCCACCCAGAGAACGAAAAGGACCAATGGGAGGAGGCGTAGCAGTAGACATGCATATTCCTATAGCGACGCCTCTATGTGGCAGCTGAGCCGAGCGCGCAGCAGCTGACAGGGGCTTAAACAGGTGTTCTTCCCGCCCCCTAGCGACGCCTCCCCTGCAACCGCACATGGAAGGTGAGCAAGAGGAAAGGCAATAGCCCAGCTTGTCTTACTTAGAAAATGTTTATTTAGAACAGAACAAACACTTAAACGTTATAGGCTACGCAATGCAAACGCTTTAGGGATAACTTAGAAATTTATAAAACGGATTGTACGCGTAATTTTCATGACCAATCGAATTATACTAGCCTACTTTATACACATACATGATTTTTTTTTAATTATCATATAGCTAAATTGATTTATTTTTCACTTCAAAACTAAAAGTCAAATTCAATAGGTAAAAAGAAAGCAAAGTTAATACACGTCGACAACTGAATTGACTTAGGAAGGGAAATTATGACGCAATAACACGATTTTTGCACTTTTAACACTGGTAAGTTACTTCTCATTTAAAAAAGTAAATGTGATTTAATAAACTCCAGTAATATTAAACTAATTAGCATATGTATCACATTTCCTTTCAAAACAATTAGGCTATTTATTAACAATTAATTATTTGCTATTTATTAATCTATCAAAAGCAAGTCATCGTTTAGAATCCAGGAGATAGCTATGACATAGGATAATTGTTCTACAAAACATCTACTAGTGTGTTTGGACAGACCGTTTAAAGTTTAAATTGATTAGATAATTATGTATTAAACTGCATATTTCCTCAATGTGCTGTAACCCCGTGAACAGTCATTCAGTGTATTGATCTGATAGGATAACACACGCGCAACTTTCCTCCACGCTTATGACCTATAGGCGGTGATGAACTCAATAACGCGTGATCCAGCAATAAAATCAATCCACATTTCCGCCTGATAGGGAAAAATGCGCAATTTGTGCGGGTGAGTTAATTATGATCCGCCTCGCCAGTGCCAGCCACGCTTCGGATTTCTTTCGCAATTAACCTCTAATTGCATCTCGACTCATCTGCGCGGATCGACAAATAATTAAGCCCCACGCAGCGCGCGCCTTCATCACCACAGCATATGTCTTAATCAGAGGAGCCAGTCTCGTGCTGAAGGATGTATAAAAAGATGAGGGTCAGTCTAGCACCCTATGTGAGGCCGGGACGTACTGCAGTGTAAGGACACAAAGGAATGTAGATCAACATTAAAAATGCATATATAATATTATTAGAGCTTTGTTAAAAATAAAAGAGACAGACATAAGGAGGAGAGACCCTTAAAGGAATAATTCAACCAAAATGAAAGCGTATCAGCAGTACCGCAGCTCCCGATAGCCTACTCACAGTACGCAGTGTACGCAGTCTGCGTAGGACACGAACTCCGAGAAAGGCACCATCCCAGATCTATATTATTAAAAATGTATACATAAACATAAAAATCTAAACAAGAACATACATATTATATATAAGCTAAAAATAGGCTAATTATTTTTAAAAAGTATTTTATGATGAACGCAGTGCAGTTTAAGCACACGTGACACGCGTCCCCACATCTGCGCACGCGCTCGCTCTCACCTATGTTCGCGGATGAATACAAATAAAAAAAGCCTAATTAATGGACAACCAGGCTATATCAGGGAAAAGACACCAGCGCACAGAGACAGGAAAAACTGAAACCAAACGATCCTTTGAAACATTTATGACTGACGTTAAGTTAATGTGTTTTATTGTCGGTGATTTCACCACCAACAGCAACGCATCTGACTTAACATTGCAGTTTCCATGACGTAAAACGTAGACTATTATAAAAAAACGAGGCAATATATGGTATATGGTTTAATTATGGTTTCATTGAATAACACTGTAAAAATACATAATCTAATACAATGCCTGCAAAGGGCACCAAAGGCCTGATAACTGCTGTTGCTTCATTTACAGGAAGATCCAAGCTTTGTTTAATATTGACCAAAGATTTAATTCAAATATCCACTTAATGTATTATTTATTTTTTAATTTGGCCACCTTTTTGTAATAGAAATGCTACAGCCGATTTCATTTCTTCAACAAAAACGTGGACATTTTATGTTGTGTGAATTCTGAATGCTTGAGACCATAAAATCAATCACACTGTATTAAAAAAAATCTATAAATAAATCTATAAATAAAAAAATTAGTTTCTGTCTGTCACTTGTAATTTATAAATAATACAATGTAATTGCAATGAATTTATTTACTTTTATATTTATAGGAAGTTCTATTTTGACCCCTTATAGACTAGTAGGTTTTTTTTTTTTTTTTTTTTGAGGGAGGGGGCACAACAATACTATTCTGCTTAGGAACAAATCTAAAACAAATTTATCACAACATCACTTACACTGCAGTGAATGGGTGCCGTCAGAATGAGTCAAAACAGCGATGGACTCCAGTCCATTAATAAATGTCTTGTGAAGCAAAAGCAGTTTTCAATAAACATTTTTAACTTCAATCTGTTGTTTCTGACTAAAATATGAATCGTCTATTTTTTAATATTGCCTTCTCCAGTAAAAAAGTTGTCTCGTCTGAATCAGGAGAGAAATGTGTGCAGATCAAGCACTGTTTACAAGCCAGTTCTAAACAAATGTCTAATTTTGTATGAAAAAAAACAGGGAATAGACTTCATCACTTGATTACTTTTGTTATTTTGGTAAAAAGTGACAGTTTAAAGTTAAACGCTATAATCATTTATTTGCTGATGTTTTTATTTTTTTAAGCAGGTTTTCACCTTTACATTATTACTGCAGATAATCCTTTGGTGAGAGAGAACTTAATTACTTCAAAACTTTTCTGATTAAGAATCAATAATTGGCTCAGATGCATAACACTTTCCAGTTTGTATTAATGTACATGTATTTTCTAGGCTTCAGGATCAATTATCAAACTGAAATCTGCCGTATGACTTCTTACTACATCTGAGACCTCTACTAACTTTATGTAACATGCTAAGACTTTCTTTCCAGGTACCAATGAGTGAAATACAGGCACGCTTGAGGCTCAAATCTGCCAACGGAGGGGAAAAAAGAAAAGCCTAAGAGGACGGGACAAATCATATCAAGGTATTTGAAGTTGAAGGTGCGCTAAGTCATTATGGGGGTTTTATCAAATAAGCATGAGTGGACCTCAAAGTCCAAGCTAAGCAGTCCGCTTTGAAAATGCCACATTTAAGAAGATCTGCCATCGTCCATTCAGTGAGCGGAGGTGGGTGGGTGTGGATGTGGCCGAGGGCTTGAGACATAAATTTTGAAGTCAGGGCTTTCATTGTGCCTTTGCATATTGGGAGTTAGCTGCTGGTGCAGTTCTACCGATTTAAGCAAAATGGACATCAGCACGTCCAAGGAGAAAAAGAGTATGATAGTGTGAAAGAGAGAAGGGGGGAGGAGGGGTTTGGACTAGACATCTGTGGAAATGACTGAGACGGATTTGGCCGGTTAACCCCTCTTCAGCCAAAATAGTTGAGAGGTGTGAGGTGGAGTAAGGGGTTATCGGGAGAAGGTTTGGAAAGGAGGTTTTTGTGGGCCTCAAAATCTCACAAATGCCCGTTCAAAGACTCAGCATTAATCGTTCAGCTATATTCAAACTAACAAGTATACAAAGTTCTGTGAAGTTCTCAGCGGAAAAAAAAAGTAAGTTAGAAAGAGCAAGGATGACAGAAATGAGAATGTTAGAGAGTAAAAAGAAACGGATTTCTTCAAGAGAACCAAAACAAGTTGAAATGGACGCAGGAAGAGATTTGAAAACACGTACTAAAACTCCAGAGCTTACAGCAAAAGATAACAGCAATAAAGCACAAACAGAAAAACTGGAAAAAGAGAGCAGGAGACAAAAAAAAAAAGGCCAGAGGACAGATATACTAATGACTAACTACTTGCAGTGGAAGTATGATCTTTATTGATGGGCTGGAGTCTTTGCTGAGCTGTAACAAGTTTGTCTTTTTTATGCCTAGGTGATCTATCGAGGTAGAGAAAAATTACACTTGACCTTTCATTCTTTCCTTTTCTCATTCAAGTGAGATTGTCCTCGAAAAAATGTGAATGTGTTTTCCTCCTTTCTCTCTCGCTCTCTTCCTTCATTCTCTTTCACATGCGCTTTTACTAAAAATTGAAATATTGATCTTAATTAGAGTTTGCCGAGCTCAGCAGCCTGCGTTGAGCTTTGAGACAAGCGGCAGCAGACATCTGTCTAAGGCACTTACATCCTTGCCGTCAGAGCGAGAGAACGAGAGGGAAGGGGAGGGTGAGAAAAGAAAGAGTGATTGCTCCATGAATTTCTCTTTCTCTTCCCATGCAGATAACAGAAACCGGTGAGTGACCATCACAAACACCTCACACCTTTTCCCGCCTTTCTGTACAGTTCAAAGCTTAGGACTTTACTGTACTACCTGGAGTTCTGTAGTAATTCATTTAGAGGTTGCTTTGACATTCAATATTGAATGTTAAATAAAAAGAAAATTACCTAAAAAGTACTGAATGAATGAAGGAATGAAGAACGATATCTTTCTGCATGATGTATCTGAATGAAAAAAAATAAAATCAACTTTAATGGATCTTATATGGGGAAAAATACAGTTCTATGCCCTTTGTTTCATTTAAAACAATAAATAAATTGAAGCACAATGGAAATAAATAGGGCAAGTTTTGTAGATTTTTAAAACTAAAGACAATAAGTTTACAACAAATAAATATAATTTATGCATTGTTTGAACTGTAAAGTTATTTAAATTGTAATTTTATTGTATTTTAAAGTTTGAAGCTTATATTTAGACAGCAAAGTTGTAAAACTGAACTTTACACATCAAAGGTTAGCAAGCAATTTTGTCATAATGAAATCATATTAATAATGTTAAATATAAATGTCTTGTGGCTATGTATTTGAAACTGTATTTTAACATTAAAGTTGCCAAAACAATTTTATTAATTTTTTTCCTCGCTCATAGACTTTTTTTTTTCATTCATAAATACCATATCTGACAAGACAAAATTAATTTTGTGCTAAACAAAAATATGCAGAATATTTGTCTTGTGTTAAAACTTTAAACTTCAACTTTAAAGTTTAAATTATTATTTTTGGGATTATTTTATTTATTCATTTCAGCAACAACATTGCAAAGTGATGTTGTCAAAATAAAACCATGGCAACTTGAATATTGTTTGTGTTGTGCCTAAATAAATAAATCTATTTGAATATTTAATGATAAAAGAAAAGTATTTTTGCTCAACAAAAGGAAGGAAAAATCAGAACTATTTGTTTTTTCAATGAATTATTATTATCATTTTGATAATCAACATTATGTCGGTTGAGCTTAACTATGAACACAGGCATTCCTTTAAAATGAAAAGAAAATCTAAAAGCAAGAGGCGCGATGCAAAAAAAGACAAATAAGCTAAGAGGGGTTACGTGATGTATGATAACTTCAGTTGATTTTACAACACCCATATCAACACGCACTCTTGTGAAGTATTCCTTCCTGCATGAACGATTAAATAGAGGGGAAAGATAGACAGAGAAGTCAAATGAGGGAGTGTTTTCCTTCCCTCCATCCCTCTATGTCATCATAAACGTGGCTCGCATCATGGGCATGGCCTTTATCTCGTTAACACGGCGGCAAGCTTGTCAGTGCCAGCGAGTGTGTGCTGTTCCGCAGCGAGACCCTCGCCACGGTGTATTAATGCCCCCTGTCGTTGCTGCCGGCGATGGTTAAACAGGTTTCCCGTCGCGACCGGCAGTCGTTTGTCACAGAGCACGGAGCACGAGGCCTTGGTTCAGCGGAGCATTAATAGTCTGAATATCAGCAGTCTCCGCACAGTGAGGGGCGTTCAAGGGATTACAACTCCCATCATCCTTTCTGTACCACTGTTTAACACTCAACATACTAATTACATTACCCGGCGGAGAAGAGGGAGAGGAGGAGGAGGAGGAGGAGGAGGAGGAACCAAGGGATCCTCAATCAAATGTGCATTTTAGGAAAAGACAGGGAGAAGAAAAGGAAAATGACATTGTCAGAAATTAGTTGTGATGGATTTGGTCAGACAGCAGTTAGAGAGGAAAAAGTGAGAGGAGAAGAAAAATGAGATTTGAAGAGTGTGAGGGAGACGTAACGTTTTTTTTTTCGTTTTCTATAGATTCCTTAAGACTCAATTACAGTGACAGACATGCAGCCGTGAGCGATGTTCTTCACATCCACCTGCCTTACAACACATGTAGAGAAATGCCGATACTTTTCACCTTAAACGATGCTACTCGGAAAACAACTTGGGAGTGAGGTGGTTTGTGATGTTTATATGGTGAAATAACTGAAAGATTGCTTAAAAACAGCTAAAAAATTGAAATATTTCGTCTTTCGTATATGCAAACGTGCTCGGAAACAAAGACAAAGTTGTGTAAATCACAAAGTAATTTTATTGAGTTATTCCCACATTTGAAAATATATTTATTTTCACAAGTTTGCATTTGAAATAATACAATTTGCATAACAAACCACTACAGAAATGCCATTTTTAAAATCCCTGAGAAACACATTGACATTTTGAAACTAACTCGAAGAACTCTCTCAGAATAGTATTTGATTATAATGCATAAATTCAGCACAGTAGTAAACGTCTATGAACATATTCTGAGAAATGTTTAATCAGTTCTTAGAATAGCATTTTCAAATTCCTGAAACCAAACATGTGACTTCACACCAGAAAGTAGCTGGGAACGTCTCATGTAAAAACAACTTTGTAAACCATTTTCTAACAGTAGAATTTATACTGTATATATTATCAAAGTAAAAATCAAGTTAAAATTGTTTATTAGCGATTAAAACACCCACCATCAGCCCTCCTTTTGCACGCTTTCTGCCTGTGTTGTAGATAAGAATCGTGGCTTGATATGTAGCGGCTTTCCTGTAACGGAGAAGAAAGGAGAAGAAAAATTCCACAAGGAAATAGTTTTTTTTTTATGTTTTTGAGAAAGTGAATTACGATGTGGTTACACAGCAGTAACTAAACCCAAAAGTGAAAGTTTTGAAACTTTGATTTGTAAAAAAGCAAGACAGACAGACAAGAAATAAATAGCACCTGCTATATAATGACAGGAGCCGCTATTGCTCTGTTTTCACTGATAGAGGAGTGACACAGGAGTGTGTGATTGTCTCAGGGTGAGTGATAGCACAGAGATGGAGGGAGAAAGGGAAGATGCAGGCAGTGATGCATAGAGTCTGGACTAATTTATGCAAAGCAGAGAGAAGTTTGTCTTGACGGCCACAATCTTTACAGTGAGAGTTAAACTGTCATTAGTAACAATTAACTGCTCTTGGTGTGAATGTGGTTGTAACCAGGAGAAAGCAACAGTATAACCTCACCAGGGTAAAATAAATAAATAAAAATACAATAAAAAATTTAAACATTTAAATATAATTGAAAATATTTTCCCAATTCCTTTTAGGAAGTAAACATATAAAATAAGTGAAATTTAAATAAATAAATAATAAAAAAACATAGTACATACAAATAAATAATATATATATATATATATATATATATATATATATATATATATAAAGAATAATGATAAATTAAACACATTAAATAATTATTCATGAAAATTAAATCAGTCAATAAATCCTTAGATCCTTTTGGTCTACTTAATACTTAAATAATTCACAATGGATATTAAATGCAGTAATAAAAAATAAAAATAAAAATCCAAACATTACCCATTGTTTCTCCTAAAAGAATAAGAATTAACATAAATAAGAATTTTACAGAATAAGAGTAAGAATTAAATAATAAGAAATAAGAATTAAAAGTATTAAGGGATCCAAATCGAATCAGAATTGCCAAATTGGCTAAACTTCATGCTATAACAAGGTGTATTTGAGAGCAGCACTTTATCAGTCTGTGTGCAGCAGATGATTTCAGGCAACAGGATGAGAAAGTGACATGTGAAAAGCCATGGTGGTCTGGTGGGCATCTGTGCTATTCTAAGACACTGGGCTGCCATCAATGATCCCAAAGAGGAACAGAGATGGAACTTGGCACGAGAGAAATAGGAAGTTGGCAGAGGGATGTGTGTGTATGTATAACAAGCATAATTTTGTATAAATATGCAGACATGATACTTGCCTTCACTCATGAAAGCTTTAGAAATAGAAGGAAACCCTACATGCTTGAACATGAGCTAAAATGAATCAGAGACACAGTGGTATACACTTTTAAATATTTGCACACAGCGAAGAGAGCAAGTGTATGCCACGCTTCAGTATGACCATATGACTGTGAAAAGCCACTGTCAGGGTGTAAACTCAAGAGGTTAATGACAGCAGTTTCAGTTATGCAGTAACTAATTTAGGAAATGAAAGCATGAGAAAGGAGAAGATTAAAGAGTTGATGCTACAAAGTTGGAACCTAAAAAAAAAGTAAAGTAATGTGTGTGAGTTTATGTGAGGGAAGTATATCAGGTTTGTCTTATTAAGTGTGGAGAGAGAAAGACACTGCTCCATAGGGTGCGGCTGGTGTGTGTGTGAGAGAGGATATAGGGGCCCCCTCCACTAATCCTCTATCTGTGAGACAGACATGCTAGCTTCAGCTGTGCCTGTCCTTAACAACAAACCTAAATTTTAGTAACCCCTCAGTAAGTATTATATACCTCATGTAGCCCCTCTCTTAAATAATATCAACCCCCTTGATATTATTAACCCCATCACTGCGTATTAAGTAGCCCAACTTCGTACTCCATAAATATTTATTACCTCCTTACTCTTTATATATACAGTGACCCTAAAAAGTATTTAGACTCTTAAGCCACACTTAACAAGCCTATTTTAAATGTATACGAATACAGTATTGCAATGTATTAGATGCAAAACAAGTGGCATCTGCAAACCAATTTCGCAAGATCTTTTCTTAAAGCTGCAAGAGAGGCCTATTTTTCTAAATACTCCAATGTTTGTTGTGCATATTAAGTCATTTTCTAAATTTTTACAGAGGCGTCCCAGCAGAGGAACAACAGGTGTAGTTGTCATCACATTAACTATGGACATTATATCTTAATTTTGGTCCCACTTCTAGGTGGCCTTAACTAGTATGTACTTATATTTACATTTGATACAATGCACTTATTGTATACACACGTTTTTATATTGCACTTATATTTTTAAAAATACTTATATGTAGTTACATCTGTAATTCATTTCTGTAACTACATTTGTATTTACACTGTACTGTATATTCTCATCCCTTACACCTCAACCCACCCTTAAACCTACCTTTACTACCAAACCTGTCTCGAACCTTACCCGTATCCCGTCTTACAATTATGACAATACGAACACAATAAGTACACTGTATTTATTTTGTAATGTAAGCACATAGTAGTTAAGGCCAGTTAATATAAAGTTTTAATAACATAATTATCATTTATGTTAACGGATGTCTGTTTGTTAAGTGTTTTATTTGTGCTCTTTAAAGTATGACCTGGTTGTTTTATATTTAATTAGAGCAATAACATTTATTCCTTAAGTGTAGCTTTAGCAAGGCAAGGCAAGTTTATTTATATAGCACATTTCATACACAGAGGCAATTCAAGGTGCTTTACATAAAATGTCAT
>JAUCMS010000105.1:11516261-11536168 GCA_032357445.1 Enteromius radiatus
AAATTATTACACTTATTAAACACAGTATCGGTTAAATGATTATTTCATCAATTTGTCTCTTCTGTTTCTCTCTGCATCACCATAGTGCCATCATGGAGAACATCCATTGGACGCAAACATCATACACAGTTCTGTGTCAGCCACGATGAGATATGTTTTCATTCAAATCAAATGTCTTTCATACTTTTCTGGACCTTGACAGTGTTCATTACTCGGCAATCAATAGGACAGTCAAAAGCCTTCCAGTTTTCATCCAAAATATGTTACTTTTTTTTTTTCCCAAAGACGAACAAAGCTTTTGCAGGTTTGGGGGTAAGTGATTATTGACAAAATTTTTATTTTGGGGTGGGGTAACCCTTTAAGATCTGCCTTCAAGAAACTGTGTTTAAATCTGTTTAGTGCACATCATGTCCCTCTTTTTTTTCTCTCTTACTGTCCCTTCTTCAACACCCCTTTCCAATCTCATCCTCACCTTCCCAAACATACCCACACTCTCATGCTCTCTCTATCTCTCTCTCTTTCTTCTGGCTCCTGTGTCACAGCACTCTGGTAAATTGCTCCTTTAATGGAGGGGACGGCCGTGTGGAAATGGAGAGAATTGAAAAGAGGAGGAAATCATTGAGATAATTGCCAGGGCATGAGGCCAGAGCAGAGAGACTGCCCCCCAAACATACTCTTTGATGCTCCCTCTCCCTCTTAAGCACACACACACACCCCCAAAGGACTTATCGCTTATCACATTCTCATTTTCTCAAGGAAACATATGTGTAAAATGGACAGAAATGCTTAAAACCCTATAAATGTTAATTTCTAAACTTCTAAAAATAACTGAACGTGTGTTTTCATTAAGATATATCCACTGCATCTCATAGAGAGAATAAGAGAACAAGAATTCCATCAATGCTACGTGCTTATTATCATACTCAGTATTATAGACCCAATGCCATAAAGTATATCCCACCTTTCAAAGTATATATTTAAGAGTGATTGTGGGGAAAGTTGTGTGTGAAAGAATGTTAGAGAGTGTAAGAGTAGCTGCTCTGTATTAGGAGACATGAACTTTAGTACAAAACGTTTCAAGAGCCCAACAGCAAATCACCTCCGGCATCAATCTACACCCAATACAAGAGCTCCAACTACACAATCTATTGCCTCGGCCAATATGTCCAACCCCAGCCCACACATACAGCACAGCATCAACATTGAGCCTGAGCACTCCTACACACAGAAACCATCACAGGCTTCTATACAAACACACATTGATAACCAAAAGGCCACATGAACTGCCATGAAATAGCACTCTATAAGCAAAACATAAATAACCTCATAATAATTCTAATTAAATTCTTAAATTATTCAAATAATTTTAAGCAATCAATAAAAAAAAAATGCAGCAAGATGGCTAATGAACCTCCTTCAATGTATGTAAACCTCCTTCAGTGTTTGTCTGCTATATTTTCTATCAGGCAATAAGTTGGTTAGTTTAATAATTGGAATATTAATAGCAAACTCTTTTCAACAAGCCAAATAATTTGACATATTGGTAACACTTTAGTGTAGGGACCAATTCTCACTATTAACTAGTTGCTTATTCGCATGTATATTACATATGCATATCTTCAATACCCAAACTTAACAACTACCTTACTAACTATTAAAAGCAGTAATTAGGAAAAGTCACAGTTAATAGTACGAACTGGACCTTAAAATAAAGTGTAACTGACATATCATTCAATGTGGCGAGACAAGAAGCCACATTTTATAGGGATAGTTCACCCAAAAATAAACATTTATTATATTTGTATTCACTAATATATTCATGTGAATCTTGTAAGTAAAGCTGGTTCTTTGATTAGCGGTAAATCTCCATTACCTGTTTTCAAATGGAGCAGCAGTTAATACACAAAGCCCTAGCTATGCAATATTGGGTACAGTATCGCAAATAAATCTCCCGCCAAACTGAACACAATATTTTGTGGCTTGTCAGTGATCTTTGACTCAATGTATAACTGCCGCTCCATTTGATGGAGATTTACCGCTAATTAAAGAACCGGCTTTTCTGCATGAGATGTGCGTAATATATAGATGAATATAATCGTCCAGCCCTACATTTTTGATAACAGAATTAAAATATTTTGGCTGAACTAATAATCCATTACGCTTGGATCTACTTCACAAAGAGAAGATCTGAGAACTATAACACCTAGAAGACCAAAGTGGCGAACAACCTGTAGTGCATCTAAGTCCTTATAGCTGTAAGAGCATATGTCGCACATACATCATAACCCACACAGGTCCACAACGGCTCAGTGACGGCAGCCATGGGAGCCATAATGAGGCATAATGGGAGAACAGTTGCTGCCCTCACTGTAGCTAAGGCAGGGCACCCAAGAGCCATAATGGAGCCTAATGCAGCCATGACATGGACATAGAACATGTGAGGCAGTTAACCCCAGTCATACTGAGCCCGTGTGACAAATGGCTAAAATATATGAAGCCTAAACTCCGAAGCAGAGTACATGTAATAGCATGCAAATGTTCCTCCACTGGGCTTTGTCTAAGAAGCTGTGAAAGGAAAGCTGTAAACACAAAAAGCCTTGTGACCTCTTGGGTCTCTCATTTTAACTCTGGAAAAGATGGAAATAAAAGTAAGACAGGAAGCAAAGAGGAGAGCTCCATCATCCTTAGAGCTCCCAGCCAGTCGTCCTTGACCCTTAAACGCCGATACCTTATCTTCAGTCAACCGGCACTCTTTAAATCACAGGTCGCCACGATATACGTACTTTTAGTTGCTGTTCTGGTATCAGTTATGTTTGCGTTTCCTGTTACCGCAGTAACTCAGGCTAGAAGGCGTAAGAGCTGATCCGATATCAGAGGCAGAGGGAACCAGCAGTGCTAATACATGGGGTCTGGAGGGACATATCACGTCGTCCCATGTATCACTTGAATGGCAGTGGGGAATTATTTTTATGGGACACACGATGGGTTGTAATTGCACTGTTAGAGTAGGACGTGATTTAGCATTTGGGGGCTCTGACCCTGAGGCTATGATATAAAAAGGTATTTGTGCTCTTCCTGAGGGTCTGCTGGGGGATATGAGAGAGGAGAAGTTTTCATTGAAATCATTCGGATGAAACTTTGCGGACAAGTGCACTATTAAAAAAAACAAAAAAACATATTTTATAGGAGATAATAATAAATCTAAGAAATAATAAGAATTATTGCTGTATACCTTTTTCCTGCACGTGAAATTCAAATTGATAAGTCAAAGTAGACAACAGCTAAGAACCTAAAAATGTAATTTGTTTTTGTTTTCTTAGTTATATTGCGCTCACGTTAAGTATGCATGAAATGCAAAGTTGTACTGAATATGCTGATGATTATCCATCCCTCGAGGGGCTGGAGCGAATCTGTGTTTTTGTCCCTTTAAATCATTCTGTAAAAATAAACGCTTTTACAGCAAACATCTCTGAGGCATCATGATTTTTATCACTCCCACTAGACACAAATCTCTTTTTTTGCTAGTATGTGGCATATTTAGGGGGCACGGTAAGCAACCATCAGCAAGGATGAGCACGGGGGACTTACACCTGTGTCAAGACAAAAACACATCAGTGCTGGTGCATGTGATTGTTTGCGAACAATGCGTATGCCAGCCAAACAATCAGTATGAGTTAAAACATCTTAAATCACAAAAAGAAACAAAAGTTCTACTCAGAAAAGTTAGCCACAGTCACCGGCTGCTTTTGATCATGCTAACTATTCTGCATTTTCACATGAGAGCATGCATGTATATATGTGTGTCTTCTTGTGTTTCGACCGCAGGATGAGCGCAGATGAAGGAGAGAGCGAATCAGCACTCTGGCAGGGTGATTAACGATGTGACTTTTGTTTTGGTGACGGGGAGGAATTCACAGGCCGCACGGGCATTCACAATAATGCTTGTCTTGTCTATTCGGCTGCAGAGAAAGCATTAGTAAGCTCATCCTGAAGAATAGACAAAAAGAGTTACCCTTGAAATGAGCTAGCTGGTTTCACTTAACCAATTTTCCTTGTGTAAATGAGATTTTGCTTGTAGCAAAGAAGATAATGAAGAAACTTAAGCGATAACCATATTAAAGACTATTAGAGAGGGAAAACATTTCAAATGTTTGAAGAAATCAACAGCTCAAGGGCAGGCAAGTGCGCAAAAGATGACGAAAATGAAAGGGGAGAGGACCGAGGAACAGATGACAAGAGGTAAGTTAGACAGTTGTCATCAGGGTGGGAAATTAACACTTGCCACAAGTAAAATGCAGCTATTTTTGCAGTGGCAAGTATTTTTGCTTATTATACCAGACACGTGGCATAGTTCTGATGGGCTTATGACAATAAATGCTCTTGAACTAAACACTTTGTTTTTAATCTAAATGTAATCTTCACTAAATGTAAATGACACTACCGTACAAAAGTCTGTGGTTAATTAATACTATATAAATTTGCAATGAATTGATAAAAAAAAAAATTTAATTAAATTAAAATAATAAAGAAATTAAAGGAATACTTTTACACAGCAAAACACATAAATTTCCCCCTTATTTGTTTGTTATAAATAAATTTGGGTCTTTCTATTCATTAAAAAAATCCTGAAAAAAACATAAAAATATTAAGCACGATTCATTTTAATTATTTAATAAACAATAAATGTTTCTTGAGCACCAAATCAGCCTATTAGAATAATTTATTAATAATAACTCCTAAGAATTTGAAGAAATGAGTAATGGCTGCTGAAATTTCACCTTTGCTATCAAAAGGAACAAATTACATTTTACAGTTTATTAAAATAGAAAACTGTTACTTTAAATTAGATTTCACAATATTGTTTTTAATGTATTTAATTTAGTATATTGTATATTATAGCATAGTATTATATATATATATATATATATATATATATATATATATATATAGTATTTCTTATAATATAGTATTTTAATAAAGTATATTAAAATAGTATCATACACACACACTATGCATTTATTTATTTTTTATTTTTATTTTGAATAAATATAAAATAATACCTGTTAATACCTGAACTCTTGTGCTCTATTGCTCTACCTTGTCCTTCAGCATTCTCAATTCACCTCTCTTGTTCCCCCTGTTCTCCCTTATGCTCCCCTCCCTTCTCTCCCAGGATGGGTGGATGAGATGAATGGAGAGGTAGTGAAGAAGAGGAGAGGAGAGGAGAGGAGAGGGGAGCAGTGCTGCAGCATATCCTGTGCTGATCAATACCGGAGCACTAAACCTGATGAGGGCCACGCGGGCCGCTCCACCCACACTGAGAGAGTGCATGACCGCACGTGTGAGAGTGACTCGACCAAAGAAAATAAAAGGTGAAGATCATGATTGTTTTTTGTTGTTTCTCAGACATGAACAGTTTTAGAGTACAAGGAAACGGCAGCAAGAAATCTGGCTTCATATTCAGTACTATACCACAGTACATGTATGAATGTGTGTCCTAAAATGAATGCTAGGGTGAAAAAATAATCAATATTAGGATAATGGCTGCTTTAATTAAAAGTCTATTGCTCACTTTCTGTGCATTATTATAAAAAAGTATGCTGTATATAATAGCAACAAATTAATTGAGTTTAATTAAGTATTATATGGGAATTTAATTAAATAACTACAATAATGTAAAATAATGTTGATATTGCTAATATTATATGAATCATTTCAATCAACAATATGAATATTAATAAAATATAACATTCAAAACGGTGCTCAAAAGTAAAATTTTATTTTAATTCACATTTAATTGGTTTAAATAATTAAAATAAATATTCAATTGTATTTGTTAACTATTAAATATTGTTTAAAAATAAATAGAATTCTGCTATTTTAGATCTTAATATTTCACAATATTACATTTTTTTCCCTTCTTTGTATTGTAATTTTTCATGCATTCAAGTATTTTAATGCACATTTTAACAATTAATTTCAATATTAATGAATGATACTGATAATTATATTATTAGAAACATCATGGATATCAAAATGTTAATATAATAACAAAATTCATATTTATGATGAGAAGAAATAATACAAGAAATATTTTGTTTTACTGAAAATGTTATCAATTTAAATAATATATGAATTTTGATATTTCAAAATATTGTATGAATCATTCTTAATATCAATATAAACAGTTTAAATTAATTTCCATCTTTAAATCACCAAGAAGAATAAGAGATGATCTTAAGAGGTGGTCTGGCAAGGATCCAAGAACAAAAATAAAAACGACCTCTACATTCACAATAAATGAGAATATCTAGAAAAGAAAAAACTAAACGGAGAGCATGCAATGGGAGGAGGCAGTTTGTATGCATGTGTACGTATGTGTGTGTGTGTGTGTGTGTGTGCACGGTCTCATGTAATTTATGCCCAAGCGTTCATGCTTTACGGCTTTCTTAATTCAACTCCTGCTACTATTAATGTAGTTAATGTTGAGATTATATCTATTTTCTGGTGGCTGCCGGGGATTTACGAGGGCCTTTCCTCCCCCACCCGGTCCCCTCGAACACTCAATCACCAGACACAGCCGCACTGCTGACTACACACTCCCACCGCTCTCCAGCTCGCTGCGCCGGACGCCGGGTCACTGCACGGAAGGGTGAGGGGCTAAAGAGCCCTGTGTCTGTCTGCTCAAGTGTGAGACGGAGAGGGGCTGTGCGCTGCTTCTGCTTGAGCTCTTGGGTGGTGGACTGTGATCGGCCATCTGTGTGTGTTTCCTAACTAACTAATATGGAGAGACTCTTGGCATTGTGGCTTGTGCATCCGTTCTTTATAGCACAGTAACAACATCACAGGTTCGATTCCCAGGAAGTGCATGCATTGGTATCTTGAATGCACCATAAGTCGCCTCAGATAAAAGCTTAAATGTAATGTCTGCCAAAAGCATAAATATAATAAAAATGTGGCAGATGGCCATACTCTAAAATACTCTAAAAATAAGCATCACCAACAAATGAATGAAAAGAAAGAAAGAAAGAGATGGATCGTTAAAAATCTTCCCTTATCTCCTCTCCCCCCACGCTATCTCTCTCTCTTTCTCATTTCCCTCTCTCTTGTAATATTTCACAATGCGTCACAGAGGTTCAAATTGAAAATCCCTTGATGAATCAATATTTATTGCAGGCAGCTAAATGAATGGCGGTAAGTCACCACAGCTCAAAGGCAGTCTGAAGCCAAGCACGCGTCTCACAAAATCTGCATTACACAAATGAAGCCCCACAAACACACACTCGCTTATCCATTAAAAATCAGAGAGCACTGCCCTAGCAAATCTAAATTACATGAATCAAGTATCACTGACCTGCACACAAACTTCAAAAATCAGTACCACTTTAGATTACTATGTGCATGTTGCATATTAAATATTTTAGTTGGTGACAAGTAATAGAGCTTTAATCACCTAATAGTAATTCTCTCTTAGAGAGAGAATACACAAACATTTGTACATTTGAAAATTATTACAATAAAATTGTCCTCAAGAGTCAAAATGTAATTTCCAACAGTACAAATGTTGAAATGTAAAATACCTCCGGAAATGTATCTTTATGGGGGTAATAATGTAAATGTAAATATACAAAACCCTACACACACACAATAAATATATAATATAGTATACATATATACATGTATTTACATTTATATTTTTTATAATATATAATATATCTAGTTTTATTCAGTATATATTATGCGACATGTAAGACAGTGTCTCACATAAACTATAGGTGAATCTGAAAAGAGCTAGAAGCTCAATTATACACACATACATAAACACAAATCTAGCTAAACTATACATAAACAGTGTTGAATACTTCTGTGCAGGCCACTGAGGTCAAAATGTCAGCATCTCTTCAGTAATGAGCTCAGATGAGAGTCTGACCTGTAGACCTGTTAATCATCTATTCCAAGAGCAGCTGCTGCAGGTCTGTCGACCAAAATGTTCTCAACTGCAACGTGATGACCACATATACCAGTAGTTATACTAAATCAGGCATAGCATTATGTTTCTTGCTATGCAAAATTAAACATATTAACATATATGTTAAAGTAATAATATACATATCCATATGCAAACATGTCTATCCTAGACAAACAAATAATAAACTTACCCTGTATTTATGTTTCAAGTCATTGAAACATAAATGCAATCTTTTGTTGGTCTAATTTTGCATGTCACTTAGGGTTGTTCACACAGAAAGAGTTTTTTTTTTTTTTTCAATTGACTGCACACCTTTTACATTTTTTTTATGCATGCTAAAACGCATCAGCTCATATGAGGTGAACAGGGATAACAACATGATTAGATTCAAAACCAATAGACATAAACAGATGCTCCCCCAACTTCCTCTTTCTCCATTAAAGTTACAGTTGCTTAAGCAGCCAATCAGATACTCAAAGTGATATGCACCAGCTTGAAAGGACCAAAAGAAGAAGTGATTTTAAGCAGCGCTATTCACTCAAGGCAGTGTAAAACAATCCTCACTAAGGCAGAAAAGACCAGAAAGACAGTAAAAGAGAGCAAGCGAGATAAAAGAGAAGGTTATTTTGTTTAATGTGGCACCCTTCTTAACATATAACACCTATAATCCACACTCTCTTTTTTTTTTATACATGGCTAAGCCAGGCCCACACAGCACGGGGATTTATGAAGATCATTTTAACTCTGTAGATAAGAGGGGGAATAAAAAATTTACACCCATACGCATGAGTGCTTCATTTACACCCTTAAGTGAATAGGATTTCACAGTGGCCTCCTATCAGACTAAAGCTAATGCCATACAGACACAGCAGTGACCCCTCTTCCTTCTCTCTGTCTTTCTATAACCATTTACAATGTAGAAGTTTTCCAACCTACATTTTTTTGTTAATTCTGTGAGAACAGAACCACACTGGAGAACTCATATTGTGCAACAGCCATTCTGTTCTGAACACAAACTGCTAGACTGGACATACAATGGGAAAAAGTTGTTTGTCATTTGAATCTGAACCTCTCTATTCCATTAAAAATATTGCATTACCATTGTCTACTGCATGTATGCTAAGAGCTACAACTTTAACTTTAACAGGAAAAGCTTTAAACATAAATACAACCATTTGTTGGTCTGATTTTGCATGTCACTTAGGGTTGTTCGCACAGAAACAGATTTTTTTTTCTTTTTTCAATTGACTGCAAGTCTTTTACATTGTTTATGCATCTAAAAATGTGCTAAAATGCGTCTTTGATCATTGTGTCCATGTTTTTCATATGCAATGCGATCTCATGAGAATTTATATGTATTTTATGTACAATGTGGCTCTATAAAACGTACATTTACTTATGTTTTCACAGACACTGAAACATGCAATACTGACAGATTTACAGCATCTAAACATACCATGCTGATGAAATCTAGCTCTAAATTGCTAAATTATAAAAAAAAAAATTTTGCATCAATAAAAATTGACAAAAATGTCAGTGTTCATGTAGCAATGTTCTAAAAACACTCAATTCAAAAATACAACGTCTTTAAAAGCAGAACTTGTATCTTCTCGTTTCCCCATTTGATTTGTCTGTTTCAAGTTTTTAAATGCAAAAATAAGATTTCTGTGAATTACTTGTTACCCTTACAAAAAATCCATTTCATGGCACCATTAAAAGCTTCTGTCTCAGTGTCTACCCTCATGTCCACGCGAGCATGTGGGCCACCCCTAGAACATCTTTATGGTGTAATATTATGGTTCCAGTAATAGATTACCATGATGAGCGGCACCTTCTCTCTGTCATTATCAGCGGTGATGAGGCAGTTAGTTATGGTTCTATGTGGCGTTATTAAGGGCCAGGCGGTTATTTAATGTTTTATTAGGCACTGAGACCCTGATAAAAACATTGAATGTCAACAGAGAGGTTTTAATCAGGCTGGTAATTGGTTGTGCCGGGCTAAGATTGTGAGCGGGATGCATGCACACATGCAAACACACAATTTATGATAGAATAAAGCCATTGAAATTAGCTTTGGTGAGGTGGAGACAAACAGGAAGTGGATTAAGTGCTGGTCATTTCCACCTCCACCAGAAAAGCACCCATCACTTACCTGGCAGAATGAACTCTCTTGACCCTGTAGGAAAGAGTGGGGTTGTGGTGGGTTGTATGGGCTCTGCGCGTGTCAATCTTGTAGCGTGTTTTGATGACCCTATGTGATGCTGGGCTTCGCAATGATGGAGATAAGGGTCCTGCAAAGGAACAGACAAATCACAGAAGTGAATTAATTGACATGTCACTTCACTGATCAATAAAGCTTAATCACCTAATGATGCCTCTTGAGTTATAACTGAGTCATTAGTTGGTTTGCATAAACTGTAAGAGATAGATTATCTAGAGATAGATACTGTAAATCTAGAGATAGATACTGTAAATATTTCACACACACACACACACACACACACAAATCATCTGGCACTTTTACACTTAGTAGAAACATGTTTTGTATCTTGATAACTCGCCTTTGCAAAATACACAATGGTGTTTACATAAAAGTTATGTTATTTACACTATTGATAGGAATATTTTCCATCATGTCGACATTAAAAAATATTTTGTGGTTTCAGTGATTCAATCACAGTGTGTCTCGGGTGCAATTACCCTTGGCTTTTAATGTGGTTAAGTGTTATCGATTGTGATTTGATCACTGAAAACTCATGATATTAATGCCAGGTCTAAAGGGAGCCATTGCTAGACAGGAAAATACAGCACTGAACACAGAGGGTGTCATCTAAACTGGCTCTGTGAGGTCTGAGTCTTCCTACTCCACGGGACACACACATTTAGACATACACCCACTGGCGCGCACACAAACTCTTCTTCTGGCAGGTGCGCTCCTTAATAAGCTGCACATGGAAAAATGACTGAATAACAAAGGCTGAATTTTTATCAGCCTAATAAATCATATCCGTCTCTCCACCCCAGCCCCTTCTTTCGCTCTCCCTCTAAGTCTTATTCCTTATATCATTTCACAGATCCATCAGAGGTGGAGGAAAGGATGTGCGGGAGAGAATAAGTGTGGCTTTTATTTATTTCTTTCTGTATTCATTTATCCATCATGTTGCTTTATGAGTGGCTGGGCTGAAGTGACATGCATGCATGCGGGCTGAGTAAAAGATGGACTCGGCATGGCGGCTTTCGCTCGTTGCTGCTGTAAACCAGAGCTAAAAACCCCAAAGATTTATTTCCAGCAGCTACAATTTAGCATGTTAGACAAGCCAACAAGACAATAGAATTACTTAAAAGATCTTAAGAAAATCAGTGAGGGTTAGTGGAGGAAAAATGCAGAGCAGAAAGGCTTTTGATAAAAGTTTTAATAAAACATTTACAGCTGTTTATGAAAAGGCTAAAGGCAGTGCAGATATGGCAGTAAATTCTCAGTTATGCTTACCAACATGTAACAATGATTTCATTAAATGGATTAAAAAAAATCAGAAATGAATAACTGGAAGGAAGAAAGGAATGAAGGAAGGAAGGAAAGAGTGAAGCAGGAAGAGAGAAAAAAATGTCAGGAATGAATGATAGGAATTAATAATAATAAAATAAATTAGGAATGAATAGAAGGAAGGAAAATAAAAGGATCAAAAGTGAAGCAGGAGGGAAGAAAAAAAAAGCACATGAACGAATGAATGAATGAATGGGAAAAAAGAAAAACTGAAAGAAAACTGAAGTAGAAGGCAAAGAAAGAAAGAAAGAAAGAAAGAAAGGAAAATATGAAAATTTAAGTAGGAGGGAAGAAATGAATGAATGAATGAATAAATGTGGAAAAGCAAAATTTACATAAGAAAACTGAGGTAGGAGGCAAAGAAAGGAAGAGAAATTAAAATAAGAAAAGAGTAAATAAAAGCAAAAAACAAATGTATTGCTTTGGTAATATGCCTCTCCCTGGTTATTTGAACAGCTATTCTTTCCAGGGTGCATTTAATGGCCATTCCATAATGTTATAAAAGAAACTCACATTTCCTGTCGCAATAGAAAACCTTCCTCCTCCTATTTTTCCCTGTCTTGTACTCTAGGGCACCCTTCTCCATTTATCACTGAAGCCATACACGCACACACACTTCAGTATCAGCCGGGGAATTCATCTTCGACAAACATTTACCAATGATCAAATCTCGGCCCAGTATGGCACACAGCGGAGGGATGTGTCTGACTTTACCACTGTGTGTAATACAGAGGACCCTTTATGAGGGTTTATGTGTGCTTTATGTGATGGAGTGTTTGAGCTCTGGAGTGTATGACCAGACTGCATAAGCGAGGGAGCAAACACACTTGTGTGTGGGCCTGCAACAAGGGGTCGAGTATGTGAGGCTGCGAGATTAGTTGTCTGGCTCAAAGTCACTTTTTCACACACCTCTCATCTGTACCGCAGACGTCGGACCTGCCTGCGTCCCAGCGGATGACAAATATGGCTTGTCAGAGGGCTTGTGTCTTACACAGCCAGCCGTATACTACGCACTTCGCTGTATTGTTCCACCTTACCTATTGTTTAATGATAGCGCCACAGAATTGATGCCACCCTTGTCTTTGTGAGCGTGTGTGCAGCTAGTTTAGTGTAGTACTGCGTGCTAGGTACCAAAGCTGAGGCTGTGGTCCCTGTCAGGACACTTTTATTGATGTGTGTACTCGCAAGTGTGTGTATATGTGTGTGGTAAAGGCCTGTCAGTGGCCTATTAGAGGGAAGATTGAGACTCCACTCGGCACAGACTCACTCAACCAACACAACCTGCTGGGCTTTACAATCAGGCCTGGGGACTCATCCATCGCCTGCTGACACACCAGCCCCACACCCACAGCTCCTCAGACGGCCGATTATTTACTCAACTCACTTCGGTTTCAGCGCTGCGAGCTCACACCTTTATCTATCCCTCTCTGTCACACACACAGACTCATTTTTCTGACAGGTTCCCATGTTATTTTTCTGTCTACTCTCTGAACTTTATGTTGGGGTGTTTGGGATAACTGAGTGGTTACGTTAACATTGAAAGGAAAAGCTTCTTTTGGAAACGCAAAACTACACAAACAGTTCCTGAAAAATTGGACATTATAAGATATCAGCTTCTCAGATGTTATTAAGACGTTTGTACATAATATACAATAGGACAACACAGCTGAATAAGAATAAACAATGGCATACAGATTAGATTAAATGGTCCGAAACAATAATTTCAGAAGGAAGGAAGGTAGATGGGAAAAAAGGAAAGATAGACGACTAAGTAATTATGGTAGGTTACTATGAAAAAGGAAATCGTAGGTAGGAACAATTAACGGTAATGCATAGTTATATATAATCAGGACACAAATGAGGAAAGCAAAGAGGAAAAGTAATGAATGAATTTTGATTTAAGGAATGAAAATAAGAGAAGAAAGGAAAGAGGATAGGTAGGAAGAAAGGTATTTAAAGTACTCTGAACTGACAAAGTGGCACACTCTGCCAAACCGCTGGCCCTGGACCTTCCAGGTTGTGGGTTCAGATCCAGTGTGGCACATCTTTCAGGGGTAGTCGGGCCTAATGGTTGGAGGGTCGGACTTGTAGCCCAAAGTTCACAGGTTCGAGTCTTGGTACAGTACATACAGGACCTATAGGTAGTAATGTACAGTGCTCTCTTCTCTCCACTTTCAGTACCACAATTGAGGTGAGCAAGACACCAAACCCCCAACTGCTCCCTGGGTGCTACACCTTAAATGGTTGCCAACTGCTCTGTGTGTGCATTTGGATGAAATGCAGAACACAAATTCTGAGTATGGGACACCATACTTGGGCAAACACCATGTCATTTCCTTGAGGCTTGTGGCCAGCACTCCAACAGGTAGCGCCAGTTCTTGTTCTGTTCGACACCTGGCTTGTGGTCCTTTACAATCCTGTCCCCTTCCCTCTTTTCTTTTGCACTTTCCATCAACTTTCTAAACGGTCCTGTCCAAATAAAAGCAAAAATGCCAATGTTTATGGACATGAAGGGAGAAAGCTAGGGAAAGACAGGAACAAAATGAAGAACTAAAATTCAAGCTGCACCACTTGTCCTAACATGCTCTCTGGAACTGAAATGGAGATACTCATAGTGTGACAACTGCTATAGTATTTATTTCACACTTTCTAGAATGTTCCCTGCGCTCCTCATCAATGTTATGACAGAGCAGCAGTGACACCCTGCATCCTCTTAGGGATTATCAAGCCATGTCATCTCATGTTCTCTGATCCCGTCCCCAAATTTGACAACTAATTCCGTTTAACAGCAGTTCGATTCTCCACCGTTCCATCTATGTCACATCATTAATCTCATTATTGACAGCGAGAGATCCCCCTCCTGCTTCTGCAGCAATCCCCTAGGGGCTCATCCTCTGATTCCCAGTGGGACAGCACAGCTGCCATTAAATGCTTCTCCGGTAAACCAGCAACACTTAACACCGCCATCAAACTAGTGTTAAGGCAGCGTAGAATCTCGTGGGACAAAACAAGTGTGGCAGAGATGGAGTGAGGCATAGCTCCGGAACACTCTCTTGGCAGAGATTGCATCAAAGAAAATTGTTGTTGAAGAGTTGTGGACTATTGTCTGGTTGTACTCTGCATGTCTATCTTTCTCGAGTTCAGTCAATGATCTAAGTGCCAGTGCTATGGGCCAGCTGTTTAGGCATTCCTGAAACCATATGTGAAGGCAGAGCAATCATATCATAGTTGGCAACAAACACAAGGCCAAATGGAGACAAGGGGATGCAGTTTAACTTGCAGTTTAAGTTAGAGGTCCTGCAAAGAAAATACTGTTATTAACAGAATTAGTACACTTTACTCTGCTCAGGCCTACGAAGATCACCCATGCATACGAATATCCACTTTAACTTAATTGTGCATAAATAAGGGGCAAAGGCATAGGCGAGTGAATTGAGTGCTCAAAAACAGAGGTCCACAGGCTAGTGTTCACGTGCCAAAAGCTTCCATCCATGCACACCAGAGCTCAACTGTGTTAGACAGAACATGGGAAATAAAATACATGTGTCTTGCAGTTTATCTGATGGGAAGAGCTGGAAGTAATAAAAAGAAAATAATCAATATCGATACCTTTGATACTGATATCTTGATACAAGTTTCTGAACAATATTTTCTGATGCCAATTTTATGAAATCCGTTTTAACAAGACTACATTAAACATGACTAGGGCTGGGTATTGTTTGAATTCTATACATTTTTATTCTGATTCTGCTTATCGATTCTGTCTGGAACATGGTTATGCAGGTACAACCATAGATAGGTATAAGTAATTATTGTTTATGTACATGGTGATCAGGGATATTAGGGCTGGGGGATTTGATCGTCAATTAAAGCATGCGCATTTTGTCAGTAAAGCCGGTTCTTTGATTAGCGGTAAATGTCAATCAGCTGTTTTTAAAATGCGCGGCAGTTGATACACAGAGGAGTAGATCACTGACAAGCTACGCAATATCGTATTCAGAATCTGAATCGATTAATTTCCAATTTTGAATGTCATATTGTGTAGCTCGAACCGACTTTACTGACGAAATGCACATGAATAAATTGATGATTAAAACGCCCAGCCCTAAAATAGAGCTACATTTTTTTTTAAGGTTCTCTCACAATTCTGAATAAACAAACAGACAACTAAACAAAAAAACGTGTAATTTTTTAATTAATGATTTAATGACTCACTCAAATATTTATTTTCATTACTTATTTTTTTTTAAAGAACAATCTCTTGAATGCATTTTAACAGCTTCTTTTCGCCACCTACTGGCATAACAATGTAATCATAAACAATCGTAAACCGATTCCAGATATTAAGTATATGATAAAAAACAAAAAAATCTGAATACATTTTTGATTCCCATTACCTCAAACATTGAACTTTATCACAGACTCATCACAAGTCAACTGCACAAAGGAACAAAAATGCATGAAAGGACAGCATGTAGCTAACGCAATAAATCAGTAGAAATAGCTTTAATAAAATTTCAAATCAATTTCCACATTTTTGAGGGCAAGTTTACATTGGTGTGTTTTCATTTTAAAACTCAGACAGAATTATCCTTTCTACTAATTTTCCACTGATTTATTAATGATCTTTAGCTGCTTCTAGCACTGTCTGCCTGTTTTTTCTTTTCCGTGGTTACTGTTCTGAATGAATAAGTCAATCATATTACACATTAGTAGTCCGTATTTTCCGTTGTGTAGCGTTGATGGAGATCTTTTCTGAAACCCAGTGGAAATGCCAGTATGGACAAGGCTCATTTTCATTTAAAACACAGTGTGTAGCCTTAAATCTATGTGGTTTTAACACTTACACACTTCAGCCTCACATGTGAGCCATGTCTCTGAGCTTAACTGAGATAAACTAGCGTTTTATTTTTGACACCTCACCAGAGCCAATCACAAGCACATAAATTCATACTGTCATAAGTTGTCATACTGCATGCCTACTGGCTCACATTTTTCGATACTCTATGATATTGAGGCAATTCGGTCTGTGCATAAATAGCATCAAACCTAATACCCAGGCCTAGCAAGACGTACACTGCATTTAAAAATTTCCCCACATCTGCTATGCAAGTTAACAAAGCTTTTTAAAAACAGTGACATTTGCCCTCTTAAGTTGTATTGAAGGAATCGAGAGGAACAGTCAGTGTATGACTAGAGGGAGGCCACTGCACCCCAACACAAAATACCAAGACGTCTCTCTTCAATCCTGGCACAAACTACAGAGCTCATCTGAATGTACGTGTCCGTGGCTTTTATGTGAAGTGTGCCAACTAAGATCTCTGCCTCTGACCTGTTGTTCAGCCAAGTGTTTGTGCATGGATGGGATGTGACCTTGGGAAGTTTAAAAGAGCGGAAATATAAGAAGAGCCCTCTGAGGCTCAGAGGATCTGCTAATGTAGACAGACACATAGCAAGATGGACAGCAAGACTGTACTTTGGAGAGATCCGATGAGAGACAGGGTACAAGAAGAACCTCCTCACCATGAACCATGGACCAGTGGACGGCTCCATGATGCCATACCAGTCAAAATCAGGAAAGGATCAAGTGTCGCCCACGAGGCCAGGCCTCATCAGTCATTGGTGTGATGCTATCGTCACGGAAACCAACACCACATTAACACACATAAATACTCACCCTACTTCTACTTCAACTGATGACTTGACCCAAGATGGCCGGTACTAATAAGAGCAACACGATCTGCACTGAGCATGCCTGACTGCTTATAAAGCCAGAAATGGAGGTTGACAGTCATAATTCACACGTCTGCTGCAATTTTACTGTGTGTTAACATTTAGGTTACTTTTGGATTCACGCTAGAAGCCTTTCACAGGCCGTCAACACCATAGAGCCTACATCATGGAAATGTTTCCATATTGCTAATGTTTAGTCCTTTGGGATTCCAGCATTGCTTTCTCTCCACATGCATGATGTTGTGCGTTACAGTTGGACCAAACAGGACTGTTCAATAAACCATACATTTGAAGTGCACTGCATTGTGATGATAATTTCTGGGAGTTCCCTTTTCAGGGTCAATGATAAACAAGAATATTAATGAAAAAGAAAATAAAACATATACTTAAAACAAAAGAAACCTAGTTAAAACGTATGCGGCATGCATTTAACAATGTGCTATTCATATACATGTTGGTTTGATTTTTTTTTTTTTATCTTAAAAAAAGTTTACTGTAACAAATTTAAAGTAAAGACATTTTCTTGAAACATACAAATATACAAATGTGCACACACTTTTTTATGTACGAATTTCACAGATTTTCATATCAGATCATTAATATCATAAAGTTACACAACTATAGGTCAACCGATTAATTTACTATTTAAAAAAAGTACTGAACCATACCTTATAAATTAATTATATTAATTATAGATAATTAACTAATATATTGTAATTTAAAAGGAAAACTATGTGAATGGTGCTCTGTGGTGTCGCATAATTTTCTGTCGGCTGCATTTAATTTGCATATGAAGTATGTCAAAACAAACAGCACAAGGTATCAGTGATTTCCACTTCTAGAGGCTGCTTTTGCACAGTATGGACCCTTCTCAGCTGATCCAGCAATAGAAAAATGTTGGCATGGATATTTGCAGATAGCGATAGTTGCAGCAATCAACTATTGGTACCGATTAATCTGCAAAACTGATACATCGGTCGACCTCAAGACACAGCACAACCATTTACAATCTGAACCTTTGAAACTTCATAAAAAAAACTTTTAAAAAACAACAAAATAAAAGAACAAACGAATGAATGAATGCCTGCTAATATATGCTGACCAAAGGCGACAATATTGTGGAAAAAAAAACAAAACAAAAAAAAAAACACACTGATGAACCCGATGAACTTGTAGGTTACCTATTGTGTGAATTTTAAAATGAATTTTTATATATTTTTAAACACATTAACAGATAAAGGCAAAGAAAAATAGCAAATTGTCACTGACCTATAACCTTATTTAGTAAAATCACATCAAGTCCCATGAGATTCACATTCCGAGGAAGTGCCTCAGGGTTGTGACGGAGGTCAAAAGAAACAAGTGCTTGTCAGTTGAGTCAAAGATTCAAAAAGTTACACCTCTCTGGCATGTGTCTATCGCACAGGGGCATTTACGTATGAAGGTTAAGTGCCCCTAGGCCCAGCACACAA
Source organism: Enteromius radiatus (assembly GCA_032357445.1). Classification (NCBI taxonomy): domain Eukaryota; kingdom Metazoa; phylum Chordata; class Actinopteri; order Cypriniformes; family Cyprinidae; genus Enteromius; species Enteromius radiatus. Next base: position 11,534,980 of record JAUCMS010000105.1, read on the forward strand.
TAAAGCACTGGGGATCTGAATCCATGCCCATCACAGCTGAGAGCTGTATATCTTTTGAGAGATGGAGGCATGTTTATGAAAACATGGAAGCATGAGCGTCTTAAAGACATGCAAAAATAGGGATAACAAATTTAGCAGATGGAAGGTTATACTAGATATCCAAGGGTGTGATTAAAGCCATGTGTTGACAACAGAACTACATCTATTCACAGAATGAACATGGTACTGTACATGTGTGCATTTGTGTCGTGTACACGTCCTGTGTGGTGACAGAGCGAATAAACTTGACTGATGTATTCTGGGTTAAGTGAGTATGTCCACTGAGAGCAAAAAACTCTCTCACAAACTCATACACTTCACCTGTCAGCCACCTGTCCACCACCAAGGGCACCTAAGAGCCTGGACAAAACCCTGGGCGGCATTCTCCTTGCAGGGCATCATTAATCACTGGGTGTGAATAAGCATGTTGCTAAAAGGAGTTGTTGTTTGGCTGTCCATGCTCAATCAAGTCTGAGCATTCAACTGACTAAAAAACTTGGGTTCCACTCACTGAGTAAGACATTGAGCGCGACCGAGCAGTCACTAACCCTGCGCTTGCAAGTGTCGATGACTCCCTGAGTGACTTATGGAGGTCATGAAAGTGTCATTGTGGTAAACACTCACCTAGTGGGAGGGGCAGAAGCTTGAGATGGTCTTGTCGAGGGCTGCGTTTCAACTAAGGAGGATCGTAAATTATGGCAATTGAACCCACTGAGACCTGTAAAGCAGTGATGCCTGTCCTTCTTTGGAGTGCGAAATATTCACTCTGTGTGACACCAAGTTTGACTTGGTGCATCAAGTATCAATGGTTCTCAAAATCATTAATCCTTGCTGCGTTTTAATCCATATTGTTTAAAAAAAAAGACTGCTACTGACACTAAGCTACACTATCATACAGAATAGGGTTACAATTAACAATTATTTTGTATGTGTGTGTGTGTGTGTGTGTGTGTGTGTTTGTGTACTTATATATATATATATTTTTATTTATTTATTTATTAAATTTTATTTTTTAAATCAACATTTTATTTAGGTAATCCTATTTGGAAACAATACACAATATTATTGTTTATATAATATTTAGTGCTGGGCAATGATTAATCGCGATTAATCGCATCCAAAATAAAAGTTTTTCTTTACATAATATATT
>JAUCMS010000105.1:11540361-11555130 GCA_032357445.1 Enteromius radiatus
GTTTGAACAACTACAAAAGATATTATTAGTTTTTGCATTTAAAAATTTGCTTGTTGAAAATCCTTATACGTCAATGAACCATATATATCTAAAAAAAAAAAAAAAAGAAAAAAAAAAAGAAAAAAAGGATATATATGATTAATTTCAAAAGAATGGGAAAGGCATCCAAATTGAGAACAATCAACACTTAAAATGAAACCGAATGTATTGGTTCATTTATAAATGCAGCATGGTGACAGTGAGCATAAAAGGAAATGGATAACCAACCAACTCAGAGACACCCAGACAAACTAAAGAGGATCTAGAAGTGTTTTGGCAGATTTCCCTGACCTAGCACGTGCCGATGTGTACATGCTGTGCGGCAAACTGATACAGGTGTAGAAATAGCAGCAGGAAGCATGATTAACACTGTCATGAGACAGGTGCAGTGCTTTTGCCAATGAGAATAAAACCAATAGATGAGCTACATTAGTGGCAAAATCACTCTAGTACTCCAGTTTGCATTTATAAAAAAAATGTGGAAAGCAAGGCAATGGAATCCAGACATGATATATGTCTGACCTCCATCCCCCTGAACACATGCGCAGGGAGTCAGGATTCAGCGCAAGGCAAAAATGTACACAAAGCCATACTGTAACATCAGAACTGGCCCCCCTACTAGACTGGACTCAATTACTCTCTTAGTTCAGAGCAAATCTTACTAATTAAATACGCTAAGCATTAATTATGTAGCCTGAGTGGGAGCCTATAAAACTATACCCACCAATCCCAGCCGATCGATACTCCAGGAGTGGAATTAGCAGTTATCTTAAAGTCCTTTAACAACAGTGCAGGCTGTCAGACCAACACAAACAATCATCCATAATTAAAGAGACAAACACACACACACACACACACACACACTGTAATGCATTTAAGTAAGCAAGGGATAAACTAATACAATTTTTTGATACAAGGCATGAATGTCACACATGAAATGCTCAAATGTTCGTTTTACTAACACTAGATGTGTTTTTTAACTGGAGGCCACAACCAAAAATTCAACATTTTGAACTGTTAATTTATTGCATGTTGTTGAGCTTATAACTTCAGGTGATAAATTACTACAATGTTTGGTTTTGAAGTTTGGTTTTGAAGTTCCTTTGGTTTTAGAGTCTCCTATAATAGGTTTACATGCATGCAAGGTCTCAAGCAATTTGTTTGTAGCAGTTACAGTCTCTCTAAACCCCTCCTTTCCTTGAGCCTACTCTGCTCTGATTGGTCAGATGGCCGAGTCTGTTATAATTGGTTTACCACATACAGCATGTATCAGTATTTTTCCCTCACAAAATAATAAGAGCACACATTATTTTATTATTTTTGCTGCAAGCCATGTTTGTTTTTCCCGTCAGCATTTGACACAGAACGCATATACCAGACAGATTTGCTGGTGCAAAAACAAGTACTTTACAGGAATTGTATTTAAGTATATTGCTGTTACTGTGGGATGAGAGCATCCAAATAGAAGTTAGAATCCATCATGGTGGCCGCTCATCGGAGGAAAAAGGTAGACGGGGCATTTTAAGGAACATATTTGTTTAACTCTGTTGACTAGATAAAGAGAAAGTGAAAGAGAAAGCTGGTGCCCTTCCACTGACAACACTCACTTCCCAGAGCTCATCTGTCCATCAGTCTGTGAGCTTTGTGTGTTAAACAAGCTCCCACACATTTCCCAGGGTAACACACACAGCCTGCGGTTTTAAATTTGGACAGCCACCTGTGAGGATGACTAAGATAGCTTGTGTGTGTGTGTGTGTGTGTGTGTGCTCGCAAGGTTTATGGAGCTTACTTGGACAGGGGGTGTTGAGCTGGGGAACTTGCATGCCAATCGTGGCCAGGAGTCTCTGAAAGGCCTGAAGGTACTTAACTGCTCCCTTGAGAGCAAAATAAAGAGCGAGTCCAAGTGAGAGAGAGAGAGAGAGAGAGAGAGAGGGAGGGAAGGCATAGAAAAGGGATATGATGGAGCAAAACTTTGACTGTGCCAAAAAAGCCCATCGCAAACAAAAAAGCAGACAGAAAATGGGCCGGTTGAGAGATTAAAAAAAGAAAGGAGAATGAAGGGACGCCTGTATGGTTTGCTGGCTTACTTCTTAGGCTCAGAATAGAGCATGAGCTCCAATGTCTGGGCCACTTCGACAGAAATGGAAAGTTGAGAGTGATTAGGGTCAGGTTTCCCAGTTTACCCCTCCGTCATGGGCTGTGGGCCAGGTGGAGCGAACTGTGGGTTTGGGAGTTATGTGTGTACTCTAGCCCCTGGATGGCCTCTCTGGCCAGCGTACAGCTACAGCCAGCCAGTTAATTAGGAGAATTTCATCACTCCGTCATAGAGAAGGAAAGATAGAGGGAGAGGAAGGGACAGAAATATACCATTAGTCTATGGTAACAGAAGTTGATTCAAGCCCATATGGATGGTGTGAGAGTAACACAAGCTCTGCTTGAACTGAACTGTGGTTGTTTTATTGACATCCACCTATCGATTGTTTAGATTTCCCTTTTTCTTTTCCACAAGCTGTGTAACTCATACATGCAGTGAAATGAAGCAATTCTAGAATATGCTTAGGGCCAAAGGGTCAAGTTTGTTTATTGTAAACAAGTCAATCATCCTCTTCACATGCACAGGAGATTGAAGATTTACAATATTTTGCATATGGGAACATAAACCTATATGCACACTACCCACATTTCCACAAATGATACATTTATATTATTATAATAAAAAATGAATAAAAAATAATTATTTTATTCCCGTGATGATAAAGCAGAATTTTGGTAATGTATTTTTGCTGTGATATGATATGAAAATGTTAACTTTATCTAAAAATGTTTATGAAAACAGGAAAACTTTCTCTCTTTAACTTTATCAAGACTAGCTCAAATGTCTTCTGTAAAAATAAAAATAAAAAAAATTAAATAATAAATTATTTAAAAAAAAGAAGAGGGGGTGAACAAAAAGGTGGCTGCAGTTTTTTTTTTTTTTAACACTTAATTGCTAATCCGTTTGGTCACTAGTGACAGAAAATGACGCTTTAGCTTTAAGAGTCACAGTTTCATGTGCTTCTGGGTTTGTAATTAGCAACTTGGACTGTAACTTGGCAACTTGGTAACTAGCAGCTTTGACAGAGAGAACACGGCAGATCAAAGCCAAAAAAACGAGTAAGACTGCAACGGGGAAGGTGGTGTAAATGGCTGTACTATGCCTCCAAGACCTGTAATTGACTGCAATGTGTTGAAACTGTTCTCGGATATGGTTACTAAAAATGATATGAACATATGTGGGCTCACATAACCGCCAAAAATAAAAATGGATATTAATCAGTCTACTTAATTCTTACACTTCATCTTCTTACTTCATCCACCTGTCTTTCAACAGTCATCGGCATATTCTCTCATATCATATAAATGAAGCAGTGATTTTATTATAAACTGCAGAAATTGTGAAGAATGCAGTATTCCAATCAGATTTTAAAACCAAGTTCATGCACTTCTGTCAATGGTTACACATAAATACTGGCCATTCTGTATAACTTCATAGCATCATAGTCTGTGCTCAATATGCACATAACTTTCCATAAAATAGGTAAACTCTGACTGCCAAATGTTGTATATATATCAGCTTTCAGCTACGTATTTCAATTGTACAAAAGCTAGCATGGCTTACAATAAGACTGATATTGTTAATACTGTGAAATAATGGCCAAGGGACCAATTTGTCTCGTAAATTTCAACACAGAGTGACAATACACCTAAACAAAACATAAAAAGTTAGTTTAGCATGTTGATTAGAGTTCTAAAAAATAGAGCAAGTGAATGATGTGTCTCTTTTTTCTGTAAATATGACCTCTGTGACTCTAGAGAAGAGTATCTTACTGGTATAAAGTAAGACCTGAAGACAATCTCCAGGCGCTCTTTCTGCCCCCTCCCAGTCAAAAACTTTTAACCGCATGAACCTGTCCCACTCCAATCCACTCTAAGAGAGGGCCAAAAAAGTCACGTTATGGATTTGTTTGGCTGGCCTTCGACCGTGTAGTCTGCTTCCCACGCAATGCCAATTTACTGTGATTATTATGGTAACACTTCACGCCGTGTGGACAGATGAAGGGTGCGTGGGAGGGGCAGCTAAGATCCGATTACTGGAAAAGGGAAACTTAAAGGGCTTGAGCAAGAGGTAATATTATAATGTGCCATTTGTAGGAACGTAGCCATGGTCTTAAAACAACTAAGTGAACTTTATGTTGTTCTACATAAGACTGACGCAAAAGGAACAGTGTTCAGTGTCCAAAAAGTACACTTGAATAACAATCACACAAGGGGAGCAGTGTGCTCTAAAATGATAAAACATTATTATTATTATTATATTATTATTGTATTTATTATGAATAAATGATGCATTTAAAATTATTTTATATAAGGCTATGTGGTAAATAAATGGTAATTAATTATTTATTTATATTCATTTACATTTGCACACAACATTATTATTATGATTATTGTAGTTGTTGTTGTTGTTGTTGTTGTTAAATAAATATAAATTACATATAAATTGATTATTTACCAAACAATATTAATTTAAATAATTATTCATAATAAGCACAATAATAATAATTATTATTATTATATTAGTATATGTATTTTCAGTGATTACTGGTAATTATTTATCACTACAGAAACTAGATGATGACAATCACACGTCATCGTTAATTAGTCAAGTAAAGCTATAATTGGACAGAATAAATATCAATAAATCATAAAAACCCAGACAACCACAACACAATATGTGTTGGAGGTGATAAACGATGTGTATGTTCTTAAATAATTAGCAGGTGTGTCCTGTTTAAGGTTTCTGATTTATTCTGTCCCTTGGGTTACTGGAGACCCCTCAGGATACCAAGAAAACATTTACCCCCAAAACGGGGAAGGAAAGAGTGTAAGTGCAGTGTCCCATTTCATTGGCGTTTGGATTACACTTTTCATCACTTAGCTTCCAACTGCTGGCACAAACACTCAACAAATGATCTCACACATCAACCCTTTACTGCACAAACTCAAAACTAGCTCCAATGTGAAAACGTGCAAACCGTTTGACAATAAACACATTTTCTATTTCTGTTCATTTCCCTGCAAGCGTATCTTAAACTTTATATAAACTAAGTGGCCTCATCTCCTTGCACTTAATCTGCAGGTGTTCTCATGCAGTTTACACATAAGCGCAGGGGACGGGTGTGCCTGGCAGGTGGCAGTTAGTTGCGTTGCTGCTTGGGTGTGTCACGCAAAGTCGAGCAGTGAGAAGCTTTAATTATGGCCAGCTGAAAGTTTGACAAGGGAGCAGCCAGAGGCCCGGGCAAGAGAAGCATGGAACAAGAGCACTGGATAATGTCTCTCTATGTCTGTCAGTGACTGTACACAAATTACACACTGGGAATCCATGTCGAGCACAGGGGTCTTTTCGTTAAAGAGTTTGAGGTTGATCAGTTGTCCTGGGGTTGTATACCATGGTATGCTACTACATTCTAACCAAATGATTTGCAAAAGCTGCCCTGCTAAAACGCTAAAAAAAGATTTTCTGTGATTATCTCTGATGACTGTTGCCAAATGGTAAACTTATTTCATTCTTCAGTTTTGTTGAATATACAAAATCAGTCTAAATATCATTATATTATTAATAAATAATATTATATAATTATTAGCAGTGATTGTCTAAACAGTTTTTTTTTTGTTTTTTTTTTTTTACAAAAATGTGATTATTAATAATTACAATAAATCAATAAAATAAATAAATAAATAAAATAAACAAATAAAATGGTATCTACACACTTTCATTCAAAGCTATGGGGTCTGTAAGATTTTTGTAAAAAAAATTAAATAAAATAAAATAAAAAAATAAATAATACATTTAAATTAGTCTCTTATACTCACCACGCTTTCATTAATTTCAACAAAATTGAAGTCAAAAAGAGTCATTTTGTTTTTGCTATACATTTCTTTTTGTAATTTATTTACTTGAAGTAGCCAAAAGATGTTTCTGAAATCGTTATAACATGCTGATTCAGTGAAGAAATATTCCTAACAGAATTATTAACATTATGGATAACTTTACTTTTGACCAATTTAATGTTGTCCTTGCCAAATAGAAGTATTAGAGGTATTCATCTTACTGACCCCAAAATTTTGAACAGTAGTGAATGATGGCATTTACTGTCAATAAATGTAAATGTCAAAAAATAAAAATAAAATGTGTGTAAATACAACTTATGTGTCCTGAGAGCTAATACAGCACTTACTCTAAATACAATTTGTGTCACTTATTTTTTTCCCCACATTAGTTTTCGACTAAACGAGTCAAGATGAGACGAGAACACCTGCAGACATCGGTGGATGACACCTTTTGGGGTTAAGTAAAATAAATGAAGCTGGACATGGTAAAAGTTATTGGCAGTTGTACCAACAACAAACTAACAGAAAAAAAATTGACAACAGACAGCTGAAGGACAGACAAGTTGAGATGCACTGAACACACACACACACACACACACAATAGCTGTTAACAGGTGGTGGGTGGTCCTCCCAAAGACAGGCCTGCTGGACACATTATGAACAGGTTGGAGTGTGCATGCCGGGACCCGTACAGAGCATGAATTTGAGCAGTCGAATGTTTATCCAGTGGACACTGGTGGAGGGGAGAGATTACACCCCATTAAAGTGTGAGTTGGCCCATCTGCTTGACATGCAGGGCCTGAGAAAGTGATGTGGAATGAGCAGAATGTTCGTCCCAGAGATTGAGGGTCGACGGTGTATGAGTACAAGCATGACTGACGCAGTCAATTAAACCACTGTGGCATTGTGGTATTTAGAGCAAATATATCTCGGGTGACAGTTGAGAGAGGCAAAGACACTATGCAGGCCCTCATAAATATCTAACCATTTTGTTTGCACTCAATTTAATCCAACAATAATGTTATGCTGTGCTTGTTTTACCTATTTGCTTTCTCCTTTTATATAAACTTGGGTTGTGTTCATGTAAATGCAATATGATCGCATGTCTATAACTACCAATAATACACCACAATTTTTCACGCAATGCTAACCTAGGATCAGGAGGGCATGTGGATCAAGTAAACCAGGGCCGGTCGACACACATGTGTCATAAACGGGATATTTTTTACCGGACTGGAGCTCAGATGCTTACTCAATATGGCAGAAGCATATGTAAGAATGGGAGCTGGTGGGGGAGGAGCCGGGAATGAGATCCAGCAGATGAGGGAGCAGCGGTGGTGTGAAAAAAAGTGGCAGAAACTAAAGAAAGTGTGAACTAGTGAGTGATGCAAAAAAACAAACTAAAATAAACAAACAACCACATAAGGAACGAACACTTGAGGGCAGGATGAGACTGACGCACTGACTAAAATTTACAATGCATGTATGGTTGCCAGAAGGGGGTGGGAAATTTGTTTGGGATAATTCAAAATGGTATTCCAGCACTAATAACCATCTGCTTGGCAGTCCATTGCTTTTCATGTACACTCCAGCATCATCCAGCTTTGTATGCATACATACATATAATTAAAAAAAAAAAAAAAGCATAAGCACCACCACAAAAAAAAAAAAAACAGTGGATTGGCATGCATTATTTTCTACATATAGCATGTCACATGTGTTGTCAAAAAAGACGGTATTGTCCACTTCCTGCCCACAAGCACCCTTATTGTTTTTGAGCTGAATTCAGGTCAGGTGACAAGGCTACTCTCACAAAAGACGTGGTAGCTAAGAGGAGTTTCGTCAAAGATGACTAAAAGTGATCTAGAATGTATTATTCCGAGGAACCTGTGATATCTTATAGGGTATAAAAGGAAAATAAAAGTTGAAATGTATTCATGGAACCTTGTAAAAGCATTACGTTACAATGGTGAGGAGGAAACTCTATGTATTGTGGCTAATCGCATCAATACAATCTATGATCACAACAACAACATTTGTCAAACATCTACACGGTCATCTGAGGAGATAACGAAGATTAAAATGTATTTTTAACTTTAAAACATGAAATGTGAAGTAATCTACTTCAAACTACGACTGTTAGAGTTATTTGATTTTGCTATTTGAAAAAAAAACAAAAAAAAAAACTTTTAATATGTAAAAAAAACAAAAAAAACAAACATACTGCAGAAAATGGGCTGTGCAATATATTTATCGCTATATATTTACACACATCTTGTCATTAAAACCAGTTCCTTGATTAGCGGTAAATCTCCATCAGTTGTTTTCAAATGGAGCGGCAGTTAATACACAGAGCCATAGATCACTGACAAGCTATGCAATATCGCATTCAGTATCGCAAATGAATCACCTTGGAAACTGAACATGATATTGCATAGCTTGTTGGTGATCTACGGTGATCTGTGTGTTAACTGCCACTCTATTTGAAAATAGGTGATGGAGATTTACCGCTAATCAAAGATTCAAACTTTAATTTTGTACCTTTTATTCATTTACATAATATGTGTGTATGTGTGTGCATGTTTATGTTGACACAAATTTGTATACTGACATGGGGTATGACATATGTATTACAATATGAATGTGATTTATGAGGACATTTTCAGTGTCCCTGTAATTCAAAAGGCTTATAAAACATACTAAATGGTTGTTTTATGAAAATCTAAAAATGCACAGAGTTTCTGTAAGGGGTAGGATTAGGTGTAGGGTTAGTGTAGGGCAATAGCACATACAGTATAAACACTGTTACGCCTATGGAGAGTCCTCATAAATTACAAAAACCAACGTGTGTGTGTGTATATATAAATACACACTCATGCATTTATAGTTTCAAGAAAAATGTTATGTTTATATATTAAATATGCGTGTATATAATAGAAATTGTACAAGTATAAATATATAAATGTAAATACTAAGGATTTTCACAGTCGAATAGGAATTTTCTGAAAGTCAAATCATATGCTTGGGGACAGGGTAAAATACATTACCAAGAGTCAAATAAGACATTTAACAGTTAGAGTTATTGACATAACTCACTGGGAAAATGTGTAACAGACGATTCAAAGATACAAATGGGGTAAAAAAAATAAAATAATAATAATAAAAATAATAATAATTATATATATTTATTTATTAGTATTAGTATTATTAAAAGATACTTAACATTAAACATTAGCGAAACCCTTAGAATTCACAACTTTTTCAAATTGCTCTTATTATAATGTTATGTCTATGACAGTAATTTGTCTATGACAGTGAATTTGTTTTGTGGACCCCTTCTTCATGCAACAACATGCAGAAAAACAGCAACTAAAATCTAAAAATTAACACCATTATATTAAAACAGTTTTATATATTATGTATTATACATATGCATTCCCAGTCATAGTCATTACAATTATACATTTGTTTATATGGGGGGCAGATGTTAGGGTTTCCCCAATTCCAAAATCCCAATTTTACTCCCAGTTGCTAGGATATGTAACTGTTTATTTACGTTGACCAAGTGTGTGTTTGTACTCTGAGGGGAGAGGCATTGTGTTTATCTATGGAAAAGATACTTTGTGCCTATATAAAGTGACAGAATGTAATGCATGAAGATAAAAATCGGGGGGAAAAATAGATGATACAGGAAGAACATATACAAACCCTTCATAAAACATTGCCTTCCTTACACTGCACTTCACAAGGCATAATGCATACTAACCTTAACTGATACCACTGCACACATTTTGTCAAATGACCTGAACTTCTAAAGATATCACTTGCTTGTTGTATAGGGAGCAATAAACACTATGTAGGGACCCTGTGAATTAGGATGCAGCTATGAATAAACTCCAAATTGTAATGTTAGTTAATGACAATCACATATAATAAAAGCCTTTTCATACAAAACACAAAAAAGTAAAACCTAAAACATTAATATTGCAAGCCTATATTTAGCCGCTGCTGACACCTGAGTGTGTGGCCACCATCTGGATGTGTGTAAACTTTACACGAGCTGGTGAAGGACAGCACCATCAGATCGAGTGGAAAATGACAGCGAGATCAGAGCTGTGAAAGACCGGACAATGATTTATGGGCAAATAAAAAGGTGTAAATATTGTACAGTAATAGGACCCCTATGGACATAGTCAGGACTAAGGTGTGTATATGGGCGTGTTTGTGGAATTGCGGTAACATGACTATGCGAGTATGCATTTACGACTCAAGCTTAATCGTAAACCTTCCATATCATTGCCTGAGCAGGTCAGCATGTGCATGCATGTGAGCTGAAAAAGATACATGTTGCCCTCTGATTTAAACATTAAAATACCAATCGTTTGCAGAGGAGATGTTAAAACTTTGACCTGAACGGTGTGTATTTGTGTGTTTGGAATGGGAGGGGGTTGGGTGGAGGTGTACATACATCATTCCAAATAAAGCCACAGCAACTCTCCCTCGAGTTAATCACTTAAACACATGGGAGAGAGGCTGCCTACACAAACATGCATGAGGGGGAGACTTGAAGCCACAGACCGACATGAAGATTCTACTTATTCCTCTATACTAATGTGCACCAGAAAAGTAACCATTGCATATATATATATATATATATATATATATATTTTTTTTTTTTTTTTTTTTTAATTGAGCAATACTTGAATTGTGAAAAAAAGGAAATAAATAAATAAATAAATATACAAACAACAAAAGCAGGATTCTGGTGTTTTTCAGTCTGTCCACACTAAATGCAAAGCTGTTGTGTGACAAGACAATAACAGCCAATAAGAACAGAGAAAAAAGCTATAACAATTGAACCAGTTGGCAAAATGCCTGCACTTTTGATCAATTTAACCCATCCTTGCTGAATAGAAGTATTAATTTATTTAAATAAATATGAAATAACTTCATGTACATATTTAATTTTATAGAATATTATTAGAATAATAAATAATAATAGCTAAATAATAATACTCAAAACCCATGTTTGTCAGTGAGTCTACATCACTTACACAACCTATGGGAAGAAACAAAATGAAAATTGTGCAACTATCATTCACGATTGTGAAAAGCCAAAACAGCTTAAAGCAAACCATGGAAAGACCTCATACAGGTGTATATGCATTCACAAATATATGAAGCCATTCTTTACGGAGTGAGGACTCAGTCCACAATAAGTTGCCTTTATTTGTCTGTGAACCCTCATGCGTCCTAAGCCAAAATTCCATTGAGACGCTTCAGGCGGCTTCATTTCCTCTCTTCTCCTTTTCTCTCTCCCTCTCATCTCCTCACTATTGTGTTCTGTCATTTATCTATTTTATGGGATTATCAAGGCGCTTCTCCCCTGCCCGCAATTCATTACGCTCCTAACTGCTCACTTAGGTTTATGCCCCTTTAAATCCCCCAACAGATAACCAACCAGCCTCGGTAAACAGATAGAGAGGGAGGGAGAGAGAGAGAGACATGTGGTGGGCACTCATCAGAGAAGGAATTAAGAGATGTCACGCGGCGGTGGACATAGCAGTGAGGAGAGGCAGTTAGTAGCGGTTTTTAACGCGGCTGCCCTCTTTTTCCTCATTAGTAATTCAATTTGCTCTTTATTAGCCACTCTTATCTCCTGCACAGAGTCCCTCTGGCTAACCCCTCCATCACCCGCCCTGTCTTTCCCGCTCACCCCTTCTCTCCACATCCAACCCAAAGAAGCATCACCTGGCTGAAACAAGAAAAAAAAAAAAAACTTCCTATTACAAGATCTTGGTTGGAAGAGACACAGGCAATTTACAGGTATGCAAAAGGAAGGCAGTTTTATGGTAATACTGCTACTCTAATGTGCGCAGAAACAGAGCGCAAGCGATTACAGTGAGATTGTGGATGGGGTGGAGCTGGCTGTAAAAACAGTGATTGCTTTCCATCAGGTTGGGCTTATATTCTCCAGTTCGTTAAAACAATCCAATTTGCAAAGGGATAATTACGCATTAGCTCCTTTTTATCTACTGAGCGAGAGCGCTGGCAGGGTTTGATAGTGTAGCCGTATTCGGCGAGCCACTGCTGCAAATTACCCGCTATCGGCACATGTACACCATCACAGCCCGATTGGGCAATTAATTAACTCCTCCTATCCCCAGCGGATACGGGCCATCACACCCAAACCTACTCCCTTTTAAACCAATCAGCCTGCTGGGAACATGCTGCCCTCTATTGGGGGTGTGCAGTCACAACAAACAGATAATTCATGATCTTTCATTATTAGGAAATGTCAGATGAAGAAATAACTTGCAAGAAGTGAATAAGATCAAATGTTTTAAACCACACTAAAGTCTATTAAAAGACATAAGCTCTCACAAGCAGAGAAGCTGTACATTCAGCAATATTGTCACAGAATATTCTAATAATATTCCATGTATAGTGATGGCTGATAATCGAACGGCTCCCCATTTTGGATCAGATTGTAACACCCAACAGACCTGAGACAGTGTATTGCAATGTTTAATTTTTGACGAGAATAAAAATAAGGCTTGAGAGACAGAAGTAGAGGGTTTTAGATGGGTTGTACTGTTGTTTAACAGCATACCAATTGTTCAACTAATAAATTGTCATTCTGAAAAAAAGCATCATAGCTTAGTAAATTACCAGACTTTTACTCTGTTTCAAACACAAAAATGTCAAAGAGAAATGTATGCTTTGTTGATAGAAGAGGTCTGAAAAATTAAAGCAACTTAAAAAACATATTTGATATTCCTCCAATTGGAAAGCATCTATGGAACCCTGTCACTCATTAAAAAGAAACAAAGGTTGACGTTTTATCTTACAATTAAAAGGCATAAAGTCACAATTGCAACAATGAAGTCAGAATTGTGAGATATAAACTCAACAATATCGAGTTTAGATCTCACGATTCCGACTTTATGAGTTTATAAGTCAGAATTACACATACTGTAATACTCACAAATCCAATTCCAAAGAAGACAAACTTGATATTTTCTCCAAACTGGGTGTTTATACTTCACAATTCTGATGTCGAATTCACTGCACAATTTAAGCCCTAATTTTCACTCGCAAAAAGATTTTGCTAAATAAACACCCAAAAACGGAGGCAAATTGATGCACATTCATGCAAGTGTCAGTCACGCAGTGTGAGTTTTCAAAGACATGATCTGAGAAAATCTCTGATGTGTCGCTGACGCCTGTGAAATATTTGGCATGCTTTCTGGTTTGAAAGAGTGAAATGTCAAATGACTGAAAATTAAAGCAGCAATGTCCTACAGCCAGTGAGAGAGCAAGATACAGGTCATCGTAAATTTTGGGGAGGACACTTTTCAGTTTTTGGACAAGACAGATTTGTCAGCGAATCTTCCCATTGTAAAGTCATGCTATGTGAAACCTCCTGTCATTGATCCATTGTGCATAGTGAATAGCAGCAACTGAATGATACCACAAATAGTCGTACAGTGTGAAAACAAATGGTGATGTAAGTTCACTTGCAGTGTGAATTTGGCATTAGCAACTCGCAATTGCTAGAAAACTTGCATTTCAGAGAAAACATCATAGTAAATGTAAATGTGCAATTAAGAGAAAAAAAATCTGAATTACGAGATAAAAAGTTGAAAAAAAAAAAAAAAAGTTTTTTTACATTTGTGATTCAGTGACGGAAACAAGCTTACATAGGAATCATGATCTGAAACAAAAAAACTGTCTGTGCCCATCTTGCACTATGCAATTTTCTGTAAACTCTGTCAACTATGACTGCCCAGAATCTGAAACAAGACAAAAATCTGGGCAAAATTTACAGTGTGTAAGAAATAACAATACAAAATATGTAAGAATAGTTAAAAGTGTAAATAAATTATTGCAGTGTACACAATTGCTGAAAATATTAGGACAAAAATATGGGCCTTATAGATGCAAAAGGTTACATTTAACTAATATAATAATAAAATGGGAGAAAAATAAAAGTTTAAAATTGCAGGGTTGGGCTACGACATTAGGTTACTCTATGTACCAATGATCTAGTCAGTACAGCCAAGTCTCTGAGACTGACAGGAAAATTTCCATGCTTTCATCTACAGTAAGACTTTATTTTCATGACAGTTCCCAGTGTACCCAATGTGTTTCCATGGGAACATAAAGCCCACCTCAACCTCTCTCCAAAGAATACAAACAAAGCAGCGATAATTAATTTTCCAGAGACTGTTTTGTGTTGAATACTAATTAAACCAATTAGTCACAGAGGGGGTAAAACAATCAGTTCATTTAAAAAGGCAGAGGTAGAGTTGCATTGTGTTTTGAGAGTTGCAAAGCATTTTGTGAATGTGCAGTCATAGTAACTGACCTGATCTTGAGGTCCCAAGTGAGGTGGAGGTGAGAGAGAGACGGCGGAGCTTGTGTCTGCCAAACGAAACCAGCACTTTTGACTGTGCACGCCTGGCATTGGTTGGAGTCTTCACCTGTGCATGTGTTCGTCTCTGCAAAGAATACCGGCTCCTTACAGTCTGCAGAATGGGGCTGTATTTTCTCTCTAAGGAGGGACTGTATATAGACATACAAAAAACACACATGAAATGTTGTATGAATTTCTTTAAAAAATGTTTTGGTTTTTTTTTTATTTTAGCATGTAAAATGCTAAGTAAAAAAAACTAAATGTTTGCTTTGTTTCATTTAAATCAGGGGTGGGCAACTTCGTTCCTGGAGGGCCGGTGTCCTGCAGAGTTTAGCTCCAACCCTAATCAAACACACCTGCCTGTAACTTTCTAGTGATCT
>JAUCMS010000105.1:11557379-11570281 GCA_032357445.1 Enteromius radiatus
CATACAAATATATTATGTAAAGAAAAACTTTTATTTTGGATGCGATTAATCACGATTAATCGTTTGACATCCCTAATATTAGCTATTCAGCAGCTACTAAAACATCATATAGAATATAATATTAAACACACCGAATGTAAATAACAGATAAACGTTTATTTCACTTTGGTTGTCATTTTCGCCCATAGACTTGATATCCCTGAACCTGCTCCGTTACAGCAATCAACAAAGAGCCAATACCAACAACGAGGAACAATTGAAATAAACAAACTGCTGTAAGTCAGAAATCACAAGCATATAACGTAAACATCCTAAAATTAGTAAACACCTTAGCTTTAGGGAATAACGGTTACGTCAGCCACGGTGTTACGGAATACTTCTTTCACAAAGTGAAATAACGAACGTAACGTTAGATTTTTGAAAAAGGCTTAAACCACTGCTGAATTCCGCTATAATATCACCATATATATAAAGCTGTTACACTTACTTTGCAATTCCTCTATTTCCCTTTTTAGAGCTTCACGTTCAGCCATCTTCACACCAAAACACAGATGTCATAAAACCGCGACGACGCCTGTGATTACGTTTTACAGACAACATCCAATCACAACAGGCCTCTCAACAGATGATTCTGAAGTTTTGCTTATGAGGTGAGCTACGCCTGCTTGCTTGTTCGAAACTTGATAGACCGACAGCAGTTATGTCTGGAAAGTAGTTTCATTTCAAATAACATTATAAAGTTAAATAATCACATCATCTTTATTCTAACAATCTCTTAAGTTTATATATTTTGAGGAAGGCTGGCAGTTTTTTTCATTCTAACAGTTTCGTTTTGGGTTACAGAAATCGAAAGTACTAACGTTACTGACAAAGGTACGTAATGACCATAATTAGATCGAATGTTTACTGTTTAATTGGGAATTATTAATTTTATGAAGTCGCTTGAGAGGGGAAGTTATCTTATTTTAAAAGTTGTATTCCAGGATTACAGGTCAAACTAATAAACTAATGATAGCATACACACGTTACTACCGGTAACTGTTGACTGTTTAAGCAGCTCTTTCTATCTACCAGCGCAGTTGTTTTAAATTGTTTACGTTTTTAACTTGAAGGTATTTAAATGACAAAGAAGAGGAATATGCATTACTCTGAGGAAGTGAGCAAGTAACATAACTCCAGTGCTATAGGCCCATGCCCACACTGGAAACACTGAAACTGAAAACCTGCCCTACTTCAGTTTTCCAAGTGACCTTTTCAAGAAATGGATTCAGCTGACAACAAATTATACTTCATCATAACTGCAAAACCACCTTCACCCCATGGAAACATAAATGCTGGTGAAATATGTTTCATAGATAAACAACAATTTTATTCTAGGCAAAAGAGAAACGACACAAACATTGTACCTGTAGTTCGGATTGGCCATGTGTACGATGAAAACCTTGATAAAGTTCTCCTAGAGCCATTGTCACGCAGATCGGCACAATTACTGCTGGCTCTTGAATCCAATGAAATGCGACTGTTGGCACTGAAAGATCCTGAAGCGTTAGAGAAAGCTTCAAATCTGTCTGAAAGTTGTCAGGTTCACGTTGAATATAAAGGACAATGGCTCAAAGGTGTGATTCGATACATTGGCAGTCTCCCATGGTATAATTCTGATCCTATAACAGGAGTCTTCTTTGGAGTGGAACTGCAGGTGAGTAACCTATTTATGTGAACAAGAATGTGTCTGTAGTGTTGTTGAACAGAAAACAGATATATTATTACAAACAATATTTACATGGTCATAAAATAAGTCCTACATTCTCTTCTGTTCTTAGGGGGAAGATAAAGGGAAAGGCCAAAATGATGGTTCCTACAACTACAAAACATTATTCCAGTGTCCTAAAAACTCAGGCATTTTTGCCCCTTATACAAGAATCAAACCAGTGGATCATAAGCCTACAGCACCGCCACTATCAACTCAATCTTTCCTGTCTATGACTTCTACTGAGCCTCTCAAAGCTGGAGACAGAGTAACCTTTTTTGGTGACAAAAACAATGCTCACCATGGCATGGTTATGGATATAAGGGACCAGCAAAATGGCAAAATGGTTCTTATATCTACTGTGAGTGCAGACTTCTAAGCAGAAATTATTTTTGAACTCACTGCGGTATTTAGTCTTTAAGACTTTCTTTGTTTAGTCAAAGAGTTTGGAATGGCATACAGATTAGTAAATAATGACATACATTCTATTTTTCAGTGAACTGTTTTGTCACATTCTCTATGAACACTTTCATTAGATATATAGACAAAAACAAAATCGACTTGGTTGGACAATAGCAAAACGTCCAAAAAGGAAAGATTCATTACTGGTAAATACTAGTCCCAGAATAAATTCTGTCTCTTAGGGTATATTTACACTATAACGATTTGCTAAAGTTTTTCTTAGCATTTTTGCAATTGATGACAACACTGTCAAAACAATTCCCCTTCACACAGGTTCATGAAAATAACATAATGCTGTATTATGTCTATGCCAGGCCAGTAGTTGGTGATGTCACTTTGTAAAGAAACACTATGCAAACATGTAATACGTGTGTAACATCACTGTTTTCACAAATTCATGTTTTTGTAGTTTACACTGAGACTGTTTTTAAGCTGTTCAGGCCCTCAACATGCTGTAATTGTGTAAACAAATGGCTAAAATGCGTTAAATGTTTTAAATATTGTGTTGTGTAAATACCCTCTTGAATAAGGGAAATTATTGTAGAACAGCAGCATGAAAATAGCTCTAAATTACTCAACTAAATGTAAATGAAAAGAAACTACAGATTATATTAAGTAAGAATAATTTTCTAAAATATTCCTCTTCTCAGGATAAGGATGAAGAAGGGAAGCAAGGAGGAGAGATAATGATTCCACTGGATTGTGTTATTAAAGAGGAGCTATTAAATAAAGGTAACATATGCATGTGTTGCCGGAGGTTTTATGTGCACTTATAGAATAGAAAAACACACCTTATAAATGTTTGGCCATATACACTCATGCAAACTATAATTTCTATCCTTTCAATGTAATGGAGTTACTTCTGTAATATACTTTTTTTTTCTTCTTTTGACCAGATGCAACTGAAAAAATGGACACTTCTCAGGGCCCAGGGATGGGGGCCATTACTGATTCTGATGAAATTACTATTGACTCGCTGGTGCAGTTTCTGGGAAAAACACTAGTGTATGGAATTGTCCGCTGGATTGGATATTTACCTGATAAATCTGACAAAATTGCTGGACTGGAACTGGTATGTTTTCGTCTTTCAAAAATTCCTGTAGTTCTGAAATCTAATAAAAACTACAAGCCAATTTCACCATTTGTTACCTAATTTTAAAGGCTGTAATATATGTTCATTTTTTTCTTAGGAGGACAGCAGTGCTGGCGTGACTGATGGAACATATAAAGGAAAACGGTACTTTAAATGTCCTTCTCATTGTGGTTTATTTGTGAAACTGTCATCTTGTCGGCCTGATGATCGCTTCTCTGGTGTAAAGAAGAAGGTGTTCAATGGACTTTCTGGTAAGACCTAAAGATATTGTTACATTTTTGTGATATTACAGTGTACTGTGCTTAAAGTGGGAGTGTCAGGTATTTATTAGCAGAAAGTGAAATTTTATTATGTGGAAATTGCACAAGGTTTCTTGTATGCCTCATTATTCTTCTCTGTGACAGATAATGATGAGGCAATTGTATCTGAAGAACAGGAGAATGTTCCACCTATTAGAGCAGAAGATGTGTCAAACCGATTGATTGGTAAGATGAAAGGCATTCAGGGTCACTGCAACTCCTGTTATATGGACTCTGCCCTGTTCAGGTAAGAACTCATGTTAGACATGGTTTACACTCAGGACTAAAATCAGTTTAATAATATGGCATGATCTAATTTTTTGTTGTTTGTTTGTTTTGTTTATCCAGTGTGTTTTCCTGTTCATCAGTTCTGGATTCTCTGCTTTTTAAGTCTACAGAACATGAAACCATTCAAAAAATTCTGCTAAAGAACATTGTCAACCCTCTCCGCAAGTGAGACTTTGGCCTGCATTTGGCTTTGTATTGATATAATTTTTACCTTGTAGAATTACAATTTAAAAGTCATGCTAAACAGAAATTTCAATAACACTTATGGTACATATATACATATAGGAGAGCTTGTATAACCTAATTTTCTCTCCTAATTTACAGACAAGGTTTTGTATCAGAGCGCAGTGTGATGAATCTTAGGAAACAATTGCAAAAACGGGAACACTGCCCCACTTACACCACAGATGAGAAGGGTAAACTGTCTTATTGATGTTATAGCCATATTCAGCTTTGTTAATGATGTCAAATTTCAAACAGAATTTTGAAGGAACTTTACATTTCTCATCAAATCATCAAAATGCAGATCCAAAATATCCCACAGCTGTTTCCACAAATTATTTATATCTCATTATCTATAAAAGATCTCTTGGCTGTTTTCTTGAATTACACTAAGCATAGTGTTTTTCCTGGTGTTTGTAGATCCAGAGGAGTTCCTCTCTCTCATCATGCAGGAGATTCTCTCTCTGGATCCACCACTCATACTCAGGTAGAGAGATTTTTCATTGTTTTTATGTCAGTAGACACAGGAATCATCAGGAATTGAGCTCCATAATTTCATTGTTTATTCTTAGTAAGGAGGAAGTACCAAATAATTTATCCCAACTACTACACCATTTAACACATACAGTACACATATCTTTTTTTAAAGTTGCAAACTCGATTGACATCTAAGAAACTAACCAAAACTGATCATCAGGAAAATTATTCTGTTATAGGTTTGTTTTTGTTTTTGTTTTTTCGAAAAATGACCTATTTCTTTCTGCTGAATATGCCTTGGAATTTTAATGTAATGTAATGCCTTCTTTAAGTTTTTCGGAGTTTATGCATTAATATATGTGTTTATCACTTCATCTGCCTTTAGCAGCCAATCAGGAAGCACACAAAAAATGCAAAGCTGTTACTACTACCAAATATTTATGGATTATAACCACCATTTAGTCCTGCCGACGGTTCAACAGCTGCTGGAACATTCATTTTACAGCAACGGTCTTAAACTAGCAGAGGTATTATTTTGGTTAGACATTCCATGATTGACCTGCAGATGGTACTGTCTCTCTTTACTTAAATATTTCTGTTGTGCCTCAAATGAATATACATCCTGTATGTGGTTTTATTAATATCATGAAATGGATTCATAATATAGATCATTGTACAAATTATTGTGTGATCTAGCTCTTTTTTTCTCTATGCCTCCAGGTTCCTGCCTGTCTAATTCTTACTATGCCTCGCTCAGGGAAGAGTTTCAAAATGTTTCCGAAAATCATTCCTTCTACAGAACTGGACATCACAGGTCTTCTCGCGGAGGGTAAATTGCCCTTAACATCTATACAAATATAAATGTCTTGGGGTCTTCCAAGTAATGTGCTTCCATCCTCCTGTGTGTTCTGTTAAGTCACCTGAGGTGTGTGATATATTTACTTGCTCATTAGGTCCTCAGCAGTGTGTGTTGTGTGGTCAGCTAGCAAATCAGGAGTGTGCTGAGTGCTTCAGAGACACAGTGTTTAGTGATACAGGATTCAAATATTTCTGTCTGAAATGTTCCACTCAGGTAGGGTGTTAAATATGCATTCTGCATTTACCAGAATATTCTATATAAATGTATAATACATACAGTAAATGCAGTCCTTTCTTTATTATTATAGGCTATAATATTATTAAACTAATTATTAAAAGAGATTTTATACATTAAAGTAAATCATGTACTTTATATATAGTAAATCATAAACTTCTTTATATATTTTCTACATATTAATGCAACATAATATGTTAAACAACCTTGAAACTGATTTGTTTTTGTAGGTTCACTCTCACCAGCAGCGTCAATGCCACAAACCCAGCACCCTGCTTCTTCCTCAGGGCTTCTCTTACTCACAGAGTTCAGGGTCTGATCACCGCACTCCTCCACGGGAGAAACTCGAGCTGTTTGCTGTGCTGTGTATAGAGACCAGCCACTATGTCTCTTTCGTCAAATATGGACCTCAGGATACTGACTGGATCTTCTTTGATAGTATGGCAGACCGCGTTGGTAAGTACAGTACAGTTCGTGCTTGGTTTGAGTTTTCATGTCACTCCAAACCTGTAAGACCTTTGTTCATCTTCAGAAAACAAATTAAGGTATTTTTGATGCATTCCGAGAGCTCTCTGACCCTTCCATACACAGCAAGGATCCTTACAAGATCAAGGCTAAATGATACAAAAAATCTACCTGACATCAGTGCTTCAACCATAATTTTATGAAGCTACGAGAATTCTTTGTGCGCAACAAAAAAATAACAATTTATTCAACAATTAATCAACAATGTATGCTGTTCTGTGTCACAGCACCGTTGTATGCTGTATGCTGAGAAGACGAATTGTCGAAATAAAGCCGTTTTTGTTTTCTTTGCACAAAAAAAAAAAATAGATTCATAACATGGTTGAACCACTGATGTCACATGGGTTATTTTAACGATCTCCTCGCTACGTTTCTGAGCCTTGATCGTGTAAGGATTCTTGCTGACTGTCGGAGGGTCAGAGAGCTCTCAGAATGCATCAAATGTATCTTAATTTGTGTTCCGAAGATGAAAGAAGGTCTTACAAGTTTGGAACAATTTGAGGGTTAACTCTGGGTTTGAACATGTAGATCATCCACTTTCCTGTTTTTAGGTGAAAGTGATGGCTATAATATCCCAGAAGTACGTGCATGTCCCGAGGTTGGCCAGTACCTACATATGCCTCTGGCTCAGCTAGCCAATCAAGTGCCTCGAGAGATGGAAGGTGTGGCGAAGCGACTCTTCTGCGATGGTTACATGTACCTTTATCAGAGCAAGACCATGTCTCTATATAGATGATTAAATCAATGCGTATATGCCATAAAGTGAGAATGCGCAATCTGATTATCTATGAATATGCTTTGTAATTGATTCTAACAATGATATGTTAATTGCGATACTGTATGCTTCTGCTCCATATTTGAGCATTTATCAGTCAAATATTTACACTTTCTTTTTGGAATTATTTACTTTCTGTATGGAGTTCCCATACTGGATTGCCTGGGTGGGCGGTACACACTCTTTGAAACATGCTGGAAGAAGATGATGCAGCTGATATCCTTTAAGTGATTTAGACTTGAATAAAAGTACACAAATTTTCAAAGTATGTGTGCAGGAAATAATATATATATATATTCTGATCTTACCAAAATGGGCAGAGTTTTTATATTTTCTTTTCAAATGCGTATTGCTGACCTACTGTAGCTTGCTGCCTAATTCATGTTTATAGAAAAGGGAGTCAAGACATTTTTGCTAACATTTAACGGACAAGATAAAGGTTTTGTTTCTATAAAACATGAAGTTGATGACTTGCAGAATTCCAATTGCAGTTTTCAATTTGTATTGGTTCTTGAGGTTCTGTATGAAGCTTTCTGGCTACTGACTAACATTGTGAGTAATACTGTATGGAATAATCTCTGTCACAAATTACCTGTCAAAATATTTGGATTTTTGAATTTGTTTGTTTTAGTCTATTTGGTTTAATTCCAGTGAAAAATATCAACCAAAAAAATAAAAATGTATTGACAGGAATTACATCCTCTGTTTTTTTTTTTTTTCTCTGTGTGCTTGTGTGAGAGCCTTAGATCTCAAGTCATTACATTCCTCCCCTGAACAAACACAGGTAAACCTGGATGAGGCTTTACGTGTTTGTATATGTATGTATTATGTATTATATCTAAAAGATGAAAAGTTAATATTATATGTATAATTCTTATATGTGCTTCCTTTCTCTTTTACAGTGTCTTTCGATGAAAACTCTTCCCTTTTTTCTTTCATATCCATGCTGTCATTGCGAGTCCTCTTGACTTGATTTAGAATAAAGAGAATGTGTGAATACACAGCCAACACATTGAATTCACAAAGCACTGTCAAAAACACAGGAAAGAGCAGACCTGTGATCAGCAAGCACTGCTTTACAGGCACAGGAAATGTACTAATGCCTGACTCTAAATCAATAAAGCGCTGCCTGCGTGATGATCTTATTATGCAGACGGAGCTCTGTGTGGGAGGAGTCGATGTCAACTGATTTCACCTGACAAATCTGATCGATCAGTTAAATAGGATTACCTGTTAAGAATAGTGCCAGGATATGAAAATTTTCCAATTTGTGCCATCAGTTCATTACATTAAATGCATGTGTTGTGACATACATTGGCTTAATTGAATCAGAAGGACTTTTACACACAATTGGTCTTTAAAAATATACTTTTAAAACTTTAAAGCATAACGGAGAGCACTGGTCCCTGGTGCTTAACATTTTCAGTGTTAAAAACGCACTAAACTGAGTAAAACATAGTATGGACATCACACAATGTGCATATTTCTCTGGAAGTACAACCCCAAGAATGGAATAAAATGTCAGGTTTTCAAACATAGATGAGGACAAAGAGGCCACACTTACAGACTGGAGCTTTAACATTAAATTTATTGCATCAAAAGCTGGAACTTGGTCTCAGCTTCTAATGACTCAAAAAAGGCAGGAAGGTTTTGGCCAGAATTGCAATGAGACTAGATGCCACAATATAGTGCCACAATACAAACAGCTATCTGTACAAAATCTGTGATAAAGTTAACAACCTGATATAAACCACAACATGCTGAATACAAGTCCCTTATTATTCACCAAGGCACTGTTGTGATGTGAGAGTCAGAATCAAGGAGGTCTATTCAGAGGTTGCATAACAGGTTATATAGAGAATGCAATCATTAATGACATTTTCTACACTGCACAGCTGCTATGTGCAAATACTGATGTGCACAGTGTTGCTTCAGACAATGGCTGCGGTGTTGGTGTAATTGAGAGGGTTAGACACAGAAACAGGATCTTGCCTTTTTACTGTGTCAACAGCTTGGGAATAACTGTGTGTGTGTAGGAGGAGGTATGAGCAGGTGTGTTGTGCATCTTTACTTGTTTCTCATTGATCGATTCCTTGCATTCCATCTTTTTATCCCAATCAGTCACAGTAGAGGAAATATTCTGAATCTGTTTTTAGGTAGTCGACAACAGAATGATACATTCAAAATAAAAAATAATCAGTACTAACATTTAAAAAAAAATATGAATAAAAACAACCATTGGCTTGTTAATATTAAATATATTCTGTATGTGTAATATATTATATATCCTATATACAGTACATGTGGTATAATTCTTATTTAAATATCAAATTACATTTACAAAAAAATTAATTAAAATTAAAGTGCTGTTTAATGCAGCGTTTGGATTTTGTTTTTCTCAGTAGGTTCTACATCCACCCCCACTTCACTGTCATTCATTTTGTAGTAAAGCATCTGCTTTTGAATACAATGTAATTTTACCAAACTATAAAAAGAGTCAAGAAAATCTGAGTTATTTGAATTCCATAAATGTCAATCAGCATCTTTTTTACTATTTACTACTCAATACAGCAGATTTAAAAAGAATGCAATATTAAAAAGACTGCTCAGTTATTAATCAGAAAGACAAGGAAATCTGTTCCATGGGAATTTTTATGTGGTATAAGACAGAGAGGTTGACAGCAAAACAATTATAAAAGAACACCTACACCAATTATACAATAAGTGCTTCTTCTTCCATCTAAACAATCTTGCAAAGCTTGACATTTGATGGTTTCTCTGGATTATCAAAGATTTAGTAGTTTGCTTTCTACATTATATAGTTTATATTTACTTTGCTTTTGTATGTATCCAACTTGTTTATACAAATGTCACTGCTACTCCACAGGAACGTATCATTTATGGACAATTACCTTCTGTTACCATGACACCATCGGCACTTCAGGCATAAAACGTCATTGATGTCCTCGTGTTCTTTCAGGCATGCATCTAATAATTAAACAAGATATAATTATACATTTTCCTAGTGAATGGCTTAATACTGTACAAATTAATTTATATTTTAGTTTGCTGGTGTTAAATGCATGTATTATTATACAGTATTTTTTATTGTTCTTGATTTTGTACTGTTTTTTGAAGCACACGCCTGTGTCCTTTAAGTTCTCCAGCTAAAATGTGTGAGTGTGAATGTCAGGAGTGCATGTATGTGAGTCTGTATTACAGGAATCAAATTAGTGAACTAATAGGAGGTAGTGGCCCTTCTAATGTCACAGCCGTGTGGTCCACCTCATAACACCTTTCGTTACACCTTTCTGTGAAATTAAGCTCTTTCAAAGATTCAGTAAATGCATGCTGCTCAGTGGCATATAGGATATTAATATCAAGTTGATGTTAAATTGTGTGCAATTGCAACATATTTGTCTTAAAAATTAAACAAAAAATGTATATGCACTTACCCACAATGTATTTTGAGATTGTCCCGCCATTAGAAGTATATCAGATTTTGTTTCCAGTAAAAGTCTGCATAAAGTCTTATATTGTATATACAGCAATCTCCCTGAGCACAGCAGAGGTCACTCATTTTGCTGAGATAACTAATGGACATCAAACACATTCCCCATTAATGTGCATAAAGAATAACTCCACAGATGAAGGAAGATGAAAGTCAAGAGACTGATAAAAGGAGCACATGCATCGGTTTGTTGCACACATCCCAATAAATGCTGACACTTTCCAACTGAAAAGTGCTGATTTGATGGTAATAGCATATTAGTGCATGTTTGAACTGTTAACAAAGTGAGAGATTTGAGAAGGTCTTGGTTTTTATAGGTGGCACATTCCACATATTGTTTTCTAGATTCTGAAAATGACTTCAACTTGACAATGATGAGAACAGGTCAAGGACACCAATGGAAGAGATGTTACTGTTGGTTAGTATGCTTTTTAGAGTCCAAATGTACATTATTCTCAATTTAGGAGGTTAATGAAGCCTCCAGAGCGCTGCAGATGCCTTTTTTGCAACAAAGATGGATTGACTCATTGGTTTCTCAAAAAGCTTAACTCAAAATGTGAAGAATACTAATAAAATCTGTTTTCTACTCTTTAAGTAAGGGCATCATTAGATTTGTAGCCTTGACAGAGCACCGCTGTATAAGACATCTACTTAAAATATGACTGAGTTGTTCAGATAGCTTCCTATCTGCAATTAATTTAATTATCTTCTCTGAGATGTTTGTCATCTTTTACGGGAAACAACATCTTTACTCTGTCCTGGTCCACCAAATCTCTGCTGTGTCCCACATATAATTGATACAAGAGTGCTACAAACCATTGTATTACAGTTCAGATTTTAAATGATAATTGAACTATCCCTTTAACATGTAAAAACGTACATATACCAACCAAGCAAACAACAACAGACAACAAAGGACATTAAAAGTCACACTACAAAATCACAGAAAAAGGAAATTGCAATCAATTTTAGAATAAATAAAGCATGAACTGCAGTTAAAAATGTTTAAAGAGCTTTGGAATTGTGTGAAAATTATTCATCCACATTCAAACTGAATGGAGAGTGAAAATGTTGTAAAAACAGACTGATAAGAATAAATCAAATCTGCTTTCAAACCCAGCAACACAACTGTAGCTGTATAGCTTTACAAGACCAACACTGCTTTAACAAAAAAGCAAAGCAGCAAGGTTTTTTACCTCGAAGCAAAAATTGCCAAAATGTTCTCAGAAAGCTTTTGCATTACTTTTCATACACAGAATGATAGTGTTAGAGGGTAATTTTTCATAATGGATAAAAAAGAAGTACAAGTAGATAGAATATAAAGAGAATTTGGGATGGCACTATAATGCGCTATTCAACACTATTCAACATCTGAAGTAGTGAATTTAGGTGAAGAGGTGCAGGGCCAAGGCAAACATCAATGCCTTGAATTTTACACAAGCAGCTACTGATAACCAGTGCAAACTGATGAACAGAGGTGTGATATACAATCTGTTTTAACTGTTAATTGGGTCATTTGATGCAATTTCAAGTATTCCTTTCTTTTTGGAGTGTTACAAGCTGTTTGTGCATAGATAAGATCCCTAAAGTTGCAAACAGTAAAGTTTCAAAACCAAAGAGATATTATAGCAAACCTAGCTGGATTGTGAAATTGTGATAAAGTGAGAGGTTTGCTGAAACCAAACTTAAGTTGAAGGTGATGGTCCTTCATTCAAGAAATGTATCTTAGGATGCATCATCAGGATCGAATGAGAGGTAAAATTGGGTGTCTTTAGCATAGGAGTGATATAAAAAGCTATGTTGCTGAATGACAGAACCTAGATAGATATCATGTAAAAGAGAAGAAAAGTGGTCCATAAACTGAGCCCTGAGGTACACCTGTAGCTAGATGTTCTTTCCAAGAAACATTGAAGGACATATTTGAGAGCTAAGACTCAAACCACTGAAGTGCAGTTCCTGACATACCCTTACATACTGGGTATAAACTGCTCACCCCCAAGCCAAGCTAGGTGTTTATCCACGAGAGCGGCAAGTTCCGGCTTCTTGGCTGACTCGATGTATGACGCAACGTATATCATACTTCACGAATTCGCACTTCTTCATTAACTTAAATAAGCAAATTTGGCGTGCTGTCCGGGGAGCAAGCCGGGAGCTTGTCAGACCCCGAGCCCTGCTGATAGTAACCCTAGCGAGGGCAGAGTTCGGAGCGCGGCTCGGTCCCGTTCGCCCCCCCTATGAAGGTGCGAAGAAAAAGGCAGAGAAGGGGAGGACAGCAGGACGAATCATGCGAAACTAGATATCGAGATGAGTGAGGCGCTGGTATTTATGCCGAAGCGGATAATTAGGAATTAATAATAGGCTAGAGGGTGATGATACTAATGAGCGTAAGTGGGTACTGGCTGTGCAGACA
>JAUCMS010000105.1:11591266-11633460 GCA_032357445.1 Enteromius radiatus
ATATATGCACCTTAAATATAGTAAATTGCTCTAATCCCAAAATAAGATGACCTGCTTTTAATATCAGCTATGTCAAAAAAAAAAAATCTGCATTTGTAGGGTCTCAGTCTAATGTTGGCATTTCATATCTAATAGTCATTTTTGCATTGTGCGCAGTCATTCCCTGCCTACAATATCCCATAGTCCTTTGCATGTAGCTCACCAGGTGGTAGCATTAAAATAATTTTTTTTATGAAGAAATCATTTGAAATAATAATGACTTTTTAAACATTATTTATATTTGCTTGGTTCTGGGCATTTCTCATTTACTGCACTTGAGGTTGTGGCACAAATAACAAACAACGGAATGTTATTTCATCATAAATTTTTAATTCATTTTGCAGCTCAATATCATTGGATAAATATAAAAGCCGTTTATCCATGATATTGCAGATCGCTGAGAGTATTTTTGTCTCCTTCCAGCCTTATACTTTCATACATGATTAATGAAACCTGTAGGTTTAGAATTAAGATTAATAACCAAAAATCCAGCAAGCTTGTGGATAAAGTTTTTTTTTTTTTTTTTTTTTTGAAGAATGTTTTATATGGACTTCTTTGTGTTCTAGCTTTTTAATGTAACATTATTGCATCCAGGCAAAGCCTTTGTGCTACAACAAGCAAAATAAATATCCATGTGACTTGTTTACAAAATAAATTTGTCACATCAAAACAATGGAACAATTTATTTAAGAATAGATTCATGAACAGTCTACACAGAAATGTGCGCTTGTCTGTAAAGAATAAACCTCAAGGAAGTGCACAAATCAAGATGAGAAGACTTGACCTTTTGTTAAATCTCTTGATAAAATACTGATATTTCTCTGAAAATAATAACTTTTATTTTTTACTCTATTTTTGTCCCTATGTTCTAGACTTCATATTATTCCAATTTCAGGCAGGTGTACACTGCAGGTTACGCTACCTCTCTGGTTTCCCTCATCTCTGCCATCTTTGTGTTTACAGCCTTCAGGTACATTAAAAATCACACAAATTTCCTTCAGGTACATTAAAAATCTCACAAATTTCCTTCAGGTACATTAAAAATCTCACAAATTTTAAGAGGTTTGTGACAATTTGTTGAATAATTTGACATTCTATTTTACTCTGCCCAAAACAGGAAGTTCCACTGCACAAGAAACTACATTCACATCAATCTCTTTGCCTCCTTCATCCTCCGAGCCAGTGCGGTCTTCATCAAAGATGCAGTTCTCTTTGCTGACAATCTGGACCACTGCTTCATGTCAACAGTGAGGCTCAGCAGCTGTCACAGGCTCACGCTCAATTTTTTTATTGAT
Source organism: Enteromius radiatus (assembly GCA_032357445.1). Taxonomy (NCBI): domain Eukaryota; kingdom Metazoa; phylum Chordata; class Actinopteri; order Cypriniformes; family Cyprinidae; genus Enteromius; species Enteromius radiatus. The sequence goes on from JAUCMS010000105.1 coordinate 11,592,601, forward strand.
GTCATTCAATAAGATAAGGCTCATGTTCCCAATCAGCCTTGTGGTCAAGAAACATATTAGGTCACAATGTAGCATCTATCTGAAACGATAAAGAAATTTCTAAGCTTTATGCCAGTTTGTAACAGCATATTGACACTAGCTTCACATTTTCTGCGTCCACTTTTCCACCCGTCTCAGTATCAGTCAACTCATCTGTGCCTTAAAGGCACACTTTTTAAGATCTGCCTCCACTAGAACTCACAAACACCTTCTTTGAAGTACAAAAACCATTTCTTACATAGCTAACACTCTTCTTCCCACCTCTCTGTGATGGTATTTGAGCTGTTTCTTATCAGCAGTACTTAATTTATTCACCCTAAAATTATACTGTTAAAACATCTAAGCACTGCAACAATACTTTCATTAAAATTCGCTACATGCTGTAGTAACTGCCACTCAGACAATGTGTACTTTTATATCTTTTTTTTTTTGTCCTCTAAGGATGTACAGTACATTGTGATAGAACAGTTCTAGCACTAATACTGAATTCTGAATGTTTTCTCTTCAGACCTCTTGCAAGGCGGCAGTAGCTTTCTTCCAGTTCAGTATCCTGACTAACTACTTCTGGCTGCTGGTGGAGGGAATGTATCTACAGACTCTTCTAGCTCTAACGTTTGTATCACAAAAGAAGTATTTTTGGTGGTACATACTTATTGGCTGGGGTAAGCATGGGTACTGTAATAGACACTTGTCACATAATAAACAATATTATGAAATATTGCTACTTTACACTACAGTTAATTGTTAACAGGTTTTAACATGTAATAAGTAATATTGCCTTTTACAAAAAAAATAATAATAAATCTGATTTCAATAATAATAACACCAATCAGCATATTAAAATGGTTTCTGAAGGATAATCTGACACTGTAGACTGAAGTAATGGTGTAACATAGAGTGTAGTGTAGTATATGATAGTGTGACCTTGTTGCTGTATTATGTTCCATTGGTGACACCTGTAGGCATGAGATGGAAAATAGATTTCAATAGATCCCAGTATTATCCTAGTTAAAAATATATTTTGCATTAAATAAATGTATTTCAGTATATTACAAGATACATTTACATACTGTAAATTGTATTTGTTCAGTTCTGCTCTCTGTATCCTGTAGGTATACCAACACTAATACTCACCATCTGGGTTCTAGTCAGGAATTTTTTCGATAACAGGTGGTAAGTTCAGATTGTTCTAGACTCTGAAAAATACATTTCCCACTGTTTGCAAAGGTGCATAAATCATATGCCCATGTTGCAGGTGCTGGGATGACACAGACGTTGCTTACTTTTGGTGGATTATCAAAGGACCAATCACAGTGTCTCTCCTGGTAAAGCTGATTTGATCAAATATATAAGACCACATGTAATGGAAAACACTGGTTGCAATAGAATTGTGAAATATATATATACAGTATTATGAATTTTTCATGTGCCATGGTTGTGAAATATCAAAAGAATTTTCTAACATATAAAATAGAATATAAAAATTAAATGCTACATTTTTCCCCCCCTAGTCATTTTGTTTGTATATTTCTGAATATAACTATCTTATATCCACACTATGTTGATGTGTAAGTTTCAGTATATGAGCTGTTTCATTTTTTTATACATATAGATCAATTTCTTCATCTTCATAAATGTGATCCGGATTCTTGTGCAGAAGTTGAAGTCTCCAGGAATGGGTGGCAGTGATACCAATCACTTCATGTAAGGAATATAAAGCACACTCAAAACAAAGGCAGCAGTTCATCTAAAAATGTTTCATTCACAGACTTGTAGATCTGTGCACATGTTATTGCCATGTCGAAATGATTAAGTTCTTAAGCATGCATACATTTTTTACCTCCACACAGCATGCTGTTTTTAGGCTAATTTAATTTGCAGCAGTAAAGGTTGCACATAAAAAAATTCCTTCAAAACATACTTCCATTGTTTGTTATTAATCTGAAGTACTGCTGAACTTGATGTATACTTTTAGGAGATTGGCCAAGTCTACCCTTTTCTTGATCCCTCTGTTTGGCATGCACTACATCGTTTTTGCCTTCCTGCCAGAGAGCACAGGAGAAAATGCTCGCCACTTTCTTGAACTTGGCCTGGGCTCCTTTCAGGTACAGTCCAGAATCTATGAAATTCACAGAATACCAATGCTCATATGTACGATATTTTGTGCTATAACATCATATTTGACCATTTGTGTCATAAATATATGGCAAATATTTCAATCTAATATTGTGCAAATATATATGCACTGTGTAATAGTGCTGTCAAACGAATTTAAACAATTAATTTTTCTTAAATTAAACATGCATGATACATACTAAATACACACAGTACACACACACAAACTTTTACTTTGCGGTTAATCATGAATAATCATTTGTCAGCACTAATATGTAATATAAAATGTAATACCATTTCTGTTAACTAATAGCTGCATATGTTTTAGTTGAGCTGTACTTTCATCCTTACTGACTGTTATTCTGTCATTCTGTGTGTCTTAGGGTTTTGTTGTGGCTCTGTTATACTGTTTTCTCAATGGAGAGGTAAGCCACAAGTGTTTCCTAATAGTAAATAAATACACCAGTTGTCAAAAGTTTAGAATATTTACCTTTTTTTAATGTTACAGTTACAATTTCATGAAGACCATGTGATATTGAAGGCTGGAGTAATAGACTTTGCCATCACAAAAATATATTAATAAAGTTACAATGGTAATACTGTTTTAACATTAACTTGCATTAAACATGGTGAGCACAAGAGACTTCTTTCAAACAATATTACAAAATCTGATCTAAACTTTTGACTGGTTGTGTATATTTAAAGCAGTGAATACATGCTGGCTTTCAAAAATGCACATGCTTTTTTTTATGTTTTCAGGTACAAGCAGAACTGAAGAAGAGACTCTGGAAGTGGCAGACACAAAATTATTTGAGATACAGTAAGAGAAGACGAACCCTCTTTACTGAGAGCAGCACCGTCACACAAATCTCAGTTCTAGAGAAGTCCAGCCCTAAGGAGCTGCCCTTAACTGAATCCCACAACGGTGTGTCATCCGTCTGAAATCTTCACACTTCATCTCATTCACTGTTTCTCTTCCTCACGTTCTCTTTCTTGAAACCTCTTAACTGGTCCTTCAGCGAGGTTCTCTTTCCTCTTTAACTCTGATTAAACTCACTCGCCCGTAATTTGTCAGTAATCTTACATTACCTTGTGACACTATCATATACTACAGGATCTATTATTGCCTGCAGCTGTGTTTCTTTAAGGTTGGAGAAAGTGCCCCTATTATGAAAGGTTCATATTTTGGTTTTGGGACTCACAAATAACAGGTTGACATGCATGCAAGGCCAAAAAAGTACTTATATTATACTTATATTCTTATAATATGCATTTATTTTTACCTTATTTATTCAATGACACTCAAACGATTCGTCCAATGATATTTTTACAAACTCATCCAGTGATTCATCGAATTCTTTTAAAGGAGTGTTTGTGTCTTTGTGAATGTTTCAAAAGCGGCGCTTAGTGGCAAATTAACGAATTAGCATTTTCATTCAGAACCAGACCAACAAGTGGGCGGGTAATGTGCTTATGTTTCATTTTGACCAACATCAAACGGCTTGGGACTCGTTTTAATGATTCAGAGTCGACTCTTTCGTTTGAGAGACAACACTTTTATGCACGGTGCACTTTCAGAGGTTTTCACCCCCTTAGGGCTACAGTTACACACTGTATGAGAGGTCATTAAAAAAAAAAATCCACAATAGGGGCATTTTAAAGAACCCTGCTCCAAAAAAATTCATTCACTGAAAATTTTCAAGTTCTTATGGAAGCCCGTTTCCACCACCTTGAGAAAAAATATAATTCTGTAAGTCATAATAATGAGAAACTTTCACACAAGTATGAGTTAATATATTATAATATTCACAGCGGAAAAAAAATATTTATAACGAGAAACCTTCCTCACAATAATGAGAAACTTTCTCATCATTACTTATTTTCTCGTAATAATGAGAAACTTTCTAAAAAAATATATATATTTATTTATTTGTTATTTTATTTTTTTTTTAAGAAAAAGGGCAGTTGTGGCCTAATGGATAGAGATGTGGACCTGTAATATTTTTCTCAAGGTGGTGGAAACGGGCTTCCATAAGTTTTTGCAAATCCATGCATTGAGATAATGTTATAAGTTTGTTGCCAAATCAATTAAAAGATATTCTTTTTTTCTATGCATTACTAGATTCTGATAAAAAATTACTCTCTATTTATTCATCATAATGCAGAAGCACAAATGGTTTTGTTTAGTTTTATTTAAATTAGATGCACTGACTATTTAGAGACCAAACTAAAAGGACAGTTCACTCCTTTAACCCATCAAAAAAAAAAAAGAGCAGCTTGCCTTCTTTAGCAAACAATGATCATAAAACCGATTTCTCCGTAATTAGTATTTGTCACTCCATAGTATGGTCTGCTTGGCTGATTGCGTAGATGTATAGATGTTGAACACAGCTAATTGCCTTACAGTAAACAGAGACCTCATTTTAGATTTGCTGCATATAATAGTTAACAATTAAAGGTATTTTCATATTCATAAATGCATATTCATAATCTCTTATTTTGTAAATTGTGTTTCAAGGCAACATATTGCACAGTGCACTGGCCCTGTATGTATAAAGTATTTTTCTTAAATATTGGGTATCTTCAAGATATTTATATTCATTATAAACCATGTTTTACTTAAATAAATGATTAAGATTTAGTGATAATGAACATGTTTTGTTAGAAAATGCAGGAAAACACAATCTGTTTTAGTACAAATAGTATTTAAAGATGATAAAGATGACTAATCATATTGATACGAGTATTTGGAGTAGTTATGAGTATTATAATGAATAATACTGTTTTGAAAATTGCCTATTTAAGAATCCTTTTGCAGTGCACACATCTGGAGCACTAGACTGTAAAGTTTCTTGTTTGGTAGAAATGTTATCTGGTTTTATTGTTGTTAAATGTGTTTGAAAATATTTGTTTTCTGTATATACTTTACTTGATATACTATATTTTCAGACATTTGTGTTTTGTAATTTGGTGTTTTAATTATACATATGAATGATAAATTAATCTATAATAACATCTATTTTCATTAATATAAAGGCTAACATTGATTTGGAGGCAGATATCAATATTGATATATTTTAATAGGTGAAAAGAATTACTCATATGACTCTGAGCAGTTGAGTCTGACTGAACTAATTCTATTTATAATAATAAATATAATAAGCATTCAGTTACAAAAAAAAGACTGTGAACTTTCTGACATATGGTTATAGCATATGCTAATATGTTTTTATTCTCTAATTGTTTTTAATGTTGTGTTGTATATTGTCTTCTTCAGCTTGTGAAGATGTTACCCATTCAGATAACTTCTGTTGTCTTGATTGTAAACGTTGTCGCTCCATTCACCAACCTGCCTTAACATATTCAGATGTGTATTAGCTTTGTTGAATGTTAAATGTATGGAGTAAATATTTTTATTATGTGCTTTGTGATGCTGTATTTTATATGATGTATATGTATATGTGCAGCAATTAACAGCTTATTATTATTATATTATTATTATTTTGTAAGCAGATGCACCTACTCTCGCTGTGTTTTTCCTCAAAGTTGATGTTATTATAAGCTTACACAATCATCTGCAGTTTAGCTGCCTTTAAAATATGCCCTAATACAAAAATAGAAAAATTCAACTTCACTTGTCAAAAACATTTAATGATGTTTCAAAATTAAGTCTATAATGTGCAAAAAGCTTTACCATACATACATCCAACAAAAAAATTATTTCACATCAGTCAGTGACACAAAATACGCGCAAAAGAAAAACATAAGAAGTCAGCAACTCTCCACAAAAGCAAGTTTAGCCGCAGTTAACATCATCTTTAAAACATTCAAATGAATCTAGTCATTACAAGTCTGTCAAACCACTGGATTATTAGTATTCTAAATACTACAGTATATTCTTGTTTTCTGTGATACGGTAGTTTAAAATCAGAAACAATGTTTCCACATGTAGTGACATTATGTGCATCATACTCCTCTGTTAAAAAAAAAAAAAAAAGACGAATCAGTGTTTCATATATTTCATCTAAAGCCATAGCTTATTCTACAGTATTAGTTATGGTACATATTTATTTACATGGGAAAGAACACATGTCATTTCTGTCTTGTGAAATATAAAACCCCACACAGTTTCATCTCTGTACCCGTGTAACGCTGACAATTCACTTAGTTTCCCATCAGCCCATTTTTTGTGTATGTTTAGCAGTTGAAATGTTCATTGGAGATTGCAGGCTCATGTGCTGAAAGTTCAGTCATTTCTGTTGAATATTGTATGAGGTATAAAATGTGCGAATCTTTAAGTTCTGGGTGGGTTGGGGATCTGTGGCAGCACTGCAATCCCTCTACTCTGAATGAGAGGTAATAGAGAGGTGTTTGTTAGACCAAAATATGTCATTTAAAATGTTCACAACCTATTATACAAAAAGCCCTGTAATAATTCCCGGGATATAATAAAAATAGTCATGATGTTTTTTTTTTTAAGAAAGTGCACATGCTTGTTGGCCCTATGGGTAATGCTCACTTATTTTTGTCAGTGTGGTATTTTCTCGTAAAACAACAACAATATTGCTGTACATAAATATAACACACACAATCCACTTTCTTTGTGTGCTTTAGCGGCCAACAGATCACAGGAAATGCATGCATTGTTTAAGAGGAATAGCCAGCGACGCTGACAACTACACATTTAAACAACGTTATCACCAAGAGCTCTTAAATCACAATTCAAATGATTTACAATTCTCATTTTTAAAATAAACCCCCTGTTTAGGATGTGTGAAACAGATGCAGTTACACACTAGCTTTGTGTTATTTTGACATTTACACTAAAAAGTATTACTACTTGCTTTTCTGCACACAATCTGTCCACAATGTATTGCTAAAGCTTGTTTACTCAGAGAGTAACACAAACACACACTGATGTGTCACTGAATTAGAGACAGATTTTACAGAAGTAACTATGTTTTAATTGAATATACTGTACAGAATATTCAACAATTATTAGTCGACGGTTTATTCCTTGCTAATAATAATTCTTTGTCATATGCTAAACTTACATTTGCTCAAATAAAAGTTATTTTACATCTTGAAAAGATGATAAGTGTCCAAAATGGATCATAATAATTGATTCCACCTAGATCAAAATGATATCAGGCTAGGATTCGCCCTCCTTTTTTCTTTCTCTTTTTTACAATTGTACACACTAGACATTCCACTTAAAGTCAAATTAAAATGATCAATAATTACTCAAAAAAAAAAAACAACTAACTATAATACAGTGTAGTTTTACATATAAATAAATATTGATAATATAAAAACATTTGTGTTTTTTACCTTGTGTGTATTTTGCAGTTCTCGTTTGAAAAACAAGGCATTTGTTGAAATAATAATGCTTCACAAAAAGATACATACTGAATTGATATAATGATTACATTAATTTAAACATAAAACTATTATTCTCCAAATTCACAAAATAAGCTTTTTTTAGTTTTCAGAATTTAATATCAAATTACATATGACTTTTCTTTATTTCTTCAGCATTACTGAAAAAAAAAATTGAAGGCCTGTAGAAATAGAAAAGGGGGAAAAAAAACTAGCTTGAATTCTCTGAAGGCCTCTTGGTTGGCTGAAGCATAATAAAAGCACTTTCACAGAAGGATGCAGATGTGTTGCGGTTTGAAGGCACTTTGAAGAAGCAAAAAACATCTTCGTATGCAGTGACATCAGTCGCAAAGACTTGCGAACTTGTACGGCAAATGACGTCTTAATGGGTCAAATATTCAATCTTATATTCATCTTCTTTGGAATCTTAAAGTGCTCTATTTGTAAATGCTTTTATGACATAAAATTACAAAACGAGCTAAAGAGCAAATATTATGTGTCAAAAAAGCTTAAAAATAATTGATTCATTGATATGAATGTAAAGTTTAATAATTCTTTGCTGTAAATTCACTGTAATAGAATTTGTGGGGGAGGAATCAACATGCATATTATAAATCTATTTTACCCATATTTCCCAGTTATAAATTAATATGCCAAACATTGTGGCATTTTTATATTCTAACTGACATTTTCTGTACTAGTGGCTGTTTAAAAAATTCAGCGAACACATACAAGTACAAGAGGAATCTACTCACAGAAACAAACTGACAAGTTAAGTTACTCACTGTTTTAATGAGGTTTCAAATGCTAGTTTTTTCTTTGCTAATGTTAATTATGACTGTGTAAAAGATACAACACTGCGCCCGAGAACCATCCACAATGTGGATCCTTAAACTTCATAGTTCTTAAACTCCATTTTCCTTCAGTCCTTCATTCTACAATAACAACATATGAAAATATTTACATATTAAATTGGCATTAGGAACTGGAAATCAGTTAAGCTCCTGTGTCAAATATGTGGTTTCTTTCCTTTGCGATGAGGTCAGCTACTGTCTTTATCCTCTTTGACTGTGATTTGACAGAATCTCGAACTGTCACAAATCTTCACGGACAGAGAAACAAAAACATGAGAGACTCTTGCGACGTTGATATGTACAAAAAATATCCACCTTGTTCACAAACAAAAGCTTTCTGGACGAAAACCTCCTAAATACTGGATTGTTATGGATTCGTTATTTCCCTGCGGCCTGAATCAAATCTGATTCATCAAAGGTATCCATGTTTGCTTGGCACCTACTGTAATAGACCATTGGTTGTGAGCTCCTCAGAGATCCACAGCAAAAGCCTGTCATCTGTGGGGGGTTGACAGATATTAGAACTTCAACCGACACAATACAGACTCGAAAGATGAAACAGGACTTGGATGTCGATGTACGTTAGCTCTAGTTCTAAGGGGATAGGTCCTCTGAGTGCTTATGTGGCCGGTGTTTCAGCCTGTAGACTGGACATACGGATCTGTGAGCTGCTCTTGCTGAGGATGGAGAGCTGTGTGCCTCCGTTCACTCCACTGCTGGCCAGAGACGGGTGCCTGTGCTTCATATCCACAGCAAAGTACCGGTTCACCGTCCAGCTGCGCCATTTTCGTTTGATTTCAGACTGCACCTTTGGGGAGAAACTTCAGTGGGTTATTAAGCTGATTGGGTCCTACAGGAGGAGATCTGCAGAGCTCTTTCCATGCTGCTCATGGACAAGCTTGAATTTTAAATCTAGCTGGTTAATAATTTACATGTAAGGCCGGTGTAATGAGAACTGCAATGAGAAAGAGCCTCCAGAGACATGGCTTAATTCAAACAGAATGCAATTTGGATGTTTTTCTAGGTAGAATTTATAATAATGAAAGTATATTTTATAAAATGCAAAAGAAAAAAAATTGCAATGATTTTTGTATAAGTGTTTTCCTTTTTTTCTCCCCATGCCAAACCAAATCGCACAGTTTATTTTTCTTTTCAGTAGCACTTAAAGGACGTACCTCTCCATTAAGAAAGCAGTAAAGGACAGCTACTACAAAACCCTGAGAAGAAAAATGAAAAATAAAAATTGAATAATAAAAAATATAAGCAGTATGTTAAGGGGTAGCGATTTTTATATATATTTATATATAGCAATTATTAGTAATATTATTAGTAGTAGCAATTATTAATACATACCTGAAAGGAACCAAGACCAAGTTCAAACACGAGTCTTTCTCTTTTGCTGACATCTTCTGGTGTGAAAGCAAACACCGTGTAATGAATTCCAAAAAGAGGAATGAGAAGAAGAGTGGAGCGAGCCAGACGCCTGTTAATCACACAACACAGACACATCTGACTTTAATGATGTTCTTGATCTTATAAATGGGAATATATATATAAAAAATTGTGTATTTGTATATGACTAACAGATAAATGCTGGACTCATTCCCTCCAATATCTGGAGACTGCAGCTTCTGCACCAGGATTATAATGATGCCGATAAAGAGTATAAAGTTGATCTGAGGGCAAAAAAGACAAGAGATATGGTGTATAATTATTTCTGTGCTGCTGAATTAATCCATAAAATAATGCAATAGTTTACAGACAGAATAAGTACTTCCCGTACCATGATAGAGGCAAGAACAGGACCCTTGATCACCCACCAGATGGCAGCATTGTCATTAATATCCCAGCAACTGCAGGCAACATCAGACAATTATCCGGATTTATATTTCAATTTATTACATTTATTTTCAGCTTTTTTTTATTACATAATACATTAGTTATAGATATTATAAATCAATACTTGATCTTACCCAATGTGATCAAAATGAGCTCTTAAGACTGCCCAGACAGCCACACAGATTGTTGGAGTACCTGGAAAAATTTTCACATGAAAGAATTTAACAAACACATATTTTATATATACAAAATACATTTATGTATTACATATTATGTATTTTCATATTTTCTATAGATATAATTTTTTTAATAATTAGGCTATGTATGATTTATTTGATACATACAGGAAGAGTTCAGAGGCAAAAGCCTCCAAGTACATCTGACGTCTTCTTTCGGGCTACTTTATAAGTACTGCTAATTCCAAATGGGTTGAGGTTGGGATTTTTCGCATTTAAAGTGAATGTAACTGATGAACATACAACGTGTGGAGAGCATTTATTCAGTATCATTATCTGATTTTTGACCAAGATGGCTTTTAGAGGCTTTTGCATCTGAACTCTTCACATATTTTATATTTACACACATTTTATTTGTATACATACACACACTGACACACAATATATATATATATATATATATATGGTGTACACTTCAAGTACCCTTTTTATTGTTTTAGTTATAAACTAAGCTACAAAACCCTGGCCTTACCCCATCCAATAATGGTGTACCAGTAGAAGTATCTCTTCTCAGGAAAGAATGTCTCAACAAGCAGCGTAAAGAGATACAAGCCCTCGATAAACAGCCAGAAGTAGTTTGACAAAACACAATAATGAAAAAATACCATCACTGCTTTACACTCCACCTGGAAAAAGAAAACATAGAGTGAATACCACATTATGAAAAATTTGAATTAACTAAAGTATAATTTACATTTACATGATCTCACTGGAAAATCAGTGAATAGTCATCCAGGTTTGAAACGACATGCGGGTGAGTAAACGATATAATAATGTTCATTCTTGAGCCAGCTGTCCCTTTAAAAGCCGAAGAGTCACACGGTTGCACAGGGAGACATTCAAAGCACATTTAGCTAGCTGGTCAAGCAAAATGCAACTGTGAGGTGACTACAGAGACCTCATTATCTGAAGCAAATTAAAGCACATAACAGCAACACAAACGTGTCATTCTGAGACTAATTCCTTTCTCAAAGAAATGACATGGGCAACCCGGGATGTTAATGGGCCCATCACCATGACTGCCTGTGAAGAGAGAGAGAGCGAGACTGAGACTCACGGTGTGTATAAAGCAATGGTTGCTGTCCTCCTCTGCATATAAAATGCCGTCTTTAATGAAGACTGAGATGGCCCTCAGGATGAAGGACACAAACAAGTTCATATGAATGAAATTCCTGGTGCAATGCAGCTTCCTGAATGTAAAGCCAACCACAATAAAGAAACATATTATGTAAAACAGTCATAACAGAAATGCATACTATACAAATTCATCCTATACTGTATGTACAATGCTATTTTTTTTCTAAACACTTCGCTAATGTGTCCAAGCATTATTTCGTTTCCTCTGAAGCTTAAGAATAAAATGTTATCTTTCTTGACCTGGGTTGACCTCTCACCTGAACCTGCAGAGAATGACCATGGCAGTGGTGAGAGACACCAGTGAGGTGCTGTAGCCCACGGTATACAGAGCCTTTACTGACACATAGTACATGTCCTGCAAACAAAGAGAAGAAATGCTAATTATTGTCAAACTTATTCAATACAATAAATACATTTCTCGAATTTGGATTAGGAATCTTGTAAGGAGATACAGGAGCAACAGAAGGCAGGAAAAGTGAAAGACACTCACTGGAATCGTTCCGTTTTCATTAAAAGGGCAAGCATTGACGTAGTGAGGGAACATCTCTGACCAGCCATCCTCGGTGCAGTTACGACTGACCTTTCCAAACTCTATAAAAGGTGCAAATTTCATGATGAAAAAACAAACAAACAATGAGCTAAACAACAGTAAATCAAATTATTCTGTAAAATATATAGACTTTCAAAAAAAATTAACAAAAATTTGAAGTTGAAGTACTAAAATGACTAAAACTAAACTAAAATAAAATAAATAGGACAAATAGATACAAATAAAGCAAATAAATATATCTGACTGTGTGTGTGTGTGTGTGTGTGTATATTAAATAAAATAAAATAAAATAAAAATAAATAAATAAATAAATAAAGCATTTAACAAAATTACTAAAACTTTACATATAAAATTACAGCTGATAACATAAAAATGATCTAAATTCAGTTTCTAAATAATACTTAAATAACACTGGGTAACACTTTATTTCGATAGTCCACTTTAGATTTAGAACTAACAGTAAGTAACTTTGCAGCTGCATGTCTACTAGCAGTCATTTGTGTATTAGTAGACTGATTCATATCTTCTAACACGTTATTTAGATGGGTCCACAATATACTGCATACTGACTATCAGAAACTATGCAAGTACTGTATATGGAAACGTATTCTACTAACCCTAAACCTACCCTAACAGTGCAATCTAAGAGTTAGTAGACATGCAGTTGTGAATTAACAAGAATAAGTTGACATGTAGTTGACATGTAGTTACAAAGTTACTTTTATTTAGTAGAATGTCTAAATGAACTATCGAAATAAAGTGTAACACGGTTGCAAACGTATTCTTTATATTACTCTGGCCTATAAGGACTCATTCCCAGGCAAAAACCTTAGTCGGATTACTTAATATCATATCTTAATATCTCTACAATTTGAGGTATTGTTCATGTACTCACCATCATTCTCATCACTCATGACTTCAAATAGCTCAGGACAGGGCATCCAGACCACTTGGTAAAGTTTCGCTGGCTTCCAGCAGGTGAGGTTGTCCCACATCCATCGGCAGACTAGAGGAGTGCACAGGAAGACATGGAAGAGCTTTAAATCTCTGCCTAACCAACAAGTATCTACATTTATTATATGTAGCAATCATATGAAATTGCTCCAGTTTCTAATAGATTGCATATATGTTTTTACTCTTTATGACAATACTAAATATGTGGAAATGTAATATACAGTATGTACATATATATTGCAGTTGTGTATGGAGCAACACTTGGAAGACATGCTTTTGTAATTAAAACTATTTTAAATTAAAACGCCAAACTTCTGGGCTTATAAAATCTTGAGATTAAAGTTTTGTGGTAACTCTGCCTCTGAACCAGTTTTTATTGGGGTATTTACGGCACCTGAGAATAGAACAGCCTAGTTTAAGATATATTTAGGTGTGCTACTTGACAGCCATTCTTATGATTCTGTGAAAATCAGCGCAAATGACAAGCGACAAAAATAGGCTTCCATCTGCTTCAATAAGGCAATAGATTGTAAAAATTCAATCAAAACAATGCCACAGCATTTTAGAATATTAATGAAAATGCAACTGTCATTAAATATCAACTGAATGCTTTTCCCCCAAAATGTAAAAATAAAGTTAAAATAAATATAAACTTTAACCATGTTGATCTATGTTATTTTTGTTATGCTCTCTTTCTTTCACTATACATAACCACATGCTGTCTTTTTTTGTATCTCCGTATGTTTATATGAGCATGCAGAACATCTTTTATTTATCCCTTTATCTATTTTTATTTTGGCATGGCTCTTCAATAAATCTCTTTAGTGACATATTCAGAGGGAAAAGTGCGTTTCGCAGTGAACTAACCATGTGATGCTAAAGCATCTTATCATCTCCATCAAGGATTAAGGATTCAAAGAGAAATAGTAAAGAGAGCAAGTGTGTGTGCTGGGGAAAAAAAAGCCTGCTGATCTTGATTTGCATGAGCAGAACAGCATCTGCCAGCTGTGTTTTTCCTCTGCTCTCAGCCCCATCAAATCTTCAAATGTTTTTACAGAGCTTTCCAAATATTACCCAAACATTCTTGCAAAGACTTCATTAAAAGAGGCAAACTAACAATATATTTTATGTAGTCGTTTACAGTTACACGTTTTTCTTTGTCCATTCCATTTGCATTCTTACATTCTTATTAGTAAGCTCGCACACAACGCTCTTTCCTGCAACCTTGTAAATCGCCCAAGTGGACACTTTAAATTACATGCATAAATTCAAACAACGTACGGTTGACATTTGCTTCTTGGTGGTCTGCGCAAATGTCAAACATTCATAATAACAAAAGGCCAAGCGAGTGTTTTAAACACTCAAGCCAAGCACTCAAACATCTTGTCTCTTGAATTATAACAATCCGCAACAACAACACGTTAGAATTTTTTTTAAATAAGAATGAATTGCTTGGTTATTTTTATTATTATTATTTTTTTTTTTGTAGTTTCATAAAATAAACATTCTAGAATGTTTGGGATGGAATTGTCCATTACAAAGTCTTTTTAGTATTAGTAAAAAAAATAAAAATCTAAAAAGTGTTTTAGTAAAATAAAAACTAAAGTAAAGTAAAATAAAATAATTAACTTTATTAATTATGAAATTTCAGATGCTCTTTCGTTATTAATATTTAATACATTTTTGATTACATTTTTTATTTGTATTATTCCCACAACTAGCAATTTCTACCTGATGAAATAAAATGTAAAGTAAAAAGCTTTACATAACTATAAAGAGCTATTAAAATAACAATTTTTTTCTTTAGCAACTTTTAATGTTCTTTTAATGTTGTTTGAGATGAATGGACCTCTTGAATGGATGAATGGACCTCTGACAGCACTGTCTCAATAAACACTCCTGCATAAAGCAAACTGACACGTATCACTCAAGAGCTGCCACTGAGTAGCTATTTAAAACTGACAACTGTCAAACACTCTTTATTGTCTATCGTGTTAGGTATTTATATCAATCTCATTTTCTCTGCAGCAGTGCCAAACACAGACCCAAAGGAGGAGCTTTGAGCAAGCTCCAGAAACCGAATAAAGCCCATATAAAACAGCTGCATAAAAGGAAATTGATGGAAAATGGCCCAGAAATAATACCACTACACATTCCAAAACCTTGTCTGTTTAGTTGGCCATAAGCTCTGTTATAGCACAGACCCAAGGCAGTGTTTTTAATGTAAAATACTGCTGGGAGATTATTCTGCATGCAAATATACTGTATTTATAGATTAAAAATTCATATAGAGAAATATTATATAAATATGTGAACACAAACAAGCATAGTTCAATTCTTTGGGGATGCAAGGAGGATTTTCTTTCTTCCAGGGATTCAGTGCAGCGCTCGGACAAAATGACAGATTATGATTTCTCTCCTGAGAACAGCTTTAATTACTTGTGTAAATTGGACACAGATGTGTGATTAGATAAAAGACAGGGCTGTTTGTCTTTGTTTTCCAGTATCTTCCTGAAATGCTGCACATCGCTGCTTTCCATATTGTAGGAGAATTTCTGAGAGCATTACAACTTATGAATTATGACTACTTATGAAATAAATAAATGATTCAAAGAGCCAATGATCCAATCAGTGCCTATTTTCAGCAGCTAAAAATAGGCAAAGTAAATTAGTAAAAATGGCAAAATAATGAGATAAAGATGAAGTGATGTAAACAGGCTACTGCACATACCACAGTAACAGTAATCCTGTGTTATGTGCTTTCTTTATTTATTTGTTTTAAAGGGATAGTACACCTAAAAATTGTTCACCCTCGTGTTGTTCCAAATTTATAATATTTGAATACAAATTATATTTTTTATAATAACCCTGCATAGACAGCAACATAACTGTGACCCTGGACCACAAAACCTTAATTCACTGTGGTATGTTTATAGCAATAGCCAAATATACATTGTACGATTTTCAAATAGTTGCCTCTTGGTCAAATATTGTCTTAACAAAATATGAATGGTGATATGACTGGTTTTGTGGTCTAGGGTTATAACTGACATGTTCAAGGCCCAGAAATGTAGTAAGGTCATTGATTCAAATAGCTACCTGGTTTCATGGCATAAATGTACCTGGGTACACTTTTTAGCGAGATGCGAAATATGTACAAATAACATATCTATGGGTTTTCATAGCTGGTAGGTTTGTTTGGTAGCTCACGGAGTACAGAGATGTACTTGAGAGGTGAGGATCTCTAGTTTGAATCCTGTGTAACTACGGTTCAACAAAAGAACTGCAGTGATATGTACTTATTGGTACGTTTTTCGCATCTCAGTAAAAAGTGCCCCCAGGTACATTTCTATCATGAGACCAGGTTGTAAAATAGTCCATGTGACATCAGTGCAGTAAAGAGAAGACATTATCAAATACAGTTGTTATTTTTGTTTTCTTTGCACATAAAAATGAGTGATGTTACTTACACAGACTATTTTAATTATGTCCTTACAATCTTTCTGGGCCTTGAAAATGGTAGTTGCTGTCTATCCAGGGTCATAAAGCCCTGGGGTTTCATCAAAAAATATCTTGATTTATGTTCCAAAGATGAACAAAGGTTTTATGGATTTGGAACAAGATGAAGTTGAGTAATTAATGACAGAATTTTCTTTTAGGATGAACTATTAATTTAATGTACAGTACATCTGTATAAATAGCATTTACTGTAATGTACATGTACTCCCCCAGCTAACAGGTAACATTCTCAAAGCTAACTTAAGCATTTGTTCAATTGAACTGGTTTTTAATAACATTCTCAAAACATTTGCAAAATATTCTTGGAACCTATTTTTGTTAGCTTGCTCCTCCCTAAGTTTCAGCTTATAGCCTAAAACTGTGGGCAGCTCTAGTTTCGTGTTAACGCATGAATCCATTCCCTAAGGACAGCTTCGTGTCAAATCAAAATGTCAGCATTTCATTACCGACTGTGATTGTGACTGTCCGAAGGATTATGAGCAGTGCCACATGCAGACAGCACTACAGAGTCAGTGTCAGAGTCGGTTCTGGAAAAGCTCTGAGCTTATGATCTTCTCCCACTTCCTGTGAACCATCACGTCTCACATTCTCCAGCTTATTCTGACAGCTTTAAGCTTAATATCATCATGCATTTACTTCAGGTCACTTCTAAAATCCATAATCTAAATTTAAACTAATTATAAAACTTATTTTATACATTTCTTACTATAAACACCTGCAAGCATGCTTTTTAGTCGCTGAAAAGTCTATAGCTTCACTTCACAGTTAAACACTAATAGCTTTTCACTGCATAACAAAATGAAGACAACATGCAGCATTTACTGTATGTGGGGGTTCTAAAATTACAGCTCAAAAACTGTGAGGATTGAATTAACAAATATGCATAATGTATTTGCAGTCTGACACATAATAAGTACCACCACCACCACAAAAACACATCACTGAAACACAACACAGACTCACACATTTCATTTCTTTTCTATCATGCTGAGGATTGTTTTATTAGAAAATGTGTGCAAATGTAGTATTATTGTAATAATAACAAACATACAGAGTACATACTGTATAAATTCAGTTCTTACCCAATTCAGGTTCACTGTTAGGGTCGTCCAAGGTCATCTTTTCCATGCACTTCTCTTTCTCTAACTGAATGACACAGTCTGGGTGCATGCAGTAGATCTGAAAGACACAATATTTAAAAGAATAAAAATGTTGGATTTAGATACAACAGCTGCATATGTTGAGCATACTTTGTAAAAGTCACACATTTTTCAAAGGAGGTAACTCTGGAGCACGCAGTTTATAGCAAGTTGTACTATAGATTTCCAAACAATTGATAAGTGTGAGTTTGCTTAGAATGAGGTTGTCATTTTCTTTAAGAAATTGTTCGCACAAAATAAAAACTGTGCTTTATTTGTTCTCATCATCAAGCAAATTGTCTGTTTTTTAATCAGAATCTAAATCAAAATAATTTTGTGAGGACTGGAAGCCTGGAGCAACGGTAGACCTGGACCACAAAACAGTGGCTGAAGCTGCGACACATGGGACTGCAGTGGTACAGGCAGAGAAGAGAGGCACAGCGATCCAGAGGGCAATGACTCTCTCCAAGAAGGAGCAGGTGAGCACAGAGCACAGAGAGGTTAACTGCAACCTCTATGGACGAGACAGTACCTGCTTTGAGTTTGTAGGAGGGCCAAGGCAGAGCAAGTGGGACAGAGACCCTCCAGAGTGGAGCAGACGGCAGAAAGACCCTCCAGGGAGGAGCAGATGGTAGAAATGCATTCCAGGGCAGAGCAGGCGTTGGGACAGATGCCCTCCAGGGTGGAGCCAGCGGTACAGAGGACATCCAGGGTGGAGCAGGTGGAACAGGAGTCCACCAGGGCGGTGCAGGTGGAACGGGAGGCCAGGGTAGCACAGGCGACCAGGGCAGAGCCCCTCGGCTGGGACAGTAAAGGCCGCAAGGTTGCATGTGGCCTCTTGGTTGGAACAGGGCAGGACGAGAGTTTGAGGATGGCCTCCTTGGCCACAGCAGGGCAGGACGAGAGTTCGAAGACGGCCTCCTTGCCTGGAGCAGGGCAGGACGAGAGTTCGAAGACGGCCTCCTTGGCTGGAGCAGTGCAGGTCGAGAGTTCTATGGCAGCCCTTCTGGCCGTGACGGGGCATGATGAGGACTCAGAAATAGCTTCCATAGCTGTGACAGGGCAGGAGGAGGATTTGACGATGGCCTCCGTGGCCATGACCAAGCAGGACGAAGGACTCAGAAACAGCTTCAGGGCAGGATGAGAGGCTAATGGTGGTCCCTATGGCTGAAACTTCAGCAGCCTCCATGGCCGTGATTTGACATGACAGGAGCTCATGGGCGGCTTCCATAGCCATAGCAGGGCAGGACGAGGATTCAGCGGCTTCCGTGACCGTAACTGGGCAAGACGAAGACTTTTGGGCAGCTTCCTTAGTCGTAGCAAGATGAGTAATAGGTTCTATGGTGAACCCTGTGGCCGTAACTGGGCAGGATGAGGGTTCAACGGCCTCCGTGGCCATAGCGAAACATAACTAGGGGTCGGAGACTGCTTCCATAGCTGTGGCAGGGCAGGACAAGAGTCCCATGGCCTCCGTAGCTGGGACAGGGCAAAGGGTAGATCCATGTGCAAGCTTTTATTGAATGGCATAGTCAAACAAAGGCAGGGTCGAATGATGGCAGACAGGGATTGCGAAGACAACAGTGTACAAGAATATCCAGATGGGTTGCGAGGGTCAGTTGATCGGCTAACAGAGAATAATCCACAGGCAAGGCGAGGTCAGTACACAGGTAAATCAAACAAGGAAAACAAGAAATACACTCACAATACTCAGCAAATTTACAAACACAGGTGAACACATATAAAGGGGAGACAATCAGATAAACCAGGGGGCGGAGCTGATTAATCACTATGGAAACTTGTAGAAAATAACTCTTTATCTGTCAAGAGTTCTTGTAACCTGTGATGATACATCCAAACCGACATAGTACAAGGTTACTAAATAAACAATGACAGAAACCCCACAACAGTCAAAGAAAGTGAGATTTCAAGGAACTAATAATAAATGCAATGCAATTATTGCATTCCAATTTACTATATATTTACATATAATATGAATTCATGAGATGGTGTTCATAATTTCAAACACAGTTTAAGTTATCTTTCAGAAGGGATATCAGAGAACATAAAGAACGCTTTGTTTATTGGTAAATATAACGGGTAATTTTCCATTGCTGCTGTGGTGTTTCTTAAAACCATTCTTTGCTTTTGTGATAGGAGAAACAAATAATATTCATATAAACTGCTGCCCACTCATAGCAGATCGTGAATATTGGTTCTCTTAAAACATTTTTTTTTAAATAGAGACAATATTACACACACCTCCACACATGGCACACAAGACATTAAATATCTTCAGCCCAGGGTCAAATGACATTCCGAGCCAATCCAAACGTGTGATCCTTCTTATCTATCCCACTCAGTGTATGCTTTAAACAATCGTTCCTTCCTTCTTCATACCAGGCCATTCATCTTACTGTATGTCTTGACAAATGTTCCACAGCACATTTCTTCACACAGAAGATGGTGTTCTCCATCCAGTTGAACAGTTGCAATAGATACAAATCAATTCTGCCGATATACTGTCATTGTTTGTTAGAGTACATCTTGACGCTCACATGTATCCAGGCTTTATTAATGGATATGAGCAAAGACTTGTTTGTTGCTGTAAACTAGGTTACAGTTGTAGTTAAGGAGTTTAATAAACCATATTGTGAAATGTTTATGTATTAGAAATATTGTTTGAAAACTCGGTAACACTTTGCGGTAAGTTTACATGAATTACTATGAATTCATGCATAAATTAATGCATGACTTATGCCTTACTACAAGCAGTAATATCTCATGAATTATTAGGATCTAACATGAGTTCAGAGTCTTTCATTCACGACCTCAAGATGGGTACATTATCATGATTTATTACATATGATCATGATGTTTTCTTTGTTCTCAAGAAAGAAAGAGAAATAAAGAAAAGCCTTTATTATCTACTTTGGATAAATCAGTAGTACATACATTGTCATGAATTTGATGCATAAAAATATCATTATTTTGTGCAGATAAAACTACTTGATTTACTAAATGAATTTACAAAAATCCACATTGCCTCATTCCTGCATACAGGCTAAAACAGTCTATCAATTAATGTGAGAACTAATGCTTATTGTCGTTTTTAAATTAGTTATTAAGCATGTTCATATAGCCCTCCAGATAAATGAGCACACCCCAACTCTGGCCAATCACAGCACACAGCATGTGAATTCTGTTGAAATCAAAATCTAGTGCTCATCATTAACTAAGCATTAGTTTCTCGTAACTTCATCATGTGTGTGGCCCCTCAACTAAAGTGGTGACCAGACCCAAACATTGGCCAATCACAGCACAGCTTGTAAATTCGGTTGACATCCAAATACAGTAGTCATCATTAACTAAGCATTAGTTTCTCATTACTTCATTATGTTTGTGGCCCCTCAACTAATGTGGTGACTTGGTCCTTTGAAATACTGAATACCAGTAATGATGGCATAAAATGGCATGTAAAACGACATGAATATAAGTAGATAGTAAAGACATTTCTTTCTTTCTCTTTCTTTCATGTGAACAAAGAAAGCGTGATCATGTGTAATAAATCATAAATCATGATGATGTACCCATCTTAGTTAATGTCTTAATTAATGTATAGTTCATCTGTAAAGTCATGAATGAAAGACTCTGAACTCATGTTAGTTCCATGAGATATTACAGCCTGAAGGCATAAGTCATGCATTGATTTATGCATGAATTCATTGTAATTCATGTACCCATCCCGCAAAATGTTACCAAAAACTTTAAGATAACATTGAAGGCCAAATCAAAATGTGAGAGAAAATGAATTAGCATGGATTCATGAATGAATCCCTTGAAGAAATCTATAATTAAAACATTGCCCATATTTATTTATTTTTTTGGTGGATTTGGATGTGAGAGGACAACAAGTGATGGACATTTTCACTAGGGAAGTGTACAAGTGATTTATTTTTTCAAGTGTAGCTTCTATCTCTTTTTTCTTGAAAGTACTGTGTTTGTAAGACACAGAACATCTTTACGACCACGTCAAATGGAAAACTCTTCAGACTCCACTTCACCTCAGCGCCAGGCTCTAGTCAAACTAACGCAAGGTGACGAGGGATCTTACAGGTACCAACACTGAACTGCAGTCAGAAATGTTAGTAAAAATGTATTTTTCCTGTCCTGACATCCGTTACGCACTCTTAGTGAGTGCTCCTAAACGCACAAATATGGTGTCACGTCTGTATCATTTTGTATTCCTGTTAAGGCAGGATTAGGGTTAGTAGAACAAGTTGACAAGGATTCTGGTAGTCAGTATGTTGTATGTTGTTGACCCATCAATATAAAGTGTTAGAAGATATTAACCAGACAGTCTACTAATACACTAATGACTCCTATGTAATTGCAAATTTTCTTACTGTCAGTAGAATGTCTAACTTGGACTATCGAAATAAAGTGTTACCAGAATGTTGCATATGTTATATACATTACATACAATTTTGTATGATTTGTCTAAACCCCACTGGTGGATAGGGGCAGGATTAGGTGTAGGTCACTTACAAATTCATACGAATTGGCCACTCTCAAAATACAAATGATTTAGCAAAAATAGGTTGTACGAATTCTTACGAATTAGCCACTTCTTAAAATTAAACTCATTCTGAGCAAATTGGTGGGCAAGTGATATAATGATAAAGAAACAAATTAATTTTGGAAGACCTGATGGTTAGTAAAGTTTCAGCAAATTTTAAACCTGAACAGATTTCCATGTTAAAAGAAAAATCCTTCATCAACAGAACTACCTACAATGCACAACGGATTTAACAGAATATGACATCACATTATGAGATAATAATAAACTAATCACTTTTGAAACCCTCCATAATACTGCTAATGTGAGACCCCTGAGATTGTGGTTAGTGTGATAACTGGTCTCAAAGCACAGTGCTCCTTGTGCATTGCCTTGAAAACATGAGCAAAATTTAATAAACATGAGCACCTGCATTAATATTCACGAGGGCTGTGTAAGCTCTCACCCTTCACCCTGGCTGTATCACAAAGCTAATTTCCATCATAAAGAGACTTCGCAATTCACTCCTACATCATGGCAGCAACACAAAAATTCACACAAACAAGCAAATCCATAAAACTAGTTAATTCCCAGTACATTTCTTTGCTCCCCCCCCCCCTGCTTATTTTGCTGTCAAACTACATTCCCCCCCTCCCCCCCCTTTACCCTTTTACACCACTACAAAAGTAGAATACATTAATTCACATAGAACTGAAATTTATTTCCACCAGTCTATTTTTTGTCAGTGACTATGTTTTTGAAAAGCAGGAAATGGACTTATTTTCTCTGTCTGCTGTCTTCAGTGTGGGTGTGGGAATGTCACATGGCATTTACACTCAGGTAAATGGCGAACAAATTATAGTTCTCTTATTTACAGTGTATAGTCTTATTTAAAGTTGTTTCTGCATATTGTGATGTGATAGAACCTGGCAGGAAGCATTCTAAAGTTTAAAAAATACATACTTCAGCTTTAATTAAACACACTGTGCCATTTCATATTGAATTCAGATCGAAATAGGAAAGTAGAGGTGATACTCATTGGAAGTTTTCTTTTGTTTTTCTCGTGTAACAATAATCCCATACAGTGTATCACATCAGTAATCCCCAGATTAACTGGAACTGGAAGGAAAAAACCTAAGTGAACTGTGGGATTAGTAGATCTCCGTAGGGAAACTCTTTCCTTTAATCTTATATTACAGTGAACATTGGCATAAAGGGAATTAAAATCAAACCTTAACCTTCTAAATCTGTCATTTATAACAGTGTTATATTTGTAACATTATAATGGGAAAAATGTGTATATTATTAGTTGATAGTCATCGTATGAACAAGCTTGTAGTGTATAATTAGCCAAAAATTGTTGCTTTTGTGTGGTGATCATATCAATATGAGAGCAAAATCTAAGCCAAACGTTCCATTGCAATGTCACTGTCAGCTTTTAGTGTTAACTAAAAGTGAAATAAAACAGCATGGCCTTTGTTGCTTGAAGTACTCACTGTACCATAACTGTTTTGGCTCTTAGGCAGTTTACATTTGGCCTGTCTGGTGCCAATGATCATTGCCAGGAACCATCTAAGTGCCAGTGTGTATGTGACGTAAAATGCCCTTGGACGTTTGTTTCTCCTCAGCTGGAGGCACAGACAGTAGACCAAAGAGAGAATGGTTCTTCATGTAAACAAAGACACTTCTTCCCTCAGTTATGATAGGATACCATATCTATGAAATGAGCAGTCATCCAGGAAACAATAAATGCCTTTACATTCAACATTTAGCAAAAACATGAGGAAGAAGATGAAAAGGGATGTGTGTGGGTATTTTTTTCTCCCCCAGACCCCACCCGCTATAAATTTCTCTCACGCTCTTTCTCTCTCCTCCTTCTCCTGCATGCTCTCAGTCTCATTCAAACCTTTTATTTTTCTCTTCGCAAAATATTTCTTCACTGAAGCCTTATGTATCTACTAGAATGGCCGGTCTCATTTTACAATGTGTTGTTCTTTTCATTTCTGTCATGTTTAAATCAGTAGTACATTTATGTAATTCAGACCCATTAATCCAATGGTTCTGCCTTGTTTATATATATGCACATAGCTTACCAAAGGTAGAAGGATGAGTGTTAAAAACAGCTTCTGACATTTTCTCACTGCGGAAGCCATTTTGTTTGCAGCACTGATACGATTATATCCGATCAGCAGCAGCAGAGGGGAACGGCAAAGTGCTGGATGGCAAACAGGTACACTGGAAGTCTGCTGCCGCCCTTTAAATCACCATCAAATCTGGAAAAATAAAAACAATTTTAGATGCAAGTGAGATTTTAGTTGCTTGAGGCATTTGGTCAAACTATGTCAAAGAGTGTAAAGCCTGAAGAGCAGTGCATTTGCCACCTTGTAGGAATATGTAATAATGTAAAAATTCACAATTTTCCAATTTTTAATTCAAAGGCAATTGAAATTATTTAAAATCACAATTTAATAATTATGAATTATTAAGATTTATAAAGATCTAGTACAACAATTATAAACAATTTCACAATCTTGCTACTAAAAATGTTATAAAGAGTAACTTTTTGTTTTTTAATTACCAAATTACCGCTGTATGTAGGTTTTTGAGTCTTCTAAAGCCAAAAAAAGACAATAATGCTAATGCGTAATGCTATTGGCATTAGTTTTTGGATTAACCCATTTCAACAGCTAGCAGTCAGTCTTACATACTACACCTTTAAACTGTGACAAACAATATTTTTTATATATTATTTGTAGGTTTTACAGTACATAAAATGCTATTAATTAAATCTTACAGCAAGGCATCTGTTATTTTATCCTATTTTTATATTATGACCACATTGCACACACAATGCATGGCCACCAACTACACTGACCACAATCCATACACGTGTCTAGCGGAGAATATATGGCCTATTATTGTTAAGTTGTTTATCCAAAAGACCTGTATCATAGAGCACAGCCTTATGACGCAACTCACTGTATTGCTTAGGGATAATTGCTGATTCAATTCTCTTCATCACAAGCACCAATCTCATGAAGGTAGGGAAGGAAGGAGCTGTAGGGGAGACTTTGGTAAACTCAGATGGGGGAATGAAAGAGATAAAGAGAGCATAAGTGTGATGGATGGATGGATACGTGGCTAGATGGAGGGCTGGAGGGAGATAGGGAGGAAAGAGTGGAACAGCTGCTCTGGAAACTGCTCTTGCTGTAATTAGTGGGTATAATGAAGCTGACTGGCTGAGAAGTCCCCCAGCGATGCCTCAAGATCACACTGAGACATGCTAGACAAGGGTGTTCGCAAACACAAACATGCCAAAAAGTGACATTTACAGTACACAAGCGAAAACGTAGACCAACCTGTAACAAATAAGAAGCGTGCTTGCAAGGGCAAACTTGGGTTTGCTTGCCACATTCGTTTGGGAAAATGTGAACAAAATCCAACTAAATGTCAAAACATCCAAAGACATAAATTTGGGGAAAAATCCTCTAGGAGTGTTTATATTTGAACATGTATATCTGCGCTGTGCATGTGTGTTTCCGCTGCCTTTGAAGTGTGACTATGGGACTCAGTGGCTGATATTTGCACATGTGTGTGTGTGTGTGTGTGTGTGTGTGTGTGTGTGTGTGTGTGTCAACATTCCAGAGTATATGCTCAAGCTATCAGAGGCCACAGAGAGGCTGCATGCCTAAACACTTTCCCTTTGCACACTCCCCAGGGCACATTTACCACAGCAAATCCTCTCCACAAAAGGACATGCCTTTACGTTTAAGCACAATTAATTCTTCTGACAGAAGAACATATGGGAGGTGGGCCATACTATATGAGGGATAGACTAATGGCTGGATTGCTTTTACCAAAGTGTTTAAATATATGCATGATATTTTGTAGAAATTAGTTAAATGTTACATGGAGTGTGTTAGCATTTGGAGGTCAAACGCTGCTACTGACAGCTTGGCTAGCTGAAGGGCATACTTCAGGGACAGGTGGCACTTCATAGCCTACAGTATGTGACAGATTTAGTGGCATGCCTTAAGCATTTTCCTGGCTTTCAGGTCTATGACATGCAATGTAATTTCACTGACTCTGGGCTGAAATGTGATTTATTTTCGCTATTGCAAAAGTAATGAGACATGGCTTGTACGTGTGTTAGTAATATTGATATTTTTATCTTTTAATGAGCTGTTTTGAAATAGTTTTGCATGCACTGTAGTTTATGTACACTACTATTTAAAAATTGGGGTTTGCAGACATCCCAAGTCTCCCGGAAGTTCCGGGAGTCTCCCGTATATTGATAGTGGCTCCCTGATGCCCGTGATTTGGATAAAATATCCCGGAATCTAGACCAATGCATTAATGAGACATTAATGTCTGCATCGTGTATCTTACAATGCGCATCTTAGAATGCACTCTCATCTCCCTGAAATGATTTTTGGCAGGTTAGGATGTCTGAGTTTGTAAGAATTCTTTAAATTTCAGTTTAATGGCCGTAAATGTGTTCCACAGCTACCACATTGTTTGTAAAAACGATGTAATTTTTTGTACAGTGTATATTAAAGCACCCAGGCAAAATTTACTTGATCAAAAATACATTAAAATAGCAACCCAGTCCAAAAGATTAAAAAATCCAAAAGGTGATATTCCCTTAAATAGAAATTAAATAGAATGCCGGTGTAAACAAAAACAAGTCAAGCCAGCCCTCTCCAACCTCCCGGGGGCCGAGGCCAGTGATCCAGCCAAGGTTATTATCACACTCCAAATGATTTTGCAGAGGTAATAAGGCATGTCAATCTGACCAGCTGACAATCCTGGTTTTTACTTCCCACAATAATATCTATCAAACGCACCCAAAGCGCAAAGACCACAATGTTGCAATGTTCCAATATTGCTGTATAGCTATATTAGATCTGCCCTGCCTCTCTAGCTAGAGGTCCTTTGAAGCTAAAGTAATTTGTCACTCCACCACTCACAATATATCCAGACAGGTTTAGTGTGAAAGAAAGGAAGAGAAAAAAAGAAAGGCAGAATATGGGGGTAAAAAAGGGATATGCAGTGGTTGTATCCATTTTCATCCTAAGGGATTGATGAAATCTGTCGCACATGCAAGATGGATCTCTGGCCTCATTTCTCTCCTGAATATTCTTCATAAATCTCATTAGAGTGTGTTAATGCCAAACTAGGCTGACCAATCGTGAACTAAGTCACTAAAAAGTCTACACTGCTATATTTAGATTGTCAGTTGTTGTTTGAAGAGGAAGGAGGGGGATTACCATTAGCATATAGACACATTTCTCTCTTTAAAACACTGAGTGAATACATAGCGTAAATCAGGAATTAGGGAATTTGGATTCTTTCTTTATCCTTTTCTCTCAGTACAAATCACAAGGGATTGCATGGGGTGACTTCAATTACTGTGCTATGAGCCCCCAGGTAACGGAGTGATTTATTATGAAAGCAGCACTGTAGTGTATGTGATACAAGCACAAATCATTTAAACAGGGTCTCAGCGGTTGGCAACAGACAAGCAATATGTGAATGTAGAATTTATGCCCAATGTAAAAACAAAACGCTGAACACACAGAAAATAGTGAGGTCATCAGACCTTGTCCGTCACAAAGAAAAGTGAACTAAAAGGTGTGTGTGTGCAAGTACATATATGCCCATGTCTGTTAATGTGTTGCTGTACATAAAAATACTATACAAACTACGATACAAACTAATGGCATGAAACACGCAATCAGCAGACGGTGAACACTGGTGTCCTGCTGCTGGTTTATGCAGGGTTGATTCTGCAACCTTCCATAAAGAATATATATTTTCCTTACATATTAAAGATCAAAATATTAAATTGAATTCATATGAAGAATGTACAGTATAATATATTGTGTATATTACAATAATAAATAATACATAAGGAATTGCCTCTTTAAAATGTGGCACAATCTTGTAAGTACTAAAACGTTTAGATGAAACAGATGACAAATATATATGTACATTCTACATTCTGATTCAGAAAATGTCCAAATTAATTCAGCTATTCCGAAAAAAAAGTTATAGGCCTATTTATTGAGGCATACTATGTGCAGAAATATATAGACCCACCTTGTATGTGTATTAATCTAAAATTTCTTCAATAAAATGTGGGGAAGGCCTGCATTTTAACGTCTCGCCTCTCTTTAAAATATGTTAAGCTGGAACCTCAACTCAATATGGAACACATGTTAACCTGTTTATCTTCAATTCTTATATAATTAGAGGTGAGTAGTTGTAACTGAACACCATATGATGTGGCGTAATTGTTAATGGTGCACCAGCAAGGCCCATAGAACTGAATTGAGCGTAAAAATGTAAAACAGTTCATTTGCACATACACATGAAACACAATAACTTGAAGGGTCTGTTTCAAAAGACACCAGAGAGCAACAAGAATAGAAATGAATACCGACATAACTGTTACAGGGGCTCTGCGGTGGGTGGATATTTCATACTCTCCAACACAAACAGGGGGAGGAAAGAGAAAGAAAGGAGAGAGATTGATCTTCTATTCACTGCAATCAAATTGAATCAAAGGTTTGTTAATGCTGAGTCCATTCAAAATCGTCATCAACAAGTAATAAAATCCTCTTTTATGCATATGCAATCACTTTCAAAAATCATACCACCAGGGCTAGTAAATAAAAAACTAAGGGGGAAAAAAGTTGGTTTAGACCTCACACATTGATGGATTTGTAAATATATTGGTGCTGCCATTTTGTGGCATAATCATCGCACTATAGTTTGGGTGTGGCGTGGCTATAGCAATAAGGTTTCAATATTTATAATTCATGCACAGTAGATACAATCAAAGTCTTATAAGTCATTGACTATTAATTGAGCAATAACGTGAATAAGAAATCATCCTAATACGGTGGTCAAATTCAGTGATCTCCTAAACTGTACATTAAAAACATGATAATGCATTAAGTTATGTTATATCGTCCAAGCTCTTTATGAAAACGTGTTTTAATAACAACATGGATAGCGCTCTATGACAGTGATCTGTCTTTAAAACGGGGCGATGTTGCACGCTGGACTTCGATTTTCGTTTTATTTTTTCGGCTTTATAATAAGGAATGAACATTCCCTAACGGCAAATGTTAAAATTAATAATTCCTCTAAACCTTACAACTCTCAGCTGGCTGCTACTACTAAACATATAATAGAGTAAATCGCAGACCGTCTTCAAGCCACTTTCCAACCAACCCAATTAAATAGCATGTCGACCACAAAAACCATAGCAAAATGCATAATATAAAAACTGACATGTAAAATGGAAGCATTCGCTCCATAATTCATCCATACGAGAGCTATTGATCCGTACTGTACACTGCATTTCATTACAGGCTACACATTCAGCAAAAGGAATGAAATGCATTTCGATACAGAATTCACTTAATGGTCACTGCTAGAATGAGTAGTATACAATGAATCATGAATCTTACTGTCCCAGTAGGCAGAAGGGTGTCGAGAAAGGACGTATCAACGCGATGCAGAATGCAGAGTGTCTCGCGCTGTCAGTCACAGGCGTTGTAACTGGCGCGGCGCGCGCTGGTGCACAAACATTCCCTCAAGACGCCCCGAAAAACTTCTGCGGTGAAGTAGTGTCTCTCTCTCTCTTTCTTTCTCTCAAAGATGAACGAAGGGACAGACGTCTAATTAAGGCAATGAATGAAAAATACACGCACATAAATACATTGAAAAGTCCAGGTTTAATGTGATCTGGATATAACTCGCTATTCTCTAGTTAGCTATATTGTTGTAACACTCCGCTGCTGAGCGGTTATCCGCGCAGACTCACAATGATCCCTGATATGCGCTGCGCATTTAGATGAACCCCTACAAACACCCCCATCTCTCTCTCTTCCTCTCTCTCTCTCTCTCTAGCGTTTTAAGGTTGCAGTGAGTTCAGTCCAAAAAAAAGCTTTACAAAAATAAATTTAGAAAATGTGAGGTCAGGGGAAGTCAAAGGTGTAAGTAGATCAAAATACAATTTTTACACATAAGCACGCATAGGCCTAAGCCTACTTCAAAAAGTCAAAACAGAGTCGGCTTTCGCTTGAGGGGGTAACCATAGCAACCATCGCAGATCGCGGATGAACGCTTTTCGTTAGGTTCGAGATCGGCGGTGGTTTGACCAAACGCACCATGTTACGATTTATCAAATTGTATATATATTTAGAAAAACGTTCAAAATAGATATATATTAGCCGGCTTTTACCATGTATTATTTTAAAATGAAGTTGTTATGTCCTACTAAAAATGTGCAAAAATAACTTTCAGAAACAGTGGTAACACTTTATTTTAAGGAGTCATTGTTACACTTACTATTATTAAAAATGCATAATTACATGCAGGTAACCCTGAGCCAAATCCTAACCCTAACCATATGGTAAGTAAGTGCATATAGCTGGTTAATTAATATTGCACAGTAGGCTTCTTATACTGTAACAAGGACACCCTAAAATAAAGCGTAACCTAAACCGCTACTACATTTGCATTACAATATCAATTAATTACAAAGAAACAGCAAGTAACACGTTGAATTAAAAGTGACACTTTTATGTTAAAAGACTAAAAGTAGCCTATTTTTATTTTAAATGGACTAGGCTACTCCATTCATCTGTGTTTTATTTACAAGTATTTTAGTGTATTTTGTTTAACGATGCAAAGACATGCGTTGCACAAGACGGACCTCAACAAATTGTAGGCTACCCCTAAAATGACAGAAATAACTTTAAAATGTCGACCCTCGAAATAATACGCGTTCTGGACCGTATGAGACATGTACTTCGTGGATAAGAGTAAAAGAGCATAACTGTCAGTACATTATCCTTTGTTCTGCGCACGCTGATCAGTGAGTTAAAGGATTTCACTATTCAGCTCATGCTTGACCCATATCCAGAGACAGCTGCGCTGCAGTACAGCTACTCCAGAAACGCCTCAGGACCCTGGACAGCGGCCGATGAAACATTTTATCGATCATGTTACGTCACCCAGCGTTGGAAGAAAGCCCTTGGTTTATAAAATTCCGAACATTTCAAACAATTTAATGGAGTGTAAAATAAAATCTGCTGCAAGTTGATGTCAAAGATTTACTGATATATTCAAACAAGCATCAGCTCAAGATGACGTATTTTAATGAACATATAAAAACTTATATAGCCTATGTGAAATAAGAATGTAGATGCAAAATCGTAAACGTCTTCCAACTAAAATTTCTTAGTAGTTCAATAAAAAAAAAATTTTAATAATAGTAATAATAATAATAAAAGACTGCAGCTTTGGCACCTTTAAAAATAAGAAAATTAACAATTGCAATGACTTGGCCATGTGTTATTTAGTAACTTTAACTGGGAACCCCTCGGTATATTGACATCAGTAGCCTATAGAGGACAGCTAGAGAATAATGAGTCTGAATGAATATATATATATATATATATATTCCTACAAAGACAAGAGTAACAAATTCATCAAGATATTACTAATACATTTCAGAAGGTGAGAGAAAACGTTGCACTCTCCAAACTGAGCAGTTATGTCACTCAAGAGACAGAGATAGCTTTATCTACGATCTGAGGTGTCACTTTGTTTTTTGCCATGTGCCATGACTTTTTTCTTATATACAAAAGCATGTGTACTAATGCAACTGCAGGAGATTGACTCATCACTAGCTGGCTGTGTGGGAGGACAAGACAGAAGGGGACACATTTTCTCATGAAAAATAGAGATGAAGAAATAGAAGATCAGGAAGAAAGGATAGAGAATGGTGTCAAATCTGAGTGCAAGAGCTTCGCTGTTTGTCTTTTCAACCGTTGAGATGTTGTTTGTCTTTCTGTGACTTATTAAATATCACATTTTTTATCTTTCGTTCTTGACCATTGTTCTGCACTTAAACTCCTTTACCTACAGTATTCTTTTTAAAAAATGACCCGCCTTTTATTGAATACAATATCTGGAAATAATAGAGGATAAGTAGGAATTAATATGCAGTTTTTTTTGTAGCATGAACACTTTCAATAGGAACACCACAAGTGTAACAAGGCATGGACTTCACATAAATTAAAAATTGGAAGTTGAAAAGTTTGCTTCTCCATTAGAAGAGATTTTGAGAAATTTAGCATTACAACAATTTCTTACCTACCAATCCTGAATGGGTGCCGTCAGAATGAGCAAGGCTTTAAAGGAAGGGTTTTACACGCACACAGTTTTTTGCTTTACAACATGTTAATTGATGGACTGACGTCATGACTTTTAGTTGTGGATTATTGTGATGTTTTTATCCGTTGTTTGAACTCTCATTCTGCTGGCACCCACATTCATATCTGCAATGTGGATATCGCTCTATGATGCCTCATTGAAAGGTGGGAAATATTATGGCAGTGTGCGTGGTTACCATGGTAACAGGCATTTTGGATGTGAAGAAGCAGAGATAGCTGAGGAGTGTGGGAAAAAGAAAGGGGGAGAATGAAGTTGTGTGTGTGCTCTGTATGTGTATGCGAGTGTATAAAAGCAATGGCAGTAGTCAAAAGAGAGTGCTGCTGGGTTCAAAGAAAGCATGTTAAAGGATTTTTCCTTGATGACCTAAAAAAGAATAAGAGGTTCACGGTGCTAACACATTATGTTACATTACTGAACTTCATGGCTGTGCTTTTTCATGTGTGATTTTGTCTAGCTGCAGCTTTTTGAGCGAGAGTCTCTTCTAGCCTAATAGCTGGTGGCTAGAGTTCATTCAAGCCCTGTTTCTTGGGTCTCAAACAGCCTTTGATTCCTCCAGTATGGCCCCTCAGGCTTTGAAGTTCATCTGAGGATCCAAATGGATTTGAAGTGGACTCTGCGTCTGTAGGGCAATCTTAGAGAGTGGCTGTGGCCAAATGGCCTCTGTCTTATTGGTGCCTTGTAAGCTATTCTTTCCCTGTTCTTATGTCACAGTTAAACACTGTTGTGCTGTATTTTCGAATTTTGATTTTAAAAGAAGACTTATGGTCATAAACATTAAAATATGTAAGCCTTGCAGATGTGATTCTCGTATTACTCCACGGTTTGTTCAGTAAATTTAGACGCTTACTCTAGACAGCCGAGTGGATGCCAGTAAATTATCCAAGTAAATGCCAGCTGGCAATAATTACTACAGGGTTTCTTATATTTAAAAATAGAATATACTCAAAGTCATTAATTGACATTCTCTGTTTCTATGTCCATTCAGGTATCTATGACAACTCATTCATGTCTCCGCCCACCTTGTCAGTTTCCATGTCAACCAATTAACTCCACCTGTTCTTTGTGACTCTAACGTAAAATAATATAAAATAATTTTTGTAAGTGCAAACACAATATTTTCAAATAAAATGAAGTGTTTGAGCAGTCATTGGTAATGTACTTGTTCTATAGTAGACATACAAGAATACTGAAAATAGAGTTGATTGTTTTGTGTTCAAATATCACGTAAGACTTTTTAAAGCAGCTTTGATGTCAGTCTCTCATTGTCTGACTTTGTTTTTCCCCCTTCACTGTCACTTTATCTTCTCTGGAAGAGTGTTCTAGTCAGAAAACAATGGCTCTGATATCAACTGATATACTGCCAAGCTGAATTCTGCAGGTTTATGAAGAAACATAAAACGTGTTCCAAAGAGAGAGATAGAGAGAGAGAAATCAGGTTTCATACACTTTTATATGTAGACAGATGTGGAAAAGCATATGTTGTAGGGGGCAGAGACTGCTTATGTTTAAGCATGCAAAAATAATCATCTCCTTAGTTCTCTGAGACTATTGGTGTTGTCATGGAAACAGATTCCACCTTAAAGCTGGGTTGTAGAGAGTGGAGGAAAAAAAAACAGAAAAAGGTGGAAACTTGATTTTGCTAAGAGAGGTTTAAATAGGATTGATGATAAATGTTAAAGTACAAGAATGAAGAAGAGAAAGCAAGGAGGTAGGCTATTTCTTATAGAATGATGGGACATTATGCAAAATACTAATTAGTAAGAGACATGGAATTGTGCTTCAGGCATTTTCATTATTTCTCTGTCTTTATAAAACAGACACAATTAGGGAAAAGAAAATCTACCAAGAACTCAACAAACCCTGTTTTTGGTCCTGTACCAGGTTGGCAGATTTGGCCCTATACAAGGATAATAGAGTAAAGTTCAAAGTAACCTGAAAATCCTAAAAAGCCTGCCATTCATTCGTGACCTCGCTCTTGTTATTCTCTTACTTGGAGGAGCATGTTTGCCTGTGCTTCTGGAGCAGCTCCACTCAATGAAAATCTCTACATGGGGTCCTTGTTCCACTCTGCCCCGTCTCTTCAATTAAGTCTCTAAGCAGCTGCATTGTCATGGAGACCAACGCAAGCAATATAGAGCCTGTCAGATATTCCATCAGATTCATCTGAATACGAACATAGAGCAAGAATTGGGATGAATGCCTTCTGTTTTGTCCATCTAGATATAATGATAATGAAATAATGTAGAACCGATAATAATGAAAATGTATAAATGTTAATGGAAAAGGAATACATATTAGTGCCTATATCCCTGTCTTTTACAAAAACTAGCCCTTTCATCTCTGTGTAAAATAAGCACATTTTCTTAATATTTATATAGTGAATAAAGAAATTGTAATTTATTATTTTTAAACATATAAGCAAAAATGGAAACTTTGAGCTATTTAAGTGATTTCTCTTCCTTGTTAACCACATTGTTAGTATTTTTATGTCTGAGTACAGGCAAGAATTTCCTGACCTGGATGAAGAAAGAATGCAAGCGCCCATTTTAGAGGAGAGCAGGATGCATGTCAGCATAAACGAGATTAGACACCTGACATCAGTGTACATAAAAACCCATTTCATTTGTAGTATTCCTATAATATCAGCCCAAACATATACGCAGTTGAACTAACTTTTAAAAGTAATGATTTAGTTGAAAGTATGACCCTCAACTCAAAAAGATGTTTCAACAATATCTCTATCGATTGTTACTGAAATTATCTGGTGTTTTAGAAGAAGGTTGAATTGCATGCATATACCAAACCTGATATGACCAAAGTGAATTGTGTATTAAATTATTACTGATGTTATATTTAGTAGGTGAGCAATACAAACTACCCCTGCTTACCCAGTCCTGCATGAATTTTTGTGATATTTGTGTTAAGTATAAATATAAGTGCTGCTTTGGATCAATGCACACTTTATTATATGTATATATAATATATATTGTGAACTTGTTGAAGGACAATGCGACAAGACGAGACTGTTTATGATTCCCGGAGGGTGGATTTATTAAAAGAAGTAGTAAACAAACAAGTGAAAAGCCGATGAAGGTGGATGGGTATATAAAGTGATCACTTTAAGAGCCCCACATTTAATAGTTTAATAATATATTATTGTAGGTTTCAGTGACTGAAGGACATATTTAGCCCTTCCTCACACATCCTCAGGAGCTTATTAGTGATTCCATTTCTGACCTATACAGCCATTTTGTACCCTTGAGCCAGCTGCTGAATTCCAGCATTCTCCAGGACAGCTATTTTGCTAAATAATCTGCCATATTTCACTTAAGGTAAAATGTGTATTGATGACAGTAGAAATACAGGAGTTATTAATATGCAAGAAGATCTAAACAGCATTATGCAGTTGTCCTTTGGTTCACCCTCATCTGCAACCTTGTTGTCAAAACTGAAAGTTAATTCAGCCAGACACCCTAAATAGACCATTTCTCACTAATTTAGTCTGCTTTTTATCAAAAATGATGACATCACTTCCCTTCTTCTTTGGTTCAGTTTTGTAGGCCTATTTATTTTCACTCTCATTTTATCCCTGCACCACAATTCACCAGACTATGACACACAGATATGAGGATGGCAGCTCACTTGTTCCAAACGGCCTTTGTTGTGACAAGTTGAGTTCTGGTGGGTCAGAGTAGCATTGTTCAATCTGCCAAATTCAAAATATGCCCTGGCATCCCTCCAGGATCATCACCCCATGATCATTTTTTCCCCACAGGACCATTGAAATAAAGCTGACTGTGTTTCTAAAGCTGAGTTTCTATGGGGAGGCTGAATTGTCAAAATGAGGAGGTGGGAGAAAGGAAAGAAAAACAGGAAGGAGACATACAGACGGAAATATATGTCTGTTTTTCTCTCAGAAAGCAATTACATCTATGTGTGCATGTATGTGACAAGGTCACAGAGGCCTCACTAACGCAATTGTGTATGTGCGTGTGGCTGGACTATTTGGATTACAAGAGAATGAGAAACTGCATCATTTGGGGTCAGTTAAGCAGGGTCAATATGATGTTTTTAA
Organism: Enteromius radiatus; assembly: GCA_032357445.1. NCBI lineage: Eukaryota > Metazoa > Chordata > Actinopteri > Cypriniformes > Cyprinidae > Enteromius > Enteromius radiatus. The sequence continues at coordinate 11,629,249 of JAUCMS010000105.1, forward strand.
GCAATATATTCATTTTATGTAACCCTTTTACAATAATAAAAGCACAAGAGCACATTGTAAGTAAATAACACAAAGATACAGTATAGACAAAAACTTTGTAGTTTTTGCAAATCACAATATAGGGATAAAAAGCATGGATTAGAGTTTGTTTTATTAATGTTATGTTATTTTTATGTCTTTGCACAATTTTATCCGTTTACATTGTCACTAGCTAATATTTTTGAAACTACAATCTCTTTTTCTTCTTATATCTTTCGTATAAAACTTTTAATATTTTCTATACAGTGTGAGCAGAGTGATTTTATTTCAGGATGCAATGCAATAATTGTGCATTGTGTAGAAATCTCAGAATAATCACTGTAATTGTGTTGTAATTGCATACTGTCAGACTGAGAAATGTGTACAGAGCTATTTTGAATAGCAGGGGTCTTTTTCTCCAACATGCTCGGCTCCTCTGGCCACAGCACTGTTATTGCACATTAAACATAAGGTAAAATATGATAAATTTATATTTAGAGTTTTGCGCACAGGCCATGAAAATAATTAATATTCTGGTTTCATTGAAAAGGGAAATGATTGTTTTGAAAGATGATCATTCTTCATCATTCATACAGGAAAATACCTCACAGCTAATAAGTATACACTTGAGGTTTTTTAGAGGCCACTTTTATGTCCTAATTTGAATTTTCCAGTAAACCAATGCATATGTGTCCAATTATATGTTCTTACAGGGGGTTGTTTATTGTGTTAGGGTCATGTACAGTTATAAAAATAATGCATTTTGCTTATCAGCTGTTTTTATTTATAATGCATATTTGTATTGCTTTACTTGTGATTTAATCTGGTCCTGTTGTGACTTTTTATCCATTTATTTGAACATATTACAAAAACAGTTTCTATTCCAGTGTTTTGGATAATTTAATCATAGATTTCCGCTACAAACAAAAAGGATCAAATTTGAGGGGAAAACAGTAGCAGATTAGATGTGTAAGGATGTGCATAGATGTTGCAGATGTTTTATTGACTGAAAATACAGAGAAACAAATTCATCCAATCATGGGAACATCAGGAAGTAATTTCCCTGTGCACTAAAGATCTCTATGAGATTTGCCTTAAGCAAATGTTAAAAAATGTTAAAATCTAAATTGTTATATGTGGATTTCAAAAGCTAAAGCAAGCATCTAATAGCATTAAGATGAATCATAAAATGTTGAGGATCTGAAGATGCTGCATAGTGAACGCAAAAGCTTTTTTCATGTTGTTGCCATGGAGATGTTCCATGAACATGTCCTTAGCCTGTATATGGACCTATCGGTGCCTTTGTCACATTGTAAATACAACGCTTTGTCTTAAATCATTATAGTTTTTGGTGTAAAATTTAGGTCTAGTGATGCAAGGCCAACAGTCAAACATGTTCATGTAACGCATGCTTGAAAAACAATGAAAAAGTAGAGTAGTGGTGTGCAAAAATGTCAGGTCTTAGTAGTGAAGTAGCACCTTTTTTTAAAAGGCTTATTGGCAGCCCAACGCGAAGCAGAGTAAGACTGAAGGGCTTTATTCTGCGATAACAACCTGCTAGCTATACATTATCCTGCTTATTACACGGCTTCTTGCCCCAAAAGTAAATAATAAAACAATAAATAATATATTACAATAATAAAAAATTATTTTAAGTCAGTCGAATCATCTTCTATCCACTGCTGAAATCCACTGCTTTTGCTTTTCCCATAAATGTTGAAATTAATGTTTAAGTACTCCATTTTAACTCGTGGTTAAGCATTTTTGAGTCACAGGATGGCACTACATATGCAACAGTGAAGTAATATAATTACTAACGGACAAGAAGATGCGTAGTACCGGATGAGCCTGTGTTATTAGTTTTACCAGTTGTTATCTAGGAATAATAAACCGTGGAACGTGGTTTCAGAATCGAGTAATCCACGAAGCCGCGTAATAATAAAAGTTAAACATTTTTTAACTTGAACACCATATTTTTCAAACATGTTGCAAAAGATGAAAGATGCAAGGTCAACAGTCATGTTCATATTTACATGGAAAATCAATATATAGTCGAATGAAAAACCATGAGATGAGCAGTAAAATCGGAAAAAGCTAAAGATTGCATGACAATTTTGAAAAGCTGAATTTTTTTTAACATGCGCTGCAAAAGACAGAAAAAAATGCAAGCGCAACGGTAAGGTGTGTATATCCGTCTAAACCTGGACAGAAAACTAGCCTTGCTGACATATTTACACAAGTTTCAAATGATTTCCAAAGGTCGCTTTTTATGATACGCATGACGCAGAGGATCTCAACAAGGTAAGTAAAATTCAAAAAATGATCTACTTTTGTGGAAATATGCCATGTAATAAGTGGGATAATTTAGATCCAGCAGGTTGTTATCGCAGAATAAATTAAGCCCCTCAGTCTTATACAACAAGGTTTTATTCTGCGATTAACAACCTGCTGGATCTCCATTATCCCTTACATATTGAGTTTGCCAGACTTTTCCCCGCCTTCAAACTCTGCTCTCAGATATAAAAATGATTAAACTTGCAGAGCGTTTTATAAACATTTGTATTTCTGTGTGACACAGTCCACCTACTAATTAGCTAGTAATTGACCTTAGACTCACAGTAGTACCCCCATTACTTGGGCCTCACATCAGGGACAGGGGGGTGTTAAGGGCTACAGAGGAGATCTGCTCTGGCAGAGGAGGCACTGGCATTTGGATAATTGCTGTCAAATCTAATTAAAGTTCCTCGATAGGATGACGTAGAACCCCACAGAGGATTATGCAGCTATCTAAGCTCTTTCACCACTTTTCTCTTACACTGTCAAGCAAAGAAATAGGTTTGTGTGTTTTGTGAATTTACTTCATCAGAGAAAAGAGTCGAGGAAAATGCATTGCGTGAGTGAATCTAATTGTTATAATGGACAAGGAAAAAAAGTCGGTCCATAAGGCTGAATCCTTCTAATTGGCCATCACTATCCATATAAATAAAATAATTAATGTGATTACTATGTGCATTAGAGTTTCCTTGCAGAGCAGCTTAGAGTTTATTGAGATACATGGGCCCTTAACTGACAACACTGACTGAAAGTGTCTTACAAAAAAGAAGAAGAAAAAAACAGGGACATTTGATAGTCTACTGAAAAGGTCAGGAAATGAATTTTGATAGACTGAAAAGGTAGCAACTCTGTTCCTGTGTATTTACATATAGTACAATCAGACTACAGACAGCTGGCACTGTGCATACTTAAGAATAATATTACTCAAAATATAATAAAGTAATTAGTGGGTAGGATTATGAAAGTCAGACAATGATTTCTGTGTAATTATGTGAAGCATTTAAAAAGGTTATGAAGCACAATTGCGTCAATGAGACTAATGGAAATACTGTAGCTCCCTATTATAGAAATGAACTCTTCTTGTTAGTCATCACTGTTTTAATAAAAAAGTATTATTTTTAAATGTGAAAGGTGAAAAGTCCTTTAATTGTACCAGTCTAAACATTTCAATAATTGCAGCTTCATATTTTTCATGAAGCCAAAAAGGAGTGGGGTGAGTAATATTGATTTTATAGAAACCAAAGACCAGGAATGTGGTAATTGAGAAACCGATCAGACTTAATGTGACAGAGCCTAGAAGACACAAATAAAGCATCTAACGAAAAGATGTGTCATCTGTCTTGTGTACTGCATGTTCCTGCAAACACGGACATGACCTCTTGCCTCAGAAAATTGTTGCCATTAACAATGTGTTGCCCTGAGCAACACTGGCAAGTGAAGACGGTCCATTTATCTATTCTCCAGAGACAATGCAGCAATGAGATGTGTTAAGTCGTGTGTTACAAGAGCGAGGAAATGACAAGTGGCACTGTTACAGAGTCAGGGGCCAATATAGACAGACATGTATATTACACTTTAAAATTATACTGGAAAACTAATTATTTAAATCCAATTTCTATAAATAAAGATGCAGCAACTGAAATTACGATATCTTAGATTCTTAAGTTACAATATACACTCACCTACAGGATTATTAGGAAGACAATACTAATACGATGTTTGACCCCCTTTCGCCTTCAGTACTGCCTTAATTCTACGTGGCATTGATTCAACAAGTTGCTACAAGCATTCTTTAGAAATGTTGGCCCATATTGATAGGATAGCATCTTGCAGTTGATGGAGATTTGTGGGATGCACATC